>CAMXCT020005106.1:10000-22584 GCA_947184155.2 Cladocopium goreaui | reverse complement strand
CTACCATGTGAAAACACGAGCGCGGCGTTGCAGCTCTTTTTCACAGCTCGGACTGGAGCCAAACCACACAGGTTGGACAGCTCAGTCACTCTTCTTCTTAGAAGAGTCGTGCAGAGTAAAACGCAGTGATACTCAAACGTTCTCAAACTTCTCAAACTACTTCAAAAGAGTTCTCAAGCTTTCAAAACGTTCTTCCAGCTTCTCCAAATAAAACGTCTTCAGCTCAAACTCACAAATTCCCTACAAAACTCCTACCCAATACAGTCACAACATCAAGTTCCTAGGACATGGGTCAAACAACATCCAAAAACACCACAAACCACAAAAACAAACGAAAATCCATCTCCAAGCTCTTCCATGCACAAACTGGTTCCAATTGGTTCCAAATTGGTTCCTACCTGGTTCCTATAGGTTCCTATGGGTTCTATAGTTCACAGATCGGTTCCTACAAACTTAAAATGGTTTCCTAACTGTTCACCTGCACATACATTGTTCCAAGATAGGTTTCAAGATGTTCAAGTAGGTTCAAGGTGGTTCAGTAAACTGTACATCCTCTCACCAAACTTCCACACAAAAAGGTCTTCGCATGACGCAAGTGGATCAAAGTTGGGCAGCAATTTTTCAACGCAACTGGGGAGGACAACTTCTTTGAGTCCAAGGCCAATGTTTTACAGCTCCGAAAATGAGATTCTGCAGTGACCTTTTTTTGCCAAAACTGGCGCAGCTTTGACAAACAGCAAGTCCAGAAGGCACCACAGTGTCCCACTTCCACACCATCAATCATGGCTAAGGGACCCCAACCATAGTATTATATAGATTCGAGTCCCCGTGAGCCTCGCTTTGTCCTCGTGCCTCGGGCAAGCCTCGGTAAGCCTTGGAGCGCCTCGAATGGCAACAAACCTGCTTCATCATGGCCCCTAAAACAGGGCCCAAAAAAGTTGTCAAAACATGGCTGCGAGAAAGGGACCTTGACAGTAGCAACCGGACTTGGGACGCACAAAGAGAAAAAGGTATGAGTTGACATACATGTTCAAGCTGCAGGGTCGCAAATCCGCTTGCACAACATGTGCGGGCAGCAGCGAAATTCTCCGATGGCTGACCCCATTTTTGGGTCCAAATATGGACCCCAAAATGGGGTCCAGAATTGGATCACATTCTCATTCCTTCTTTTAGGTCTTTGCTTGGGCCCCGTGTTGGGATCCAGATTTGGACCCAAAAGTGGGGTCAGCCATCGGAGAATTTTGCTGCTGCCCGCAGAGAGGTTTTGCAAGCAGATTTGCGACGCACTAGCATGAGCGTAAGTGTTAATACATGCTTTTTCTCTCTGTGCGTCCCACTTTGTTTCTTGTACAGTCGAGGTCCCTTTCTGGCCGCCATGTTTCTACTGGTTTTTTGGATCCTGCTTTGGGGGCAATGATGAAGCAGGTTTGTTGGCATTCGAGGCGCTCCAAGGCTTAACCGAGGCCTGCCGAGGCACGCCTCATGGCAGGAGATACGTGCGAAGAAACCGCCTTGAGAGACGTCAACATGTGAGCAGGCGGACTACCCTGTAGACCTTTATTGGGACCATAGAATGGTTGGCCAGGCCAAGTCTGCGGAGGCGAGACCTGATGGGGCAGGCCCAACGCGTGCCCAAGCAATGTTTGGGAAAGAGGCATGGCAAAGCCGACACAAGGCAGGAAGAAGAGAACTCCTCAACACGAAGGCGGTCACCGACGCGGAAGGGGAGAGGAAACGGGCCCCAGCAAAACCCCCTCCCCCCCACCCATACAATGTGCCACCACCCCCATTGGGCATTACGCAAAGGCGGGTTGCTTTTCTAGTACTGTGTATTTCTCAAACGCCGGAAATGCATCCGCGGCCATTTTTTGGGGGTTTTTGGCATCCGCAGTGGTCCTTCGCAAGGGTTTTTCCGCATCCGCAGGGAAATCCGCAGGCATCCGCGCGTGCGTTGGCAGATATGTGAATCAAAATGGCTGCTTTTCTGGACCTTGCCTTGCGACGTTGCTGCCTCGCAGAAATCGCAAGGGCTTGTAACTATTCATCCTGATTTAAATTTTCCTCCTCGCAATCTCCTCTCGAAACTTATAAGCTTCGAAACATGGTGCGTTTAGGGCCATCCTTTGTTTGGGGGTACCTATCCAGTGCCAACGTCTGCAATTTTATACACGACCGTGGTGTCAGCGATTCTATAGAGATTTCATGGCTCCGCTACCATGTGAAAACACGAGCGCGGCGTGGCAGCTCTTTTTCACAGCTAGGACTGGAGCCAAACCACACAGGTTGGACAGCTCAGTCACTCTTCTTCTTAGAAGAGTCGTGCAGAGTAAAACGCAGTGACACTCAAACGTTCTCAAACTTCTCAAACTACTTCAAAAGAGTTCTCAAGCTTTAAAAACGTTCTTCCAGCTTCTCCAAATAAAACGTCTTCAGCTCAAACTCACAAATACCCTACAAAACTCCTACCCAATACAGTCACAACATCAAGTTCCTAGGACATGGGTCAAACAACATCCAAAAACACCACAAACCACAAAAACACACGAAAATCCATCTCCAAGCTCTTCCATGCACAAACTGGTTCCATTTGGTTCCAAATTGGTTCCTACCTGGTTCCTATAGGTTCCTATGGGTTCTATAGTTCACAGATCGGTTCCTACAAACTTAAAATGGTTTCCTAACTGTTCACCTGCACATACAATGTTCCAAGATAGGTTTCAAGATGTTCAAGTAGGTTCAAGGTGGTTCAGTACACTGTACCCAAACTTTCACACAAAAAAGGTCTTCGCATGACGCAAGTGGATCAAAGTTGGGCAGCAATTTTTCAACGCAACTGGGGAGGACAACTTCTTGGAGTCCAAGGCCAATGTTTTACAGATCCGAAAATGAGATTCTGCAGTGACCTTTTTTTGCCAAAACTGGCGCAGCTTTGACAAACAGCAAGTCCAGAAGGCACCACAGTGTCCCACTGCCCACACCATCAATCATGGCCTTGGCTAAGGCGACCCCAACCATAGTATTATATAGATTCGAGTCCCCGTGAGCCTCGCTTTGTCCTCGCTAGCCTTCGGGCCCCAAGCCTCGGAAAGCCTTTTTGGATTGTTTCTTTTTTTGACTCGCTCGAATGCCAACAACTGCCATTATCATGCCCTAAAACAGGGCCATATAAAAGTGCGTCAAACATGGCTGCGAGAAAGCGACGACCTTGACAGTAGCAAAACGGACTTGGGACGCACAAGAGAAAAGGTATGCGTGACATACAGTTCAAGCTGCAGGCGCGCAAATCTCCTTGACACAACAGGTGCGGGCAGCCAGCGGAAATTCTCCGAATGGCTGACCCCATTTTGGTACGTCCAAATATGGACCCCAAAATGGGCGTCAGAATTGGATCACATTTTCATTCCTTCTTTTAGGTCTTTGCTTGGGCCCCGTTTTGGGATCAAGATTTGGACCCAAAAGTGGGGTCAGCCATCGGAGAATTTTGCTGCTGCCCGCAGAGGTTTTGCAAGCAGATTTGCGACGCACTAGCATGAGCGTAAGTGTTAATACATGCTTTTTCTCTCTGTGCGTCCCCCTTTGTTTCTTGTACAGTCGAGGTCCCTTTCTGGCCGCCATGTTTCTACTGGTTTTTTGGATCCTGTTTTGGGGGCCATGATGAAGCAGGTTTGTTGGCATTCGAGGCGGCGCTCCAAGGCTTAACGAGGCCTGCCGGAGGCACGCATGGCAGGAGCTACTGTGGAAGAAACCGCCTTTGAGGACGTCAACATGTGGCAGGCACTACCCTTTATGATCCTTTATGGAAACCTAGAATGTGGCAGGGCCAAGTCTGGAGGCGAGACCTGATGGAGAGACAACGCGTGGCAAGTTTGGAAAGAGGGATGGAAGCCGCAAGTGGGAAGAAAGAGAAACTTCAACACGAAGGCGTCACCGAGGAAGGCCGAGAAACGGCAGCAAACCCCCTCCCCCCCATTACAATGTGCCTACACCACCCCCATTGGACGCATCGCCAGGGCCGCGGTTGCTTTCTATTACTTGTATTTCCTCAAAAGAACAGCCGAAAGCCATCTGACGGCCATTTTTGGGGTTTTTGGCATCCGCATGTGTCCTTCGCAACGGTTTTTTTTTCCGCATCCGCCAGGGGCATACGCGCATCCGCGCGTTGCCGTTGGCAGATATGTGAATCAAAAAATTGGCTGCTTTCTGGACCTTGCCGGCGACGTGCCTGCCTCGCAGAAACGCCAGGGCCTTGAACTATCATCCTGATTAAATTTTTCCTCCTGCCAATCTCCTATGCTCGAACACTTATAAGCTTCGAGGCGGGGGATTGAAACGGGTGCGTTTTTTAGGGAACCCCATCCTTGTTTGGCGTTGGCTACCTATCCAGTGCCAACGTCTGCAATTTTATACACGACCGTGGTGTCAGCGATTCTATAGAGATTTCATGGCTCCGCTACCCTGTGAAAACACGAGCGCGGCGTGGCAGCTCTTTTTCACAGCTCGGACTGGAGCCAAACCACACAGGTTGGACAGCTCAGTCACTCTTCTTCTTAGAAGAGTCGTGCAGAGTAAAACGCAGTGACACTCAAACGTTCTCAAACTTCTCAACTACTTCAAAAGAGTTCTCAAGCTTTAAAAACGTTCTTCCAGCTTCTCCAAATAAAACGTCTTCAGCTCAAACTCACAAATACCCTACAAAACTCCTGCCCAATACAGTCACAACATCAAGTTCCTAGGACATGGGTCAAACAACATCCAAAAACACCACAAACCACAACAAAAAAAACACGAATAATCCATCCCAAGCTCTTCCATGCACAAACTGGTTCCATTTGGTTCCAAATTGGTTCCTACCTGGTTCCTATAGGTTCCTATGGGTTCTATAGTTCACAGATCGGTTTCTACAAACTTAAAATGGTTTCCTAACTGTTCACCTGCACATACATTGTTCCAAGATAGGTTTCAAGATGTTCAAGTAGGTTCAAGGTGGTTCAGTACACTGTACATCCTCTCACCAAACTTCCACACAAAAAGGTCTTCGCATGACGCAAGTGGATCAAAGTTGGGCAGCAATTTTTCAACGCAACTGGGAGGACAACTTCTTGGAGTCCAAGGCCAATGTTTTACAGCTCCGAAAATGAGATTCTGCAGTGACCTTTTTTTGCCAAAACTGGCGCAGCTTTGACAAACAGCAAGTCCACAAGGCACCACAGTGTCCCACTGCCACACCATCAATCATGGCTAAGGGACCCCAACCATAGTATTATATAGATTCGAGTCCCCGTGAGCCTCGCTTTGTCCTCGTGCCTCGGGCAAGCCTCGGTAAGCCTTGGAGCGCCTCGAATGCCAACAAACCTGCTTCATCATGGCCCCTAAAACAGGGCCCAAAAAAGTGGTCAAAACATGGCTGCGAGAAAAGGACCTTGACAGTAGCAACCGGACTTGGGACGCACAAAGAGAAAAAGGTATGAGTTGACATACATGTTCAAGCTGCAGGGTCGCAAATCTGCTTGCACAACATGTGCGGGCAGCAGCGAAATTCTCCGATGGCTGACCCCATTTTTGGGTCCAAATATGGACCCCCAAAATGGGGTCCAGAATTGGATCACATTTTCATTCCTTCTTTTAGGTCTTTGCTTGGGCCCCGTTTTGGGATCCAGATTTGGACCCAAAAGTGGGGTCAGCCATCGGAGAATTTTGCTGCTGCCCGCAGAGGTTTTGGAAGCAGATTTGCGACGCACTAGCATGAGCGTAAGTGTTAATACATGCTTTTTCTCTCTGTGCGTCCCACTTTGTTTCTTGTACAGTCGAGGTCCCTTTCTGGCCGCCATGTTTCTACTGGTTTTTTGGATCCTGTTTTGGGGACCATGATGAAGCAGGTTTGTTGGCATTCGAGGCGGCGCTCCAAGGCTTACCGAGGCCTGCCGGAGGCACGCATGGCAGGAGCTACTGTGGAAGAAACCGCCTTTGAGGACGTCAACATGTGGCAGGCACTACCCTTTATGATCCTTTATGGAAACCTAGAATGTGGCAGGGCCAAGTCGGGAGGCGAGACCTGATGGAGAGTCAACGCGTGGCAAGTTTGGAAAGAGGCATGGAAGCCGCAAGTGAGAAGAAGAGAACTCCTCAACACGAAGGCGTCACCGAGGGAAAGGGAGGAAACGGCAGCAAACCCCCTTCCCCCCATACAATGTGCCACACACCCCATTGGGCATCCGCAGGGCGGGTTGCTTTCTATTACTTTGTATTTCTCAAACGCCGGAAATGCATCCGCGGCCATTTTTGGTCTATTGCAGTCTTTCTTCGGTGTCCCACTTTCATCCTTTTTCCCCTCGAGTATTTGGACCTTCCCCTGAATCTCTCTTCGCCTTCCCTTGTGTTTTCATCCTCTCCCGCCTTTTTTTCGGTTGCTTTATCCCCTTTCTCTGGTTTTGGCATCCGCAGTGAGTCCTTACGCCCAACGGTTTTTTTCCGCATCCGCAGGGGAATCCGCAGGCATCCGCGCGTGAGTTGGCAGATATGTGAATCAAAATGGCTGCTTTTCCGGACCTTGCCTTGCGACGTTGCTGCCTAGCAGACATCGCAAGGGCTTGTAACTATTCATCCTGATTAAAATTTTCCTCCTCGCAATCTCCTCTCAAAACTTATAAGCTTCGAAACATGGTGCGTTTTAGGGCCATCCTTTGTTTGGGGGTACCTATCCAGTGCCAACGTCTGCAATTTTATACACGACCGTGGTGTCAGCGATTCTATAGAGATTTCATGGCTCCGCTACCATGTTAAAACACGAGCGCGGCGTGGCAGCTCTTTTTCACAGCTCGGACTGGAGCCAAACCACACAGGTTGGACAGCTCAGTCACTCTTCTTCTTAGAAGAGTCGTGCAGAGTAAAACGCAGTGACACTCAAACGTTCTCAAACTTCTCAAACTACTTCAAAAGAGTTCTCAAAAGAGTTCTCAAGCTTTAAAAACGTTCTTCCAGCTTCTCCAAATAAAACGTCTTCAGCTCAAACTCACAAATACTCTACACAACTCCTACCCAATACAGTCACAACATCAAGTTCCTAGGACATGGGTCAAACAACATCCAAAAACACCACAAACCACAAAAACAAACGAAAATCCATCTCCAAGCTCTTCCATGCACAAGCTGGTTCCATTTGGTTCCAAATTGGTTCCTACCTGGTTCCTATAGGTTCCTATGGGTTCTATAGTTCACAGATCGGTTCCTACAAACTTAAAATGGTTTCCTAACTGTTCACCTGCACATACATTGTTCCAAGATAGGTCTCAAGATGTTCAAGTAGGTTCAAGGTGGTTCAGTACACTGTACATCCTCTCACCAAACTTCCACACAAAAAGGTCTTCGCATGACGCAAGTGGATCAAAGTTGGGCAGCAATTTTCAACGCAACTGGGGAGGACAACTTCTTGGAGTCCAAGGCCAATGTTTTACAGCTCCGAAAATGAGATTCTGCAGTGACCTTTTTTTGCCAAAACTGGCGCAGCTGTGACGAACAGCAGTACTTTTGCAAGTCCAGGAGGCACCACAGTGTCCCACTGCCACACCATCAATCATTGCTAAGGGACCCCAACAATAGTATTATATAGATTCGAGTCCCCATGAGCCTCGCTTTGTCCTCGTGCCTCGGGCAGGCCTCGGTAAGCCTTGGAGTGCCTCGAATGCCAACAAACATGCTTCATCATGGCCCCTAAAACAGGGCCCAAAAAAGTTGTCAAAACATGGCGACCCTGCAGCTTGAACATGAATGTCAACTCATACCTTTTTCTCTTTGTGCGTCCCAGGTCCGGTTGCTACTGTCAAGGTCCCTTTATCGCAGCCATGTTTTGACAACTTTTTTGGGCCCTGTTTTAGGGGCCATGATGAAGCAGGTTTGTTGGCATTCGAGGCGCTCAAAGGCTTACCGAGGCCTGCCCGAGGCACGAGGACAAAGCGAGGCTCACGGGGACTCGAATCTATATACTATGGGGGTACGCCCATGCGTCACCGCAAAACTGCCTGTTTTGGGGCCCTGGTTTTGGAACCTCATTTTGCTCAATCTTGCGGCCGCTTCTTGCTACTTACATGGGGGAAGGTTTTGGCAGCAGCAGGTTCCGAGTCCTTTATGGTGGAGAAATCTATTGCAGGTTCTGGTGCGCGAGCTGAACCACTTCAAGCAGCAGCGCAAAGCGTTGCGACAGGCATCTCAACTGTGTTGCTTTGGCTTGCAGATGCAATTCGTCACTGTTTTCTGATGTTGGCCCTCTTGAGACCATCGCGGAGAACAAGACAGAACAGAAATCGGCAGCAAAGCGCCGCCAGCGGTTGCTAAAAGCACCCCAGCAGCCGCCAAGCTAGGACGTGCGTTTTCCCACAGCGCGGAGCGTATAGTTGATGAACTTGGACTACTATACCCTGAAAACCGTGGAAATTTGCGGAAAAACATGGCCAGCGTATAGCGTATAGTTAGTTCAATTCGATAAAAAGACCTTACTAAAAAAAATCTTTCTTAGAATGTGAGCTGACCGGCCAAAATGCATCTCACGCCACAGCGCGGAGCGTTTAGTAGGGTACTAAACCGTCTGGCCCGCAACACCAAAATTGCGTTCTCGCCACAGCGCGGTGGGTTTAGTTGGGCTCTTTGTTTGTACGATTATTCTACAAATTCCATTTGTTTGCGTGACGGGCGCAGCACTTGAGAACCCCGTACGGCCATCTGAAAGGTTGAAGCGCGGCTGGATACTTTTATTTGACGCCTCCACATGGAGCAGTGGAAAGGTGGAAGCCGATGGTGCCAAGCACACACTGCCCTGTGGGTAGATCTCCTTCATTGGGGCACAGATGAAAGATTTCCCCCGTTTGCAGAGGAAACCAACAAAGCTATATTTCGTTGCTTGCCCCGTCCATGGAACAAAGCTGAAAAAATTGCAGTAGTGAACTCTTTCTCATCAATGTGGTTGGAAATCAACAGCGCTCTTGCAGCAGAAGGACAGCGCCCATCACAGTGGCAAGCCCAACCTGAAGCCTCCACCAAGAAAGATAAATGCGATCTTTGACCCTCAGCTATGATTGCTGTAGCTCCCCTTTTTTCTTCACTGGAAGATTGGACTATCTACACACACACACACCGAAAGCCGGTGTGACGCTCGGAGATTTACAGATGCTTCAAAAGCGGCTTGTGGTGTTCAGATTTACAGTTCCTGTGGAGAATCCCGACATCGGCATTCCTGCAAAGGGGAATCGTGGATGCTTGCGCTTCCAGACTCCAGACTTGCAGTTGCAAATCCAAGATGAGGATTTGACGTATGTTTAAATCCCCGCGCCCCATCTTCAATGTTGGACGGAGGCTTAAATGTTGCAGTTTCACCTTTTGAACTGATAGCCATCAAAAAGAAATTTTGCCTCAGGTCACATCCTCAAATTGGAATTCACTTCTTAGTTGCAACAGCATCAACACACCCTCAACATTGACAATGGGGTCGCAGGGGTTCAGTTTGTGGTTGGCCCTTGTGGGGGCCATGCAAGGAAAGATGGCCGTACGGGGTTCTCAAGGGCTGCGCCTGCCACGCTTCAATGTATAAGATGGCCATACTGGGTTCTCAAGCGCAGCGCCTGCCGCGCGTCAACCTTTAAGATGGCCGTACTGTGTTCTCAAGCGCCGCACCTGCCGCACTTCAACCTTTACGATGGCCGCACGGAGTTCTCAAGCGCTGCACCTGCCGCGCTTCAACTTTGAAGATGGCCGTACAGGGTTCTCAAGCGCTGCGCCTGCCGCGCTTCAACTTCAAGATGGCCGTACGGGGTTCTCAAGTGCTGCGCCCGTCACGCAAACAAATGGAATTTGTAGAATAATCGTACAAACAAAGAGCCCAACTAAACCCACCGCGCTGTGGCGAGAACACAATTTTGGTGTTGCGGGCCAGACAGTTTAGTACCCTACTAAACGCTCCGCGCTGTGGCGTGAGATCCATTTTGGCCGGTCGGCTTACATTCTAAGAAAGATTTTTTTTAGTAAGGTCTTTTTATCGAATTGAACCAACTATACGCTATACGCTGGCCATGTTTTTCCGCAAATTTCCACGGTTTTCGGGGTATAGTAGTCCAAGTTCATCAACTATACGCTCCGCGCTGTGGGAAAACGCACATCCTAGCTTGGCGGCGGTGCCTGCCACATGTTGACGTCCTCAAAGGCGGTTTCTTCCACAGTAGCTCCTGCCATGCGTGTCTCGGGCAGGCCTCGGTAAGCCTTGGAGCGCCTCGAATGCCAACAAACCTGCTTCATCATGGCCCCTAAAACAGGGCCCAAAAAAGTGGTCAAAACATGGCTGCGATAAAGGACCTTGACAGTAGCACCGGACTTGGGCCGACACAAAGAGGAAAAAGGTATGAGTTGACATTCATTTCAAGCGGCAGGGTCGCAAATTGCTTGCACAACATGTGCGGGTAGCAGCGAAATTCTCCGATGGCTGACCCCATTTTTGGGTCCAAATATGGACCCCAAAATGGGGTCCAGAATTGGATCACATTTTCATTCCTTCTTTTAGGTCTTTGCTTGGGCCCCGTTTTGGTCAGCCATCGGAGAATTTTGCTGCTGCCCGCAGAGGTTGTGCAAGCAGATTTGCGACGCACTAGCATGAGCGTAAGTGTTAATACATGCTTTTTCTCTCTGTGCGTCCCACTTTGTTTCTTGTACAGTCGAGGTCCCTTTCTGGCCGCCATGTTTCTACTGGTTTTTTGGATCCTGTTTTGGGGGCCATGATGAAGCAGGTTGTTGGCATTCGAGGCGGCGCTCCAAGGCTTACCGAGGCCTGCCGGAGGCACGCATGGCAGGAGCTACTGTGGAAGAAACCGCCTTTGAGGACGTCAACATGTGGCAGGCACCGCCGCCAAACTAGGATGTTTGCGTTTTCCCACGCGCGGGCGTATAAGTTTGATGAACTTGGACTTACTATACCTGAAACCGTGGAAATTTGCGGAAAAAAACATGGCCCAGCGTATATAGCGATAGTTGTTTTCAATTCGATTAAAAAAAGACCTTATACTTAAAAAAATCTTTCTTAGAATGTTTAAGCCCGACCGGCCAAAATGGATCTCACGCCACAGCGCGGAGCATTTAGTAGGGTACTAAACCGTCTGGCCCGCAACACCAAAATTGTGTTCTCGCCACAGCGCGGTGGGTTTAGTTGGGCTCTTTGTTTGTACGATTATTCTACAAATTCCATTTGTTTGCGTGACGGGCGCAGCACTTGAGAACCCGGTACGGCCATCTGAAAGGTTGAAGCGCGGCTGGATACTTTTATTTGACGCCTCCACATGGAGCAGTGGAAAGGTGGAAGCCGATGGTGCCAAGCACACACTGCCCTGTGGGTAGATCTCCTTCATTGGGGCACAGATGAAAGATTTCCCTCGTTTGCAGAGGAAACCAACAAAGCTATATTTCGTTGCTTGCCCCGTCCATGGAACAAAGCTGAAAAAATTGCAGTAGTGAACTCTTTCTCATCAATGTGGTTGGAAATCAACACCGCTCTTGCAGCAGAAGGACAGCGCCCATCACAGTGGCAAGCCCAACCTGAAGCCTCCACCAAGAAAGATAAACGCGATCTTTGACTCTCAGCTATGATTGCTGTAGCTCCCCTTTTTTCTTCACTAGAAGATTGGACTATCTACACACACCGAAAGCCGGTGTGACGCTCGGAGATTTACAGATGCTTCAAAAGCGGCTTGTGGTGTTCAGATTTACAGTTCCTGTGGAGAATCCCGACATCGGCATTCCTGCAAAGGGGAATCGTCGATGTTTGCGCTGCCAGACTCCAGACTTGCAGTTGCAAATCCAAGATGAGGATTTGACGTATGTTTAAATCCCCGCGCCCCATCTTCAATGTTGGACGGAAGCTTAAATGTTGCAGTTTCACCTTTTGAACTGATAGCCATCAAAAAGAAATTTTGCCTCAGGTCACATCCTCAAATTGGAATTCACTTCTTAGTTGCAATAGCATCAACACACCCTCAACATTGACAATGGGGTCGCAGGGGTTCAGTTTGTGGTTGGCCCTTGTGGGGGCCATGCAAGGAAAGATGGCCGTACGGGGTTCTCAAGGGCTGCGCCTGCCACGCTTCAATGTTTAAGATGGCCATACTGGGTTCTCAAGCGCAGCGCCTGCCGCGCGTCAACCTTTAAGATGGCCGTACTGTGTTCTCAAGCGCCGCACCTGCCGCACTTCAACCTTTACGATGGCCGCACGGAGTTCTCAAGCGCTGCACCTGCCGCGCTTCAACTTTGAAGATGGCCGTACAGGGTTCTCAAGCGCTGCGCCTGCCGCGCTTCAACTTCAAGATGGCCGTACGGGGTTCTCAAGTGCTGCGCCCGTCACGCAAACAAATGGAATTTGTAGAATAATCGTACAAACAAAGAGCCCAACTAAACCCACCGCGCTGTGGCGAGAACACAATTTTGGTGTTGCGGGCCAGACAGTTTAGTACCCTACTAAACGCTCCGCGCTGTGGCGTGAGATCCATTTTGGCCGGTCGGCTTACATTCTAAGAAAGATTTTTTTTAGTAAGGTCTTTTTATCGAATTGAACCAACTAT
>CAMXCT020005106.1:0-5000 GCA_947184155.2 Cladocopium goreaui | reverse complement strand
TTTGGCCACACTAGATCGCCAATTTGATCCAGGCACGATGAAACTTGCAAGCCCGGAGGGTGCAAGAGACACAGTGAGTGACCCATCCTCGGATGAAGAAGCAGCCTCTACCGATGGAGAAAGTGATCCAGAAGACCCTACCATCTCATGGTGTCCACCCATACCTGAAGCAGCCGAAGATCCCTCTGAGGACGAGATCTTGAGCGCAGCTGATAAGCTAGCAATGTTAATTGACAATATCCAACCTGACGGAAACCCATTCTGCATACCAGAAAACCTTGGCATTCTCCCGCCGCTGTGGCTCCAGGCGAGACTGACCTTGTCGTTGATTGCCATCCAAGAAAAGTTTGCGCGCGTCTTGCTGAGTGTGGCGGGTGAACTGTGGTTGCGCGGGCAAGGTGCCAAGGAGGTGGAGGATGTCCTTAATCAAACAGCTAGGGCTCTCACAATTCGATTGGCAGAGAAGCTCGCCCAGGCGATGAGCTCGTTGATGAGATTGGCTGAATCCATGGTGACTCCAGAAACTGAATGCCTTTTGTATGCCACTTACTGGTTTCGGCCCATCCTGTCTGAACTCATTGGCTCAGCCCGCGAGAGCTCTGAAGTGAATCGGAGTCGAGCGCCGAGTGGCCCTGTGAAAGTCCTAGTCACAGATCGACCGCATCGGCGCACTACTGGGTTAGTGGACCTTACGAGTGGCGCCTCTGCCCTCTTGGCATGGTTTCCGGCTAGTTGGGCCAGCAAAATTGCTCCCAAACTCCTCGAGAATGCTCCTGAGAATGCACAGAAACCTCAAGAAATCAACATCACGTGCCCGAAACGTTCCTATGACGAGACTCCCGTGGAAGGAGAAAAGCAGCTGCTCCAAGCAGTTAAATTTGTTGCTAAAAATTTGCCTGGTTTTCACCTGGGGTTGGATGAAGACTTTCAAATGGCTGGAAGCTTCCAGGAGCTCATCAATGGTTACACCACAGGGCTCGTTGAACCATGTATGCTGCGAGGTCTCCAACCCCTTGGATCGAATCGTACTACTCTTGAAGTGATTATTCCCTCTTCAGAAGGACTTACCCCTGAAAAATGGAAAGAAACAGCCACATTGTGTCCACTTGACTGGCCATCCAACTACAGTCTTTTACTATTGTGGCACATGAATGGGAGCCTTCATCAAACAGAGGCGCGACTCAGGAAGCAACTGTCACACAGCCACATGTTTGCTGAGTGGACAGTCCACCTCGACAGATTTGCGGAGCGAGCTTTATTCCAGCAACCAGCAGTCTATATAGCGGAACATGCCTTGCAAACCAACCTGCGGGAACGAAACTTCCCAGACAGGCGAGTCCGCCGCAGGGTCCCTCCGGAAGAAGGGCGCTCAGAGCGCTTCATCAGCGTGCTACTGCCCAGCAAGCAGTGAACCCAGTTTCATTTGGGCTCACCAATGAATGGTATGACACCATTACAGCAGACAAAAAACACCATTTGGAACATTTCACGAGAGGTATGACATGATCCCCAGCTCAACCCCCCAGTATCACACTCTCCTTCGTTTGTCCACCCCCTCTCCCCTCCCCTTATCTTTTTCTGTTTCACTCGGGGCTTTCACCCTTTGGTTGGCTTTTGTTTCATCAATCACGGTGGTGGAAGATGATTTACGTGTCTAATTGGTTCATTTGTCACATCTACTTTAAGTGTACTGCTCATACCCAGTGTGTCTGTCCAAAGACGTGACAGGTGCACTGGTATGCAGCAGGAGACACAGCTTCCCCATTTATAATTGTTAGGTTCAGCATGCGACACATGCCTGGCTCCAACCAACCCCGATCTCTCCATCAGTTGGGAGCCACAGTTGGCTGTGTGTGCGAGTGCCAGCTTAGGCATAACAGATCGGGCCGCATGGCTTCGTTAATACCCGTTTTCTGCACGAGCTGTCCCGTTGCGAGCTTAGCTTGTACTAAGGTTGCCTCTGCCCTGAAGCCTAGTGCACGCACTCGCTTTCTCGCAGTCGTTGCCTGACAATCATCGATGGGTAAAGATGCTGTTGTTTTCCCCAGATGCGGTCTTGATGAGCCACCCACTCCCCCACCCCTTCCACCAACTAAGGCACTTGAATTCGCTGACTCATCCATAGGTTTTGCCATCTGCAGAGCTACATTAGGTGTTGGTGCCTTTTTCGTTCTTTTTCTGTTTGTGATTACTGTTCCCTGCCTAGCTCTTGTAGCTCAGCTGTGGCCTGATGCAAGCCAAGATCCGGAGTCAGAGCTCTTCAGTCTGCTGAAACTTGCCAACAAGCCGCACAGTGGCCCATGGACATCCACTCCGCAGGATTACGAGCTGCCTGTCGCCCTCAGGCGGGTGTTCCACTGCCGAATTTCGTGCCAGTTGGATGCACACAGCAGCCTCATTGCAGCGGTGCTCGCAGTCTTGATGATTGCCACAGCACCAGAGGAGTTTGGCTTACCTGAGAGCACCACGACTCTTGAAGCAGCTGGACTCTGTAGTTCTCACCGCTGGGGCATCATTCTCCCTAACAGCTCACGAGTTTCAATTGACCTACCAAGCGATAGTTGCAGTTCGATATCCGGAGCTAGTCCTCCATGAGTCCAACCACATCTACATTGGCCATTTCGTGCCACATGAGTCCACTGTAGCCGTCGGAGGCTTCCGCACAGTATTGTGGAAAGCACCTGAGGATCTTAGGTGTGCAGTTGAGGATGTGGTAGCCTTTTGTACCTACTTGAAGAATTATTATCGTAACTTGCAACGGGGAGCGACCTCGCAGCTGCTTGTCTTGTGCAACCGTACGGCTGTACATAATTTGCTACTCCAACATGGCTTTCAGACCGAGTGGTACGGTGGGCTGCCTCTTGATATGGCAGGCATGGTTGGAATGGCCCAGACCCTAGGGGTCCACCATTACGGGTACTTCACGCTGAAAGGCCGTGATATTCAGTACCATGGCCCTACAAACTACCCCAGCGACAGATGTGCCATACTGGACTGGGGATTATCGGTACCCTTCACTCCCCAAGATAAACCGCCCTTGCTATTGCCATGATAGTGACCACCAATGGCACACGAGCGTGGAGACGATATCGACTGGTGGTGGCATGCAGAGACAGGCTACGGCTTCCCCCTAATGTCCTCGCAGCGCTAGAGCCCCGCACACGTGACCATGTGCTGACGACCAGCGGATTTTTCCCCTGCTCAATTGATCGTGAATACCTGTATGGTTACGCCGCGGATGGTTACAGATCTCCCCTCTGGCTGTGTGCAGCTTACAATGGGTCACCTGCCCTAGTTCATCGACATAGAGGTCACAAGGTTTTCTTTCATGTTGGTATACAGGATCGACAGCTAGTTGTAATCCCTGGTATCCATTACTTTGATGCTCATCGGTTGCAACCGGAGCTTTTGGCCACACTAGATCGCCAATTTGATCCAGGCACGATGAAATTTGCAAGCCCGGAGGGTGCAAGAGACACAGTGAGTGACCCATCCTCGGATGAAGAAGCCGCCTCTACCGATGGAGAAAGTGATCCAGAAGACCCTACCATCTCATGGTGTCCACCCATACCTGAAGCAGCCGAAGATCCCTCTGAGGACGAGATCTTGAGCGCAGCTGATAAGCTAGCAATGTTAATTGACAATATCCAACCTGACGGAAACCCTTTCTGCATACCAGAAAACCTTGGCGTTCTCCCGCCGCTATGGCTCCAGGCGAGACTGACGTTGTCCTTGATTGCCATCCAAGAAAAGTTTGCGCGCGTCTTGCTGAGTGTGGCGGGTGAACTGTGGTTGCGCGGGCAAGGTGCCAAGGAGGTGGAGGATGTCCTTCATCAAACAGCTAGGGCTCTCACAATTCGATTGGCAGAGAAGCTCGCCCAGGCGATGAGCTCGTTGATGAGATTGGCTGAATCCATGGTGACTCCAGAAACTGAATGCCTTTTGTATGCCACTTACTGGTTTCGGCCCATCCTGTCTGAACTCATTGGCTCAGCCCGCGAGAGCTCTGAAGTGAATCGGAGTCGAGCGCCGAGCGGCCCTGTGAAAGTCCTAGTCACAGATCGACCGCATCGGCGCACTACTGGGTTAGTGGACCTTACGAGTGGCGCCTCTGCCCTCTTGGCATGGTTTCCGGCTAGCTGGGCCAGTAAAATTGCTCCCAAACTCCTCGAGAATGCTCCTGAGAATGCACAGAAACCTCAAGAAATCAACATCGCGTGCCCGAAACGTTCCTATGACGAGACTCCCGTGGAAGGAGAAAAGCAGCTGCTCCAAGCAGTTAAATTTGTTGCTAAAAATTTGCCTGGTTTTCACCTGGGGTTGGATGAAGACTTTCAGATGGCTGGAAGCTTCCAGGAGCTCACCACAGGGCTCGTTGAACCATGTATGCTGCGAGGTCTCCAACCCCTTGGATCGAATCGTACTACTCTTGAAGTGATTATTCCCTCTTCAGAAGGACTTACCCCTGAAAAATGGAAAGAAACAGCCACATTGTGTCCACTTGACTGGCCATCCAACTACAGTCTTTTACTATTGTGGCACATGAATGGGAGCCTTCATCAAACAGAGGCGCGACTCAGGAAGCAACTGTCACACAGCCACATGTTTGCTGAGTGGACAGTCCACCTCGACAGATTTGCGGAGCGAGCTTTATTCCAGCAACCAGCAGTCTATATAGCGGAACATGCCTTGCAAACCAACCTGCGGGAACGAAACTTCCCAGACAGGCGAGTCCGCCGCAGGGTCCCTCCGGAAGATCTGGATGAACATCGAAGGGCGCTCAGAGCGCTTCATCAGCGTGCTACTGCCCAGCAAGCAGTGAACCCAGTTTCATTTGGGCTCACCAATGAATGGTATGACACCATTACAGCAGACAAAAAACACCATCTGGAACATTTCACGAGAGGTATGACATGATCCCCAGCTCAACCCCCTAGTATCACACTTTCCTTCGTGTGTCCACCCCCTCTCCCCCCTCCCCTACTCTCTTTTCTGTTTCA
>CAMXCT020005105.1:0-22606 GCA_947184155.2 Cladocopium goreaui | reverse complement strand
CATTGCACTTCTGCAACCCTGATACAAAAAACTTTAAAAAATGAACCTAAACACGGTCCCAAAAATGGGACCGCCTGGCGGTCCCATTTTTGGGACCACATGTGCAGCTTGGTAAAAGAAAAGAAGAAAAGCACTTTCACCGTCCCATTTTTGGGACCGTCTGGCGGTACCAAAAATGAGACCGCAAAATCGCAAAATCCACAGCAAAGGCCGACCCGTGCAACAAACAAAAAATTACAACTGCATTTATTTAAGCAACCAGCATATAGAGTTGGAACAGTTGCCCGTCCGATCGCCATAAGCCACAAAGTTACAAGGAAACCAAAACATTGCGCTTCTGCAACCCTGATACAAAAAACTTTAAAAAATGAACTTAAACACGGTCCCAAAAATGGGACCGCCTGGTGATCCCATTTTTGGGACCACATGCGCAGCTTAGTAAAAGAACACAAGAAAAGCACTTTCACGGTCCCATTTTTGGGACCGTCTGGCGGTACCAAAAATGAGACCGCAAAATCGCAAAATCCACAGCAAAGGCCGACCCGTGCAACAAACAAAAAACTACAACTGCATTTATTTAAGCAACCAGCATATAGAGTTGGCACAGAGGAGGCCCGCACATGCGAAGCCTGATTTCACTTGACTTTCCGGCCCCAGAAATGGAACCTGAAAGCGCACATGTGGTATCAGCTGTCTCCATTCCCTAGCTCCAATGTGGCGATTTGCGATGCAGCACCACCCAGGCAACATTCACCAATCCTTCGCTACTCCGCGCTACTCCGCTACTCCGTGCTATGTTTTATTTCAAGTGCCCAATGTAATTGACACGATATCGAAGCGATGGCGGAATAAGAAAGCCTTCAATACTTCACTTTCCCACATCTTTTCCTAAGCAGATTCCTACTCCATCCCGTTTTAAATTAATACTATTAATTAATAACGGGATTGACTGAAAAGATCATGATTCATGTTCTTTCTGAGCTGAAAACTTCGGTAAGAGTCTAGAGGGGCAAGGGGGGCCAACAAGGGGCAGTAAAGTATTCAATACAATCATTCAAATGGAAGCCGGCCACCTGCGCGAAAAACCCACAAACTCCTCAACAGCAAGAAACACTTCAAGCAATCACCTAAGGGCTGCAAAAGGCTGATGGGCCTTCTTTTAGCGGCAAACAATCAAGCCACCAGACGCAACGAAATAATAAGAAGCTAACTTCAAGTGGGTTCAAGCAGCAACCGATATGCACCCCGCTTGCCCCAACAAGAAGCAAAATCATCTACAAAACTGCTTGCTCCGACGGACCCAATTCTGGGTCCGGAAAACCTTCTCAAAACCGGCTTCGCTCAAAAGGGCCTCCCTAGTTGCCCGTCCGGTCGCCATAAGCCACAAAGTTACAAGGAAACCAAAACATTGCGCTTCTGCAACCCTGATACAAAAAACTTTAAAAAATGAACTTAAACACGGTCCCAAAAATGGGACCGCCTGGTGGTCCCATTTTTGGGACCACATGCGCAGCTTAGTAAAAGAACAAAAGAAAAGCACTTTCACGGTCCCATTTTTGGGACCGTCTGGCGGTACCAAAAATGAGACCGCAAAATCGCAAAATCCACAGCAAAGGCCGACCCTTGCAACACAAAACAAAAAATTACAAACTGCATTTATGTAAGCAAACCAGCATATGAGTTGTAACATTGCCCCTTGCCCGTCCGGTCGCCATAAGCCACAAAGTTACAAGGAAACCAAAACATTGCGCTTCTGCAACCCTGATACAAAAAACTTTAAAAAATGAACTTAAACACGGTCCCAAAAATGGGACCGCCTGGTGGTCCCATTTTTGGGACCACATGCGCAGCTTAGTAAAAGAACAAAAGAAAAGCACTTTCACGGTCCCATTTTTGGGACCGTCTGGCGGTACCAAAAATGAGACCGCAAAATCGCAAAATCCACAGCAAAGGCCGACCCGTGCAACAAACAAAAAATTACAATTGCGTTTATTTAAGCAACCAGCATATAGAGTTGGAACAGAGGAGGCCCGCACATGCGAAGCCTGATTTCACTTGACTTTCCGGCCCCAGAAATGGAACCTGAGAGCGCACACGTGGTATCAGATGTGGCGATTTGCGATGCAGCACCACCCAGGCAACATTCACCAATCCTTCGCTACTCCGCGCTACTCCGCGCTACTCCGCTACTCCGTGCTATGTTTTAATTCAATTACCCAATGTAATTGACACGATATCGAAACGATGGCGGAGTAAGAAAGCCTTCAATACGTCACCTTGCCACATATTTTCCTAAGCAGATTCCTACTCCATCCCGTTTTAAATTAATACTATTAATTAATAACGGGATTGACTGAAAAGATCATGGTTCAAGTTCTTTCTGTTCTGAAAACTTCGGTAGGAGTCTAGAGGGGCAAGGGGGGCCGACAAGGGGCAGTAAAATATTCAATACAATCATTCAAATGGAAGCCGGCCACCTGCACAAAAACCCACAAACTCCTCAACGGCAAGAAACACTTCAAGCAATCACCTAAGGCTCCAAAAGGCTGATGCGCCTTCTTTTAGTAGCAAACAATCAAGCCACCAGACGCAACGAAATAATAAGAAGCTAACTTCAAGTGGGTTCAAGCAGCAACCGATATGCACCCCGCTTGCCACAACAAGAAACAAAATCATCTACAAAACTGCTTGCTCTAACGGACCCAATTCTGGGTCCGGAAAACCTTCTCAAAACCGGCTTCGCTCAAAAGGGCCTCCCTAGTTGCCCGTCCGGTCGCCATAAGCCACAAAGTTACAAGGAAACCAAAACATTGCACTTCTGCAACCCTGATACAAAAAACTTTAAAAATGAACCTAAACACGGTCCCAAAAATGGGACCGCCTGGCGGTCCCATTTTTGGGACCACATGTGCAGCTTAGTAAAAGAAATGAAGAAAAGCACTTTCACGGTCCCATTTTTGGGACCGTCTGGCGGTACCAAAAATGAGACCGCAAAATCGCAAAATCCACAGCAAAGGCCGACCCGTGCAACAAACAAAAAATTACAACTGCATTTATTTAAGCAACCAGCATATAGAGTTGGAACAGTTGCCCGCCCGGTCGCCATAAGCCACAAAGTTACAAGGAAACCAAAACATTGCGCTTCTGCAACCCTGATACAAAAAACTTTAAAAAATGAACTTAAACACGGTCCCAAAAATGGGACCGCCTGGTGGTCCCATTTTTGGGACCACATGCGCAGCTTAGTAAAAGAACAAAAGAAAAGCACTTTCACGGTCCCATTTTTGGGACCGTCTGGCGGTACCAAAAATGAGACCGCAAAATCGCAAAATCAACAGCAAAGGCCGACCCGTGCAACAAACAAAAAATGACAATTGCATTTAGTTAAGCAACAAGCATATAGAGTTGGAACAGAGGAGGCCCACACATGCGAAGCCTGATTTCACTTGACTTTCCGGCCCCAGAAATGGAACCTGGAAGCGCACATGTGGTATCAGCTGTCTCCGTTCCCTAGCTCCAATGCGGCGATTGCAATGCAGCACCACCCAGGCAACATTCACCAATCCGTCGCTACTCCGCGCTCCTCCGCTACTCCGTGGTATGTTTTAATTCAATTACCCAATGTAATTGACACGATATCGAAACGATGGCGGAGTAAGAAAGCCTTCAATACGTCACCTTGCCACATATTTTCCTAAGCAGATTCCTACCCCATCCCGTTTTAAATTTATACTATTAATTAATAACGGGGTTGACTGAAAAGATCATGATTCATGTTCTTTCTGGGCTGAAAACTTCGGTAGGAGTCTAGAGGGGCAAGGGGGGCCAACAAGGGGCAGTAAAGTATTCAATACAATCATTCAAAGGGAAGTCGGCCACCTGCGCGAAAATCCAGAAACTCTTGAACGGCAAGAAACACTTCAAGCAATCACCTAAGGGCTGCAAAAGGCTGATGGGCCTTCTTTTAGCGGGGCAAACAATCAAGCCACCAGACGCAACGAAATAATAAGAAGCTAACTTCAAGTGGGTTCAAGCAGCAACGGATATGCACCCCGCTTGCCACAACAAGAAACAAAATCATCTACAAAACTGCTTGCTCTAACGGACCCAATTCTGGGTCCGGAAAACCTTCTCAAAACCGGCTTCGCTCAAAGGGCCTCCCTAGTTGCCCGTCCGGTCGCCATAAGCCACAAAGTTACAAGGAAACCAAAACATTGCGCTTCTGCAACCCTGATACAAAAAACTTTAAAAAATGAACTTAAACACGGTCCCAAAAATGGGACCGCCTGGTGGTCCCATTTTTGGGACCACATGCGCAGCTTAGTAAAAGAACAAAAGAAAAGCACTTTCAGGTCCCATTTTTGGGACCGTCTGGCGGTACCAAAAATGAGACCGCAAAATCGCAAAATCCACAGCAAAGGCCGACCCGTGCAACAAACAAAAAATTACAACTGCGTTTATTTAAGCAACCAGCATAAAGAGTTGGAACAGTTGCCCGTCCGGTCGCCATAAGCCACAAAGTTTCATTGAAACCAAAACATTGCGCTTTCTGCAACCCTGATACAAAAAAAACTTTAAAAAATGAACCCAAACACGGTCCCAAAAATGGGACCGCCTGGCAGTCCCATTTTTGGGACCACATGCACAGCTTAGTAAAAGAACAAAAGAAAAGCACTTTCACGGTCCCATTTTTGGGACCGTCTGGCGGTACCAAAAATGAGACCGCAAAATCGCAAAATCCACAGCAAAGGCCGACCCGTGCAACAAACAAAAAATTACAACTGCATTTATTTAAGCAACCAGCATATAGAGTTGGCACAGAGGAGGCCCGCACATGCGAAGCCTGATTTCACTTGACTTTCCGGCCCCAGAAATGGAACCTGAAAGCGCACATGTGGTATCAGCTGTCTCCGTTCCCTAGCTCCAACGCGGCGATTGCAATGCAGCACCACCCAGGCAACATTCACCAATCCGTCGCTACTCCGCGCTACTCCGCTACTCCGTGGTATGTTTTAATTCAATTACCCAATGTAATTGACACGATATCGAAACGATGGCGGAGTAAGAAAGCCTTCAATACGTCACCTTGCCACATATTTTCCTAAGCAGATTCCTGCTCCATCCCGTTTTAAATTTATACTATTAATTAATAACGGGATTGACTGAAAAGATCATTATTCATGTTCTTTCTGGGCTGAAAACTTCGGTAGGAGTCTAGAGGGGCAAGGGGGGCCAACAAGGGGCAATAAAGTATTCAATACAATCATTCAAATGGAAGCCGGCCACCTGCGCGAAAACCCACAAACTCCTCAACAGCAAGAAACACTTCAAGCAATCACCTAAGGGCTGCCAAAGGCTGTTTGGCCTTCTTTTAGCGGCAAACATCAAGCCACCAGACGCAACGAAATAATAAGAAGCTAACTTTAAGTGGGTTCAAGCAGCAACCGATGTGCACCCCGCTTGCCCCAACAAGAATCAAAATCATCTACAAAACTGCTTGCTCTAACGGACCCAATTCTGGGTCCGGAAAACCTTCTCAAAACCGGCTTCGCTCAAAAGGGCCTCCCTAGTTGCCCGTCCGGTCGCCATAAGCCACAAAGTTACAAGGAAACCAAAACATTGCGCTTCTGCAACCCTGATACAAAAAACTTTAAAAAATGAACTTAAACACGGTCCCAAAAATGGGACCGCCTGGTGGTCCCATTTTTGGGACCACATGCGCAGCTTAGTAAAAGAACAAAAGAAAAGCACTTTCACGGTCCCATTTTTGGGACCGTCTGGCGGTACCAAAAATGAGACCGCAAAATCGCAAAATCCACAGCAAAGGCCGACCCGTGCAACAAACAAAAAATTACAACTGCATTTATTTAAGCAACCAGCATATAGAGTTGGAACAGTTGCCCGTCCGATCGCCATAAGCCACAAAGTTACAAGGAAACCAAAACATTGCGCTTCTGCAACCCTGATACAAAAAACTTTAAAAAATGAACTTAAACACGGTCCCAAAAATGGGACCGCCTGGTGGTCCCATTTTTGGGACCACATGCGCAGCTTAGTAAAAGAACAAAAGAAAAGCACTTTCACGGTCCCATTTTTGGGACCGTCTGGCGGTACCAAAAATGAGACCGCAAAATCGCAAAATCCACAGCAAAGGCCGACCCGTGCAACAAACAAAAAATTACAACTGCGTTTATTCAAGCAACCAGCATATAGAGTTGGAACAGAGGAGGCCCGCACATGCGAAGCCTGATTTCAATTGACTTTCCGGCCCCAGAAATGGAACCTGAAAGCGCACATGTGGTATCAGCTGTCTCCGTTCCCTTGCTCCAATGCGGCGATTGCAATGCAGCACCGCCCAGGCAACATTCACCAATCCGTCGCTACTCCGCCTAGGTTTAATTTCACTTACCCAATGTAATTGACACGATGTCGAAACGATGGCGGAGTAAGAAAGCCTTCAATACTTCACCTTCCCACATCTTTTCCTAAGCAGATTCCTACTCCATCCCGTTTTAAGTTTATACTTTTAATTAATAACGGGATTGACTGAAAAGATCATGATTCATCTTCTTTCTGGGCTGAAAACTTCGGTAGGAGTCTAGAGGGGCAAGGGGGCCCAACAAGGGGCAGTAGAGTATTCAATACAATCATTCAAATGGAAGCCGGCCACCTGCGCGAAAACCCACAAACTCCGCAACAGCAAGAAACCCTTCAAGCAATCACCTATAAGGCTGCAAAAGGTTGATGCGCCTTCTTTTAGCAGCAAACAATCAAGCCACCAGACGAAACGAAATAATAAAAAGCTACCTTCAACTGGGTTCAAGCAGCAACCGATATGCCCCCCGCTTGCCCCAACAAGAAACCAAATCATCTACAAAACAGCTTCCTCCGACGGACCCAATTCTGGGTCCGGAAAACCTTCTCAAACCCGGCTTCGCTCAAAAGGGCCTCCCTAGTTGCCCTTCCGGCCGCCATAAGCCACAAAGCTTCATTGAAACCAAAACGTTGCGCTTCTGCAACCTTGATACAAAAAACTTCAAAAAATGAACCTAAACACGGTCCCAAAAATGGGACCGCCTGGCGGTCCCATTTTTGGGACCGCATGCACTGCTTAGTAAAAGAACAAAAGAAAAGAACTTTCACGGTCCCACCGCAAAATCGCAAAATCAACAGCAAAGGCCGACCCGTGCAACGAACAAAAAATGACAACTGCGTTCAGTTAAGCAACAAGCATATAGAGTTGGAACAGAGGAGGCCCGCACATGCGAAGCCTGATTTCAATTGACTTTCCGGCCCCAGAAATGGAACCTGCAACCCTGATACAAAAAACTTTAAAAAATGAACTTAAACACGGTCCCAAAAATGGGACCG
This sequence comes from Cladocopium goreaui, assembly GCA_947184155.2. NCBI lineage: Eukaryota > Dinophyceae > Suessiales > Symbiodiniaceae > Cladocopium > Cladocopium goreaui. The sequence continues at coordinate 15,235 of CAMXCT020005105.1, read as the reverse complement.
CCTGGTGGTCCCATTTTTGGGACCACATGCGCAGCTTAGTAAAAGAACAAAAGAAAAGCACTTTCACGGTCCCATTTTTGGGACCGTCTGGCGGTACCAAAAATGAGACCGCAAAATCGTAAAATCCACAGCAAAGGCCGACCCGTGCAACAAACAAAAAATTACAACTGCATTTATTTAAGCAACCAGCATATAGAGTTGGCACAGAGGAGGCCCGCACATGCGAAGCCTGATTTCACTTGACTTTCCGGCCCCAGAAATGGAACCTGAAAGCGCACATGTGGTATCAGCTGTCTCCGTTCCCTAGCTCCAATGTGGCGATTTGCGATGCAGCAGCACCACCCAGGCAACATTCACCAATCCTTCGCTACTCCGCGCTACTCCGCTACTCCGTGCTATGTTTTAATTCAATTACCCAATGTAATTGACACGATATCGAAACGATGGCGGAGTAAGAAAGCCTTCAATACGTCACCTTGCCACATATTTTCCTAAGCAGATTCCTACTCCATCCCGTTTTAAATTTATACTATTAATTAATAACGGGATTGACTGAAAAGATCATGATTCATATTCTTTCTGGGCTGAAAACTTCGGTAGGAGTCTAGAGGGGCAAGGGGGGTCAACAAGGGGCAGTAGAGTATTCAATACAATCATTCAAATGGAAGCCGGCCACCTGCGCGAAAACCCACAAACTCCGCAACAGCAAGAAACACCTCAAGCAATCACCTAAGGGCTGCAAAAGGCTGATGGGCCTTCTTTTAGCGGCAAACAATCAAGCCACCAGATGCAACGAAATAATAAGAAGCTAACTTCAAGTGGGTTCAAGCAGCAACCGATATGCACCCCGCTTGCCCCAACAAGAAACAAAATCATCTACAAAACAGCTTCCTCCGACGGGCCCAATTCTGGGTCCGGAAAACATTCTCAAAACCGGCTTCGCTCAAAAGGGCCTCCGTAGTTGCCCTTCCGGCCGCCATAAGCCACAAAGCTTCATTGAAACCAAAACGTTGCGCTTCTGCAACCTTGATACAAAAAACTTCAAAAAATGAACCTAAACACGGTCCCAAAAATGGGACCGCCTGGCGGTCCCATTTTTGGGACCGCATGCACAGCTTACTAAAAGAACAGAAGAAAAGCACTTTCACGGTCCCATTTTTGGGACCGTCTGGCGGTACCAAAAATGAGACCGCAAAATCGCAAAATCCACAGCAAAGGCCGACCCGTGCAACAAACAAAAAATTACAACTGCATTTATTTAAGCAACCAGCATATAGAGTTGGAACAGTTGCCCGTCCGGTCGCCATAAGCCACAAAGTTACAAGGAAACCAAAACATTGCGCTTCTGCAACCCTGATACAAAAAACTTTAAAAAATGAACTTAAACACGGTCCCAAAAATGGGACCGCCTGATGGTCCCATTTTTGGGACCACATGCGCAGCTTAGTAAAAGAACAAAAGAAAAGCACTTTCACGGTCCCATTTTTGGGACCGTCTGGCGGAACCAAAAATGAGACCGCAAAATCGCAAAATCCACAGCAAAGGCCGACCCTTGCAACAAACAAAAAATTACAACTGGGTTTAATTTAAGCAACCAGCATATAGATTTGGAACAGAGGAGGGAGGCCCGCACATGCGAAGCCTTATTTCAATGGACTTTCCGGCCCCAGAAATGGAACCTGAAAGCGCACATGTGGTATCAGCTGTCTCCGTTCCCTAGCTCCAATGTGGCGATTTGCGCTGCAGCACCACCCAGGCAACATTCACCAATCCTTCGCTACTCCCGCTACTCCGCTACTCCGTGCTGTGTTTTCATTCAATTACCCAATGTAATTGACACGATATCGAAACGATGGCGGAGTAAGAAACCCTTCAATACTTCACCTTCCCACATCTTTTCCTAAGCAGATTCCTACTCCATCCCGTTTTAAATTAATACTATTAATTAATAACGGGATTGACTGAAAAGATCATGATTCATGTTCTTTCTCGGCGGAAAACTTCGGTAGGAGTCTAGAGGGGCAAGGGGGGCCAACAAGGGGCAGTAAAGTATTCAATACAATCATTCAAATGGAAGCCGGCCACCTGCGCGAAAACCCACAAACTCCTCAACGGCAAGAAACACTTCAAGCAATCACCTAAGGGCTGCAAAAGGCTGATGGGCCTTCTTTTAGCGGCAAACAATCAAGCCACCAGACGCAACGAAATAATAAGAAGCTAACTTCAAGTGGGTTCAAGCAGCAACCGATATGCACCTCGCTTGCCACAACAAGAAACAAAATCATCTAGAAAACTGCTTGCTCTAACGGACCCAATTCTGGGCCCGGAAAACCTTCTCAAAACCGGCTTCGCTCAAAAGGGCCTCCCTAGTTGCCCGTCCGGTCGCCATAAGCCACAAAGTTACAAGGAAACCAAAACATTGCGCTTCTGCAACCCTGATACAAAAAACTTTAAAAAATGAACTTAAACACGGTCCCAAAAATGGGACCGCCTGGTGGTCCCATTTTTGGGACCACATGCGCAGCTTAGTAAAAGAACAAAAGAAAAGCACTTTCACGGTCCCATTTTTGGGACCGTCTGGCGGTACCAAAAATGAGACCGCAAAATCGCAAAATCCACAGCAAAGGCCGACCCGTGCAACAAACAAAAAATTACAACTGCATTTATTTAAGCAACCAGCATATAGAGTTGGAACAGTTGCCCGTCCGGTCGCCATAAGCCACAAAGTTACAAGGAAACCAAAACATTGCGCTTCTGCAACCCTGATACAAAAAACTTTAAAAAATGAACTTAAACACGGTCCCAAAAATGGGACCGCCTGGTGGTCCCATTTTTGGGACCACATGCGCAGCTTAGTAAAAGAACAAAAGAAAAGCACTTTCACGGTCCCATTTTTGGGACCGTCTGGCGGTACCAAAAATGAGACCGCAAAATCGTAAAATCCACAGCAAAGGCCGACCCGTGCAACAAACAAAAAATTACAACTGCATTTATTTAAGCAACCAGCATATAGAGTTGGCACAGAGGAGGCCCGCACATGCGAAGCCTGATTTCACTTGACTTTCCGGCCCCAGAAATGGAACCTGAAAGCGCACATGTGGTATCAGCTGTCTCCGTTCCCTAGCTCCAATGTGGCGATTTGCGATGCAGCAGCACCACCCAGGCAACATTCACCAATCCTTCGCTACTCCGCGCTACTCCGCTACTCCGTGCTATGTTTTAATTCAATTACCCAATGTAATTGACACGATATCGAAACGATGGCGGAGTAAGAAAGCCTTCAATACGTCACCTTGCCACATATTTTCCTAAGCAGATTCCTACTCCATCCCGTTTTAAATTTATACTATTAATTAATAACGGGATTGACTGAAAAGATCATGATTCATATTCTTTCTGGGCTGAAAACTTCGGTAGGAGTCTAGAGGGGCAAGGGGGGTCAACAAGGGGCAGTAGAGTATTCAATACAATCATTCAAATGGAAGCCGGCCACCTGCGCGAAAACCCACAAACTCCGCAACAGCAAGAAACACCTCAAGCAATCACCTAAGGGCTGCAAAAGGCTGATGGGCCTTCTTTTAGCGGCAAACAATCAAGCCACCAGATGCAACGAAATAATAAGAAGCTAACTTCAAGTGGGTTCAAGCAGCAACGGATATGCACCCCGCTTGCCACAACAAGAAACAAAATCATCTACAAAACTGCTTGCTCTAACGGACCCAATTCTGGGTCCGGAAAACCTTCTCAAAACCGGCTTCGCTCAAAAGGGCCTCCCTAGTTGCCCGTCCGGTCGCCATAAGCCACAAAGTTACAAGGAAACCAAAACATTGCGCTTCTGCAACCCTGATACAAAAAACTTTAAAAAATGAACTTAAACACGGTCCCAAAAATGGGACCGCCTGGTGGTCCCATTTTTGGGACCACATGCGCAGCTTAGTAAAAGAACAAAAGAAAAGCACTTTCACGGTCCCATTTTTGGGACCGTCTGGCGGTACCAAAAATGAGACCGCAAAATCGCAAAATCCACAGCAAAGGCCGACCCGTGCAACAAACAAAAAATTACAACTGCATTTATTTAAGCAACCAGCATATAGCGTTGGAAAACAGTTGCTCCGTCCGTCGCCATACGCCACAAGTTACTAGGGAAACCAAAACATTGCGGCATCTGCAACCCTGTGATACAAAAAACTTTAAAAAAATAACTTCTCTAAACACGGTCCCAAAAATGGGACCGCCTGGCGGTCCCATTTTTGGGACCGCATGCACAGCTTAGTAAAAGAAAAAAAGAAAAGCACTTTCACGGTCCCAGTTTTGGGACCGTCAGGCGGTACCAAAAATGAGACCACAAAATCGCAAAATCCACAGCAAAGGCCGACCCTTGCAACAAACAAAAAATTACAACTGCATTTATTTAAGCAACCAGCATATAGATTTGGAACAGAGGAGGCCCGCACATGCGAAGCCTGATTTCAATTGACTTTCCGGCCCCAGAAATGGAACCTGAAAGCGACATGTGGTATCAGCTGTCTCGGTTCCCTAGCTCCAATGCGGCGATTGCAATGCAGCACCACCCAGGCAACTTTTTACTAATCCGTCGCTACTCCGCGCTATCCGCTACTTCGTGGTATTTTAATTCAATGACCCAATGTAATTGACACGATATCGAAACGATGGCGGAGTAAGAGAGCCTTCAATACTTCACCTTCCCACATCTTTCCCTAAGCAGATTCTTACTCCATCCCGTTTTAAATTAATCCTATTAATTAATAACGGGGTTGACTGAAAAGATCATAATTCATGTTCTTTCTGGGCTGAAAACTTCGGTAGGAGTCTAGAGGGGCAAGGGGGGCCAACAAGGGGCAGTAAAGTATTCAATACAATCATTCAAATGGAAGCCGGCCACCTGCGCGAAAACCCACAAACTCCTCAACAGCAAGAAACACTTCAAGCAATCACCTAAGGGCTGCAAAAGGCTGATGGGCTTTCTTTTAGCGGCAAACAATCAAGCCACCAGACGCAACGAAATAATAAGAAGCTAACTTAAAGTGGGTTCAAGCAGCAACCGATATGCACCCCGCTTGCCCCAACAAGAAACAAAATCATCTACAAAACTGCTTGCTCTAACGGACCCAATTCTGGGTCCGGAAAACCTTCTCAAAACCGGCTTCGCTCCAAAGGGCTTCCCTAGTTGGTCGCCATAAGCCACAAAGTTTCATTGAAACCAAAACATTGCGCTTTCTGCAACCCTGATACAAAAAAAACTTTAAAAAATGAACCCAAACACGGTCCCAAAAATGGGCCCGCCTGGCGGTCCCATTTTTGGGACCACATGCACAGCTTAGTAAAAGAACAAAAGAAAAGCACTTTCACGGTCCCATTTTTGGGACCGTCTGGCGGTACCAAAAGTGAGACCGCAAAATCGCAAAATCCACAGCAAAGGCCGACCCGTGCAACAAACAAAAAATTACAACTGCATTTATTTAAGCAACCAGCATATAGAGTTGGAACAGTTGCCCGTCCGGTCGCCATAAGCCACAAAGTTACAAGGAAACCAAAACATTGCGCTTCTGCAACCCTGATACAAAAAACTTTAAAAAATGAACTTAAACACGGTCCCAAAAATGGGACCGCCTGGTGATCCCATTTTTGGGACCACATGCGCAGCTTAGTAAAAGAACAAAAGAAAAGCACTTTCACGGTCCCATTTTTGGGACCGTCTGGCGGTACCAAAAATGAGACCGCAAAATCGCAAAATCAACAGCAAAGGCCGACCCGTGCAAGAAACAAAAAATGACAATTGCGTTTAGATAAGCAACAAGTATATAGAGTTGGAACAGAGGAGGCCCACACATGCGAAGCCTGATTTCACTTGACTTTCCGGCCCCAGAAATGGAACCTGAAAGCGCACATGTGGTATCAGCTGTCTCCGTTCCCTAGCTCCAATGTGGCGATTTGCGATGCAGCACCACCCAGGCAACATTCACCAATCCTTTGCTACTCCGCGCTACTCCGCTACTCCGTGCTATGTTTTTATTCAATTACCCAATGTAATTGACACGATATCGAAACGATGGCGGAGTAAGAAAGCCTTCAATACGTCACCTTGCCACATGTTTTCCTAAGCAGATTCCTACTCCATCCCGTTTTAAGTTTATACTATTAATTAATAACGGGATTGACTAAAAAGATCATGATTCATGTTCTTCCTGGGCTGAAAACTTCGGTAGGAGTCTAGAGGGGCACGGGGGGCCAACAAGGGGCAGTAAAGTATTCAATCAATCATTCAAATGGAAGCCGGCCACCTGCGCGAAAACCCACAAACTCCTCAACAGCAAGAAACACTTTCAAGCAATCACCTAAGGGCTGCAAAAGGCAGATGGGCATTCTTTTAACGGCAAACAATCAAGCCACCAGACGCAACGAAATAATAAGAAGCTAACTTAAAGTGGGTTCAAGCAGCAACCGATGTGCACCCCGCTTGCCCCAACAAGAATCAAAATCATCTACAAAACTGCTTGCTCTAACGGACCCAATTCTGGGTCCGGAAAACCTTCTCAAAACCGGCTTCGCTCCAAAGGGCTTCCCTAGTTGCCCGTCCGGTCGCCATAAGCCACAAAGTTTCATTGAAACCAAAACATTGCGCTTTCTGCAACCCTGATACAAAAAAAACTTTAAAAAATGAACCCAAACACGGTCCCAAAAATGGGACCGCCTGGCGGTCCCATTTTTGGGACCACATGCACAGCTTAGTAAAAGAACAAAAGAAAAGCACTTTCACGGTCCCATTTTTGGGACCGTCTGGCGGTACCAAAAGTGAGACCGCAAAATCGCAAAATCCACAGCAAAGGCCGACCCGTGCAACAAACAAAAAATTACAACTGCATTTATTTAAGCAACCAGCATATAGAGTTGGAACAGTTGCCCGTCCGGTCGCCATAAGCCACAAAGTTACAAGGAAACCAAAACATTGCGCTTCTGCAACCCTGATACAAAAAACTTTAAAAAATGAACTTAAACACGGTCCCAAAAATGGGACCGCCTGGTGGCCCCATTTTTGGGACCACATGCGCAGCTTAGTAAAAGAACAAAAGAAAAGCACTTTCACGGTCCCATTTTTGGGACCGTCTGGCGGTACCAAAAATGAGACCGCAAAATCGCAAAATCCACAGCAAAGGCCGACCCGTGCAACAAACAAAAAATTACAACTGCATTTATTTAAGCAACCAGCATATAGAGTTGGCACAGAGGAGGCCCGCACATGCGAAGCTGATTTCACTTTACTTTCCGGCCCAATAATGGAACCGAAACGCACATGTGGTATCAGCTGTCTCCGTTCCCTAAGCTCCCAAGGTGGCGATTTGCGATGCAGCACCACCAGGCAACATTCACCAATCTTCGCTACTCCGCGCTACTCCGCTACTCCGTGCATGTTTTTAATTCATTGCCCAATGTAAATTGAACACGATAGTCGAAACGATTGCGGAGTACGAAACCCTTCAATACGTCACCGCGTTGCCACATATTTTTTCCTAAGCAATATTCCTCACTCCATCCCGTTTTAAATTTATACTAATTAATTATCACGGGATTGACTGAAAATAATCATGATTCATGTTCTTTTCTGCTGGGCTGAAAACTTCGGTAAGGAGTCTAGAGGGGCCAAGGGGGCCACAAGGGCAGTAAAGTATTTCAATAACAATCATTCAAATGGAAGCCGGCCACCTGCGGGAAAACCCACAAACTCCGCAACAGCAAGAAACACCTCAAGCAATCACCTAAGGGCTGCAAAAGGCTGATGAGCCTTCTTTTAGCGGCAAACAATCAAGCCACCAGACGCAACGAAATAATAAGAAGCTAACTTCAAGTGGGTTCAAGCAGCAACCGATATGCACCCCGCTTGCCACAACAAGAAACAAAATCATCTACAAAACTGCTTGCTCTAACGGACCCAATTCTGGGTCCGGAAAACCTTCTCCAAACCGGCTTCGCTCAAAAGGGCCTCCCTAGTTGCCCGTCCGGTCGCCATAAGCCACAAAGTTACAAGGAAACCAAAACATTGCGCTTCTGCAACCCTGATACAAAAAACTTTAAAAAATGAACTTAAACACGGTCCCAAAAATGGGACCGCCTGGTGGTCCCATTTTTGGGACCACATGCGCAGCTTAGTAAAAGAACAAAAGAAAAGGAAAAAAAAAAAAAAAAAAGCACTTCAACCACGGTCCCCCATTTTTGACGTCTGGCGTGTACCAAAATGAGATACCCGGCAAAATCGCACAATCACGCAAAGGCCGACCCGTGCAACACCAAAAATTACACTGCATTATTTAAGCAACCAGCATCATAGATTGACAGTTCCCTCCGTGTCCGCCATAACCACAAATATTTCAGGAAACCAAAAACATTGCGCTTCCTGCAACCCGAACAAAAAACTTTAAAAAATGAACCTAAACACGGTCCCAAAAATGGGACCGCCTGGCGGTCCCATTTTTGGGACCACATGCGCAGCTTAGTAAAAGAACAAAAGAAAAGCACTTTCACGGTCCCATTTTTGGGACCGTCTGGCGGTACCAAAAATGAGACCGCAAAATCGCAAAATCCACAGCAAAGGCCGACCAGTGCAACAAACAAAAAATTAGAACTGCGTTTATTGAAGCAACCAGCATATAGAGTTGGAACAGAAGAGGCCCGCACATGCGAAGCCTGATTTCAATTGACTTTCCGACCCCAGAAATGGAACCTGCAAGTGCACATGTGGTATCAGCTGTCTCCGTTCCCTAGCTCCAATGTGGCGATTTGCGATGCAGCACCACCCAGGCAACATTCACCAATCCTTCGCTACTCCGCGCTACTCCGCTACTCCGTGCTATGTTTTAATTCAATTACCCAATGTAATTGACACGATATCGAAACGATGGCGGAGTAAGAAAGCCTTCAATACGTCACCTTGCCACATATTTTCCTAAGCAGATTCCTACTCCATCCCGTTTTAAATTTATACTATTAATTAATAACGGGATTGACTGAAAAGATCATGATTCATGTTCTTTCTGGGCTGAAAACTTCGGTAGGAGTCTAGAGGGGCAAGGGGGGCCAACAAGGGGCAGTAAAGTATTCAATGCAATCATTCAAATGGAAGCCGGCCACCTGCGCGAAAACCCACAAACTCCTCAACGGCAAGAAACACTTCAAGCAATCACCTAAGGGCTGCAAAAGGCTGATGGGCCTTCTTTTAGCGGCAAACAATCAAGCCACCAGACGCAACGAAATAATAAGAAGCTAACTTCAAGTGGGTTCAAGCAGCAACCGATATGCCCCCCGCTTGCCCCAACAAGAAACAAAATCATCTACAAAACAGCTTGCTCCGACGGACCCAATTCTGGGTCCGGAAAACCTTCTCAAAACCGGCTTCGCGCAAAAGGGCCTCCCTAGTTGCCCTTCCGGTCGCCATAAGCCACAAAGCTTCATTGAAACCAAAAGATTGCACTTCTGCAACCTTGATACAAAAAAATTCAAAAAATGAACCTAAACACGGTCCCAAAAATGGGACCGCCTGGCGGTCCCATTTTTGGGACTGCATGCACAGCTTAGTAAAAGAACAAAAGAAAAGCAATTTCACGGTCCCATTTTTGGGACCGTCTGGCGGTACCAAAAATGAGACCGCAAAATCGCAAAATCCACAGCAAAGGCCGACCTGTGCAACAAACAAAAGATTACAACTGCGTTTATTTAAGCAACAAGCATATAGAGTTGGAACAGTTGCCCGTCCGGTCGCCATAAGCCACAAAGTTTCATTGAAACCAAAACATTGCGGTTCTGCAACCCTGATAAAAAAAACTTTGAAAAATGAAGCTAAACACGGTCCCAAAAATGGGACCGCCTGGCGGTCATTTTTGGGACCACATGCACAGCTTAGTAAAAGAACAAAAGAAAAGCACTTTCACGGTCCCATTTTTGGGACCGTCTGGCGGTACCAAAAATGAGACTGCAAAATCGCAAAATCCACAGCAAAGGCCGACCCGTGCAACAAACAAAAAATTACAACTGCGTTTATTTAAGCAACCAGCATATAGAGTTGGAACAGAGGAGGCCCGCACATGCGAAGCCTGATTTCACTTGACTTTCCGGCCCCAGAAATGGAACCTGAAAGCGCACATGTGGTATCAGCTGTCTCCGTTCCCTAGCTCCAATGTGGCGATTTGCGATGCAGCACCACCCAGGCAACATTCACCAATCCTTCGCTACTCCGCGCTACTCCGCTACTCCGTGCTATGTTTTAATTCAATTACCCAATGTAATTGACACGATGTCGAAACGATGGCGGAGTAAGAAAGCCTTCAATACGTCACCTTGCCACATATTTTCCTAAGCAGATTCCTACTCCATCCCGTTTTAAATTTATACTATTAATCAATAACGGGATTGACTGAAAAGATCATGATTCATGTTCTTTCTGGGCTGAAAACTTCGGTAGGAGTCTAGAGGGGCAAGGGGGGCCAACAAGGGGCAGTAAAGTATTCAATACAATCATTCAAATGGAAGCCGGCCACCTGCGCGAAAACCCACAAACTCCTCAACGGCAAGAAACACTTCAAGCAATCACCTAAGGGCTGCAAAAGGCTGATGGGCCTTCTTTTAGCGGCAAACAATCAAGCCACCAGACGCAACGAAATAATAAGAAGCTAACTTCAAGTGGGTTCAAGCAGCAACCGATATGCACCCCGCTTGCCACAACAAGAAACAAAATCATCTACAAAACTGCTTGCTCTAACGGACCCAATTCTGGGTCCGGAAAACCTTCTCAAAACCGGCTTCGCTCAAAAGGGCCTCCCTAGTTGCCCGTCCGGTCGCCATAAGCCACAAAGTTACAAGGAAACCAAAACATTGCGCTTCTGCAACCCTGATACAAAAAACTTTAAAAAATGAACTTAAACACGGTCCCAAAAATGGGACCGCCTGGTGGTCCCATTTTTGGGACCACATGCGCAGCTTAGTAAAAGAACAAAAGAAAAGCACTTTCACGGTCCCATTTTTGGGACCGTCTGGCGGTACCAAAAATGAGACCGCAAAATCGCAAAATCCACAGCAAAGGCCGACCCGTGCAACAAACAAAAAATTACAACTGCATTTATTTAAGCAACCAGCATATAGAGTTGGAACAGTTGCCCGTCCGGTCGCCATAAGCCACAAAGTTACAAGGAAACCAAAACATTGCGCTTCTGCAACCCTGATACAAAAAACTTTAAAAAATGAACTTAAACACGGTCCCAAAAATGGGACCGCCTGGTGATCCCATTTTTGGGACCACATGCGCAGCTTAGTAAAAGAACAAAAGAAAAGCACTTTCACGGTCCCATTTTTGGGACCGTCTGGCGGCACCAAAAATGAGACCGCAAAATCGCAAAATCAACAGCAAAGGCCGACCCGTGCAACGAACAAAAAATGACAACTGCGTTTAGTTAAGCAACAAGCATATAGAGTTGGAACAGAGGAGGCCCGCACATGCGAAGCCTGATTTCAATTGACTTTCCGGCCTCAGAAATGGAACCTGAAAGCGCACATGTGGCATCAGCTGTCTCCGTTCCCTAGCTCCAATGCGGCGATTGCAATGCAGCACCACCCAGGCAACATTCACCAATCCGTCGCTACTCCGCGCTACTCCGCTACTCCGTGGTATGTTTTAATTCAATTACCCAATGTAATTGACGCGATATCGAAACGATAACGGAGTAAGAGAGCCTTCAATACTTCACCTTCCCACATCTTTCCCTAAGCAGATTCTTACCCCATCCCGTTTTAAATTAATACTATTAATTAATAACGGGATTGACTGAAAAGATCATAATTTATCTTCTTTCTGGGCTGCAAACTTCGGTAGGAGTCTAGAGGGGCAAGGGGGGCCAACAAGGGGCAGTAAAGTATTCAATACAATCATTCAAATGGAAGCCGGCCACCTGCGCGAAAACCCACAAACTCCTCAACGCAAGAAACACTTCAAGCAATCACCTAAGGGCTGCAAAAGGCTGATGGGCCTTCTTTTAGCGGCAAACAATCAAGCCACCAGACGCAACGAAATAATAAGAAGCTAACTTCAAGTGGGTTCAAGCAGCAACCGATATGCACCCCGCTTGCCACAACAAGAAACAAAATCATCTACAAAACTGCTTGCTCTAACGGACCCAATTCTGGGTCCGGAAAACCTTCTCAAAACCGGCTTTGCTCAAAAGGGCCTCCCTAGTATAACCACCCCCCACCGCCTCCCTTTCCATACTGACTCAGGCATGCTTTCTACAACAGTAGCTAAAGTGGATAGTGGTCAACCATGGGTACCCCATAGTGACAGAACTTCAGAACCACGGTCATAAAAAGCTAATATCATGCCATCTATTGGAGTATCTTTCATTGGAGTGGGCGGGCCATACTATAGGGTGCAACTGCACGCAGAGTGTCCTGCAGGCGTAGAGTGGCTGCACAGTCAAGCGATCAAGGACGGTGTTGTCTACTTATTGGAGCCAGAGTGGAAAGAGACGTCCATTAGGAAGTCGTATACCACCGGTCAGGATGTTGGTTTGAAGTCCGGCATACAGCGACGGGTTCCATGGCTTGATGTACTTTGACATCATCCCAAGCTAACGGCTACTAGTGTCTACTAATGGTAATTAGTAACCCGTATCCGCCCCCCCATCCCAATTAGCTCACCATCTTAGCTGGGTCACAGGTGTACAGGCCAACCATGAGTACCTCATGTCGACCAGTAACACCTATAGTGTAGGGCACTGTAACTCTGTTGCCGGTGTTTGATGCGTGACAACCGTGAGGACCTTACGTTGTCCGCTGGCATTTCATTGGAATTGTGTATTTGGCTGCGCGGGGGAGGCGTGTTACTGCGCCTCGGCGGCTGTGGCCCCCGGAGGAGCAGCTGCTCTCTCCGAGGGTGCTGGGTTATCGTTTACCTCTGGGTTGATCATTTGGGCAATAACTGGGTGGTTCTGTTTGTCTTGCATGATCCTAGTGATGGCTTGGATGAAGGCATTGGGGGCTTCCACCAAAGCTTTTGACAATGGCAATGAGCATTTCTCCTCCATCTTTCTTGATCAGGGCTGGTCTTCCAGCATCCGCTCCAGGATTGCGACTGCTTTGTTTTCACACAGGTTTCGTTCCCACTCTTCTCTGGCTCGTTGTGCCAGTGATCCAGTTTGTAGTGGGACCATTCGGGCCGCTGAGTTCCCAGTACCGAGAGGAATGCACTATCGGGCAATGTGGCAGTCTGGCCTGGATTCAATGTATTTCTTATTCTACACTGCATTATGAAACTATTGGGGTGCCTTGCGATTGATCTCGACCAGGTCTCTCTTCAGGTCGTATTCCCCAAGCAAATTGTTCCGCTCCTTTAAGGTTGTGCCTCCATGGGCAATTCTGTCGGACAGCTCCATCAATGTACAATGGTCAGCCTACTGACATATGTGATTGCTCGAGGAGTCCATCGCCATTTTGTTCAATGATTGTGCCAAGCATTGGTACATTGATTGTTACTTTCAAGCTAATTTGCATTCGTTTACAGCTCCATGTATCCGGAGTGAGCAAACCTCGTTTGGCCAGTTCTTTTTTTTCCTCCGGTTGGCCGATTCGCACTAGGCACGGTCCTTACAATGGCGTAAGCGGTGAAAAGCATTTAGAGAAAGGACTCGTGTAGTCCAAAAACGCTGGCAAATCATCATATCAACACAAACAAAAACCAAACAAAAACGCAACCAAAACGACCCGCAAATCCCCCAGCCAGATTTGCGTTTCGCCATAAAGCAAACAGTGAAGCAACAAAGAACGGGGCCGGGCCCAAACAAGAACCAAACCAAACAACTTGAGATTTGCCTTGAATACAGTGACCTAAGCCACTGTATCGTCATCAAAAACATGCAGACTAATTAAGTGCGGCAGAGCGAAAAATATAGTACTCGATCACCCAATTCCAATCATCCATACAACCGTGACTGTCACTCCAGCTCTCTGAAAGGTAGGCAAAGCAGGAATAGCTGACAGTACAGCTCGTATCAGTTGCCATTCTCATTGTCAAAGTTGGTCCTATGATGATGAGTGAAGTTGGAGTCCAATCTCTGCAGTAAGATACTGCCGCACCTCGTTTGGCCAGTTCTGCTAGCGCTGGGAACTCCGACTGCTCTTTTAGGGCAATACTTCCTCTTTGATGACCAGCTTGAGGCCGTGATAGGGAGTCAGCTTAAGATACTTCATCTCCCTTAAGACTGTCACCTAACATCGTTGTTCTCACTTTTATTCTGTGTCAAGTCTTCCACCCAAGGAAAAACCACGCAACATCCTGAAACAAGGGTCTACAAACGTCTGGTCACACCTGCATTTCCGATTAGATTGACCTGAACCTGTCCTCCCACCATGGTATTTCCAAGCCATGTGTCTAGATGTGCCATGATCCTCTTGACAAACTCTGAAAAATATTGGGCTAATGTTTATCAAAAACATGCTGAAAAAGGTGACTGCTTCCAAATAAAACATCCTACAAACATAGGAAAACGACTGCAACATGTCTGCACTCTTCATCTGAAGCTCTAATCTCCTTAGTTACCAGATCCTTAGCCACAACATCCTCAGGGACAACTGCTGCGAACTACAACCACGACAAGTTTCGTTTTGTGTGTTTCGTTTCAGTGCTGTTAGTGTTCACAGTGTTTCCAGTGTTCACGGTGCTCAAGTCCATCTGTGCTGGTCCAGAACCCTTCACACCACTCTTGCGTTTTGAAAGCAAACTACTTTTCAGCCACCATGCTCTTTCAGAAATCTTTAAAGGAAGTTTCAATTTCTTCAAAAACAATCTACTCTTCTCAGCATTGCCAAGGACTGTCTTCCAACCAGTTTCTAAAAGGGCGTAAGTTGAGATCACATTCAAAGGAATTCCTACCACTATACTACACGCTTCCTGGTAATCTTCGTCTTACCCCTACATGTGGCATGTGCCCTTGAGTCTACCAGCCAGCAGGTCTTAGGATCTCCTATCCCTACACTACAGTCGAGGTCCCTTCATGGCTTCCCTGTTTCTACTAGTTTTTTGGATCTTTTTGGGGGCCATGATGAAGCAGGTTTGTCGCCAGACACTAAAGTCTTTGGCTGCTGAATGTCTTTTTGGCGTTCGTTTGGGGCTACTGACTCTCTCGACTTCTGCCTGCATGGATTTGTTTTGGTTGCTTGCATTTGGTAGGGCTTCAAGGCT
>CAMXCT020005104.1:0-22608 GCA_947184155.2 Cladocopium goreaui | reverse complement strand
AGTGCAGACAACTTGATTTCCCTTTCAACCTTTTCTCCAACATGATTATTCATGCTAAGATAGGTCTGAACCACGACTTTCTTCTTCATGGACACTTCGGTCCCATTCGCTGCAAAAAACCGTGGACCATCTCTCACAATTTCTTCTGAAAGAATCCGAAATGAACCATTTTTCAATGCAGATTCCGACAAAACAGTGACGCTGGCACCTGAGTCAATCAACCACCAGTTATCCTGTCCTCTAGTCTCCAAAGATGACAGCAGTGGCATACAAATGAGCCCATCGAACCACGACACATCCCCTTTAGGAACATATTTCGATCCAATCAGCCCAAAAGAACCATTTTGGAAAACAACATCTGATGCCCCACCGACAACCTTTGTCGCCTTACCACGACACACCGATGACACATCATGACATGAAAAACCAACATCTTGATCCAATGAACTTTCATGAGTCTTTTCAGACATACAGTCCGACTTAAGATCTGGTCCCAAATCATGCACCTCCGTGCTTTCATCCGCCAAGATCTCATCCCCAGTCGCACACACAATGTCAAAGACACACTGTCCAGAGGTACCGAAAGAACTCAAAAGAGCCATTTGAAGACCTGAACCCGAAGCCTCCTCTTGAGCCTCCCATTCACCAGCCTCTTCATAACCCTCTTCCTGTTCCTCCTCACCCTCACCAAGTTCATACATCTTCCCCTTGCCTTGCCCCTTGCCTTGCCCCTTGCCTTTAGCTTTGGCCTTGGGCTTCGCCTTGGGACTTGGACCAGATTTTCCTTTCTGACCTTGTTTTCCACTACCCTTCACAGGTTTCTTCTCATCAGGTTTGTTCTGACCCTGGCTCAAACAGTTACAACCGATATGGCCTGTCTTTCCACACTTGAAACATTTTACACCAGTCATGTTTGTGGAACATTCCTCAGTCTTGTGTGTCCTCTTCCCACAACGACCGCAACCAGTACCAACAGCTGCAACTGTCTCTGAACCCTGTGCATCAACATCACTTGAAACAACCTGTTCGCCTGCAACTCCATGCACCATGCGCTTCGAAAATGCCCCTAGCTCAACATATAACCTTTGTTGTCTCTCATACTTCAGACCTGCTGCTTGCAAAGCCTCCCAGGTTTCGCTTTCTGAGTGCAACAAACAATACTGTTTCGCATCATGAGGCAAATTCCGAATAAAAAGAAGTGCCAAATCTGAAGACGTAATTTTCAAATCAGCCCTAGAAATTCCCACAGGCAACGTCTCTGCTAGCCTTTCATAGTTGTTGACTGCAACTTGAATCATGCGTACCAAGTCCGATACTACGTGAATGCTCTTTGAGTCCACCTTAAACTCTCTACGCAACAATTCCGCTCGAAGGCAAATAGCCTCCGTTCTAGTTCTCAGTGAAAACTCTAAAGCTAACACCCTGATCAGCGCGTACCCACATGAACCAAAAGGCTTTTGTGGAGAATTGTGGACTGCACATCCCGCCTCGAAGGCGCGAATGAGTGAATCACTATGATCATGGTCAGCAAATGCCACTTTCAACAATGCAAACAGTCGACTACTCCTAGCTTGCTGACCCGGAGTCAAAGTTGAATACACTATCTCAGTAGGCCACTTGATACTTTGCTCAATCTCCGTAGCCATCTTGGACGATGCCAACTGGCTCCAAGCTCTCAAAGACTGAACGTATTTGAAAAACCCTGTGATTTCAGTTTCTCGGTCACGCCAAGTACTAGTACCTGGTACTGGGGGAGCTGGCAACCACTTTTCTGATCGACTTAGTACATCCCTTTCACCACTGACATCCCTACGATGTGCAGTGTCACCAGATGAACCATGTCCACGATCATGTCTGCGTATTGGGCTCCCGATTCGATTGAAAGAACAGTCACCATCCCCAGAATACTGCTGACCAAAAACATCACTAGGACCCTGCATTGGAGCAGTCTGGTTTCTAACTGGATTACCCGCAGCATTCCCAGTCTCAACCTGTTCAAGTCTTCTCTCAAGAGCACCGAAACTCCTACCAATCTGCCCCTGCAAATCACTCCGCAGAGACACCAAGGCTTGAGAAATCTGCAACAACTGCGTTTCAACGTTGGTTTGTCCGTTTGTTTCAGTTTGTCCAATTTGTCCAGGTGGCGTACTAAGCGACGGAAGACTATCATCAACCGGTACTTCATGCGCTCTCATCGCGTCTAGACCTGGACCTGCCTGCTGTCGTGCACCTCCATTAGAATTACCCAAACCTGGGGGCTGCAAACCTCCCTCCATTGCTTGAGTTGGACTCATTGGCTCCCTGCTTACGCTTGTGACAAAGGGACCTGGAAGTCTTTCATCGCGTTGCCTTGCATGGTTATTCAACCAGTCTCTCCACGCATCATCTCTTTGCAAAGGATCATCTCCGCGAAACCTTTCTGTTTCAGGTTCTACACTACGCCTACGCCTCCTAGCGTCTCCGCGTCTACCAGAACCACCAGATCCAGACATTGCAACTACACTACTGCAAGGATACTTGACTACAACGGATGCTGCACGTTGGCAGCTCCGCTACCATGCGGAAAATTCAAACCCAAGTTGGTTCAAAAATCCTTGACGTAAATCCCAGGACCTACACCTAGATGCAGTTCCTACAACCTACGCACAGCGAAGTTTACGCAAACGCGGTTCCCACACACAAGCTCTCAGGTTCGGAGCAGCTCAACCCTTTTGGACGCTCTCTCAGAGGTGCTGTAGCAACAAAAAAACACACGAACCAAAGCAACAAGCAAGATGGACCAAACCACGTGGCTGTCTTAGACTACTTCTTTGCAGTTTCCTTGGCCTTGAGCCAAAAGCAACCATACAGCTTGACTGCAACAATTGTTTAAACGTTCAAGATCCGAGGATCTTTCTCAAAAAAACTCTCTTCAACTAACCAGAGATAGTCAAAATCGACACTGCGGTCGCTGATGCCCCCTCAGACGACCGGCTTTTTTTTTTTCCTCCGGTTTGGCCGATGTCGCACTAGGCTCGGTCCTTACAATTGCGTAAGCAAAGAAAAGCAGTAATGTACAAGGACACATGTGGTCCAAAAACTTTGGCAAATCATCACGAAACCAAAGACAAACAAAAAAGAACAAAACCACCACAGCCAAAAACGACCCGCAAATCCCCCAGCCAACCCCCTCAGACGACCGGCAACCCATTTTTGTCATCTCACTATGATGACGGGTGCTCGGTCTGTTGTCATCATTGAGGGACATCGGCAACCACCGTCTCGATGTTAACCTGTCAACCACCAAACTCAAACGACGTGTCGACTATTCACAGTTACACAATCAGCTACCGAAAAAAAGCAGCCACTCTAAACTCAGTTTAGTCCAAAGTTCAAAGTTCAAATCGGTTCGTCACAGTGCGGAAACTTTCTATGAAAGTTTCCCATAAAAGTAAAGTTCACAGAACGCAACTTTCGCTGAAAAATTCTGTGGGTTTCTGGAAACTCCATTCCAGGTTCTTTGAATTCATAAACACTTTCTATGCATACGATTCCACTTGCATTCAAATGTTCACATTCTTGAATTACTTCAAATGCACTCATGCATTCAAACGTCCTCAATTCAGATTGATTCCAAATGCATGCAAACGTTCTCAGCTCAATCCTGAACTGGCCATTCCTATCGGGGTCCATACCGGCCCAAGCATTTTGGGACAGGTTTGGGTGCGGTGATGGGCCGCTCTCTCCAAGCAGTAACCATAAAAGAGACGATACTCAATGGCAAGGGTGGCCACATGCTCTGGGACTGTCCTGGCCAACACCTAAAACACCTGTCTGTTTGTCACATAGGGGGTAAGCACTCGAAGGGCACAGGCCCTTGCATAACGACGCTCCAAGGATGAAAAGCACTAAAGCACTAAGCATAATCGCTCGCAGCCTTTTGCGCCAAAGGGCTGCACTACCAGCCACACAGCAAGCTTTCAAGGTGGCCACGTCATTCTGGAAACACAGAGGGCATTCATTCTCCATTTTTCTTCAATCTGGTCTATGCTATCAGCCTCAACGAGTGGCATGCTTCTGTCGCATTCGGTGTCAGGGCTTTCAACCAGAGGCTGGCGGCAAATCTCTCCCCTGGCCCGCAAGCCATGAAAACCTGGTGCAAAATACACAAACACCCTGAATCCCTACCAGCCACAAAAAACAAAAGACCGCCTTGGTCCAGAACTTTTCCATAATTCGTAAACCTGCGTGGGGATTCGTGGACCTTCGTGGACCTGCGTGGGGATTCGTGGACCTTCGTGGGCCTGCGTGGACTTTCGTGGACATTCGTGGGGGGCACCTGTACATTCGTGGAGATTCGAGGGGGATTCGTGGAGATTCGTGGGTGTAAAAGCGCCTGTGTGTAAAAGTGTCTGTGTGTAAAAGCTTTTGTGTGTAAAAGCTTCTGTGTGTAAAAGCATCTGTGCGTCAAAGCTTCTGTGTGTAAAAGCTTCTGTGTGTAAAAGCGTCTGTGTGTAAAAGCGTCTGTGTGTAGAAGCTTCTGTGTGTAAAAGCTTTTGTGTGTAAAAGCCTCTGTGTGTAAAAGCTTCCTCTTTGGAAAAGCTTCTGTGTAAAAGCTTCTGCGTGTAAAAGCTGTTGTGTGTCAAAGTAAAGCATTTGTAGTATACTGTACACTGTACAACATTCGTGCAGAATCGTGGCCCTTCGTGCTTGGAAGTGGCAGGAATATCCAGAAACGTGGAGAGATGCCAGGCCCAACCACAGTGAACCACACACCACTTGTCAAGTGTTTCGGGCAACCCAAAGCAAAAACTGGAAAAGTTCTGGACCGAGCAGGTTCTGTGACATTTTTTGTGTTTCTCCGAGTTTCACGTCTGGGACCGAATACTGAAAAGAAAAACCTTCTGCGAAATTATGTGTTTGATTCCTTCGATGCTGCTACTGGCATCCACATGGACTTCGCGACAAAATCAAAACTGAAAGAGCCAGCCCAAAGCAGTAAAGAAGAAATTACTTTACTTCGAGTGATCCCCACCATGCCATTTATACGTTTTGTTACTTGCAAATCTTCTGGCTTCTGTCTGACATATCTTCTAGCATTCGATCTGGCATTCTATCTGGCATATCTTCTGGCATTCTACCTGGCATACTGAGGAGGTACACTCATTAGTCTCCAGGATCACAATACTTTCCAAAGCTTGAATTAGATTCAACGAGCTCCCCCCCTGCCCCCAAGACCAATGTTGATACAAACATAAACGTGAAAAATCGAACGCGCCGGTGTGCGATCAATCTAAGAAGCTTCTCGCTTGCACAACATCCAATATTAAAATTCTGGGGCAAGGGGATACACATAGAGTAAAGATGAAATCTAAAGCCAGCAGCCAGACTACTGACGCAGTAGTTGCTGAATGGCAATCTGCCTGTGAGACACATGGATTTGCCATTCTCTCTCAAACATTGAGGTCTGTGCTAACGCTTCCGGCAACATGAGCAAGCATCAACCCGCCCGGAAAAGACTCAAGAAAAGCACGCTGGCTGCCAGTACTCTAACATGCTGTGTTTTCATATGTACAAACCTCGAACAAACTCGGAATACACGTCCCATCGGACACTTTACAATGGCAGGAAAACTTCAAGTGGCAAAGCTCTGGCATGCTGGTTTTTCATATGTACAAACCTCAAGCAAACCTTGTTCAAACCTCAAATCTATGGGGCCGGACGATGCCAGCAGGTGCGACAGGATTTTAAAGGAAAGTTCGATTAATTTCTTTTTTTGCGCGCGGCAACTGTAGGTTTCGTCCGCTGCCTAGAATTGAGGTTTGATTGGGGTTTGTACATATGAAAACACAGCAGATCGAAGGTGTGGTCATGGCATGGCTTTCTCCAATAGAATGCGCAGCACAGAGATGTTTTCAAAGTATGCCTGGAGTTTGTACATATGAAAACACAGCACATCGAAGGTGTCACCAAAAAAGTGCTCATTCCTCAGTGAAATGAGCTGCGCGCAGACATTAACAAGGTTTGTTTGGGGTTTGTACATATGAAAATACAGCAGAAGGAAGAGGAACAAAGCATTGCAAACAAAAACGACAGGTAAAGAACAGATGATCAAGACGTACGGGAAGCGAGCTGCATGCAGATCCGCCTGCATGGATTTTCGCGGTGCAAGCATGCAACTCCAACTACATAACCTGAAAGCAAATCCAAATCATTGACACGCTTGTCGCCAAATTTCGTAAAGCCCATGATGCCACGCCACAGCATGACACTTTCAAGACACCAAAACAAGCTTCTCCAAACCCCAGCAACTTTGGAGACACTTGGAAGTACCTCTGCAGTTCCGCTGCATCGTCTTGAAGCCTAGAAGGCAGCATGTGTCAACTCATGGATACACCATCATGGAGCAGCCTGTGGCAAGAGAATTTGTTTCAGAGCGAAGCTGCCGGAATCATGCTTGTAGAACCACAGCAGAGCAGCAACAACTCACTCTGCTCGCATCCTGTCGCGTCCAACACAAGTCAATCGGGAATTACTTGCCACAAATGCCAAAAAAGATAGATTCTGGCTCCAAACTCGAAGCCAAAAATTGATCCCAAAAATGAAGCCATTTTTGGCTTCGCCTAATGAAACAATAGAAGCGGTCTCCCAGGAATTGAAACTAAAAATGGCCTCTGTCAAAAGAGACACAAACTGTCCAAAACGAAAAGAAAGGTTGCGGCGCCAAAAAAAACACTCCCAGTGAATGTGCCCGACAACCCTTTTACAGATGCTCGCACAACCTAGGCGTATGTCTAGCATAAAGTTCCATTCTTCAACCAGCGAAGCACGTGACTCTCTTCAT
The DNA here is from genome assembly GCA_947184155.2 of Cladocopium goreaui. NCBI lineage: Eukaryota > Dinophyceae > Suessiales > Symbiodiniaceae > Cladocopium > Cladocopium goreaui. Next base: position 15,785 of record CAMXCT020005104.1, on the reverse strand, counting down.
GCGTCATCATGCCAGAATCGAAGATCATACACCGTTTTTTCTGTATCATGTTGACACTGAGGAGGTACACTCATGAGTCTCCAGGATCACAATACTTTCCAAAGCTTGAATTAGATTCAACGAGCTCCCCCCCTGCCCCCAAGACCAATGTTGATACAAACATAAACGTGAAAAATCGAACGCGCCGGTGTGCGATCAATCTAAGAAGCTTCTCGTTTGCACAACATCCAATATTAAAATTCCGGGGCAAGGGGATACACATAGAGTAAAGATGAAATCTAAAGCCAGCAGCCAGACTACTGACGCAGTAGTTGCTGAATGGCAATCTGCCTGTGAGACACATGGATTTGCCATTCTCTCTCAAACATTGAGGTCTGTGCTAACGCTTCCGGCAACATGAGCAAGCATCAACCCGCCCGGAAAAGACTCAAGAAAAGCACGCTGGCTGCCAGTACACTCTCACATGCTGTGTTTTCATATGTACAAACCTCGAACAAACTCGGAATACACGTCCCATCGGACACTTTACAATGGCAGGAACACTTCAAGTGGCAAAGCTCTGGCATGCTGGTTTTTCATATGTACAAACCTCAAGCAAACCTTGTTCAAACCTCAAATCTATGGGGCCGGACGATGCCAGCAGGTGCGACAGGATTTTAAAGGAAAGTTCAATTAATTTCTTTTTTGCGCGCGGCAACTGTAGGTTTCGTCCGCTGCCTAGAATTGAGGTTTGATTGGGGTTTGTACATATGAAAACACAGCAGATCGAAGGTGTGGTCATGGCATGGCTTTCTCCAATAGAATGCGCAGCACAGAGATGTTTTCAAAGTATGCCTGGAGTTTGTACATATGAAAACACAGCACATCGAAGGTGTCACCAAAAAAGTGCTCATTCCTCAGTGAAATGAGCTGCGCGCAGACATTAACAAGGTTTGTTTGGGGTTTGTACATATGAAAATACAGCAGAAGGAAGAGGAACAAAGCATTGCAAACAAAAACGACAGGTAAAGAACAGATGATCAAGACGTACGGGGAGCGAGCTGCATGCAGATCCGCCTGCATGGATTTTCGCGGTGCAAGCATGCAACTCCAACTACATAACCTGAAAGCAAAGCCAAATCATTGACACGCTTGTCGCCAAATTTCGTAAAGCCCATGATGCCACGCCACAGCATGACACTTTCAAGACACCAAAACAAGCTTCTCCAAACCCCAGCAACTTTGGAGACACTTGGAAGTACCTCTGCAGTTCCGCTGCATCGTCTTGAAGCCCCTTCTAGGCAGCATGTGTCAACTCATGGATACACCATCATGGAGCAGCCTGTGGCAAGGGATTTGTTTCAGAGCGAAGCTGTCGGAATCATGCTTGTAGAACCACAGCAGAGCAGCAACAACTCACTCTGCTCGCATCCTGTCGCGTCCAACACAAGTCAATCGGGAATTACCTGCCACAAACGCCAAAAAAGATAGATTTTGGCTCCAAACTCGAAGCCAAAAATTGATCCCAAAAATGAAGCCATTTTTGGCTTCGCCTAATGAAACAATAGAAGCGGTCTCCCAGAAATTGAAACTAAAAATGGCCTCTGTCAAAAGAGACACAAACTGTCCAAAACGAAAAGAAATGTTGCGGCGCCAAAAAAAAAACTCCCAGTGAATGTGCCCGACAACCCTTTTACAGATGCTCGCACAACCTAGGCGTATGTCTAGCATAAAGTTCCATTCTTCAACCAGCGAAGCACGTGACTCTCTTCATGCGTCATCATGCCAGAATCGAAGATCATACACCGTTTTTTCTGTATCATGTTGACACTGAGGAGGTACACTCATGAGTCTCCAGGATCACAATACTTTCCAAAGCTTGAATTAGATTCAACGAGCTCCCCCCCTGCCCCCAAGACCAATGTTGATACAAACATAAACGTGAAAAATCGAACGCGCCGGTGTGCGATCAATCTAAGAAGCTTCTCGTTTGCACAACATCCAATATTAAAATTCCGGGGCAAGGGGATACACATAGAGTAAAGATGAAATCTAAAGCCAGCAGCCAGACTACTGACGCAGTAGTTGCTGAATGGCAATTGCCTGTGAGACACATGGATTTGCCATTCTCTCTCAAACATTGAGGTCTGTGCTAACGCTTCCGGCAACATGAGCAAGCATCAACCCGCCCGGAAAAGACTCAAGAAAAGCACGCTGGCTGCCAGTACACTCTCACATGCTGTGTTTTCATATGTACAAACCTCGAACAAACTCGGAATACACGTCCCATCGGACACTTTACAATGGCAGGAACACTTCAAGTGGCAAAGCTCTGGCATGCTGGTTTTTCATATGTACAAACCTCAAGCAAACCTTGTTCAAACCTCAAATCTATGGGGCCGGACGATGCCAGCAGGTGCGACAGGAATTTAAAGGAAAGTTCAATTAATTTCTTTTTTTGCGCGCGGCAACTGTAGGTTTCGTCCGCTGCCTAGAATTGAGGTTTGATTGGGGTTTGTACATATGAAAACACAGCAGATCGAAGGTGTGGTCATGGCATGGCTTTCTCCAATAGAATGCGCAGCACAGAGATGTTTTCAAAGTATGCCTGGAGTTTGTACATATGAAAACACAGCACATCGAAGGTGTCACCAAAAAAAGTGCTCATTCCTCAGTGAAATGAGCTGCGCGCAGACATTAACAAGGTTTGTTTGGGGTTTGTACATATGAAAATATAGCAGAAGGAAGAGGAACAAAGCATTGCAAACAAAAACGACAGGTAGAGAACAGATGATCAAGACGTACGGGGAGCGAGCTGTATGCAGATCCGCCTGCATGGATTTTCGCGGTGCAAGCATGCAACTCCAACTACATAATCTGAAAGCAAAGCCAAATCATTGACACGCTTGTCGCCAAATTTCGTAAAGCCCATGATGCCACGCCACAGCATGACACTTTCAAGACACCAAAACAACCTTCTCCAAACCCCAGCAATGTTGGAGACACTTGGAAGTACCTCTGCAGTACCATTATGGATACTTCACACTGAAAGACGAGACATACCCCAGCGACAAAATTGCTACACTGGACTGGGGATTAGGGGCACCTTTTATTTCGTAAGACAAATTCCCTCTTGCTATTGCCATGATTGTGACCATCAATGGCACGCGAGCGTGGCGACGATATCGGTTGGTGTGGCATGCAGAGACAAGTTACGTCTTCCCCTGATGTCCTTGCAGCGCTAGAGTCTCACACACGTGACCATGTGCTGACGACCAGCGGTTTTTTCCCTGCTCGATCGATCGTTAATACTTGTATGGTTATGCTGCTGATGGGTACAGATCTCCTCTCTGGCTGTGTGCAGCCTATAATGGGTCCCCAGCACTTGTTCATCGACATCGAGGCCACAAGGTCTTCTTTCACGTGGGTAAACAGGATCCGCAACTCGTCGTAATACCGGGTATCCATTATTTCGATGCCCATCGGTTGCAACCGGACCTCTTGGACACATTGGATCGCCAGATTGATCCAGGGTCTATGAAACTCGCAAGCCCCGAGGGTGCAGGAGACACAGTGAATGACCCCTCCTCGGATGAGGAAGCAGCCTCTACCGATGACGAGGATCCAGAAGACCCTACAGTTGCATGGTGCCCACCCATACCTGATGCAGCGGAAGATCCCTCTGAAGATGAGATCGCGAGTGCAGCTGACAAGCTAGCAATCCTGATTTCTAATGTCCAACCCAACGGAAACCTTTTTGCATACCCGAAAACCTTGGAGCTCTCCCACCGTTATGGCTACAGGCAAGATTGACGTTGTCTTTGACTGCCATTCAAGAAAAGTTTGCGCGCATCTTGCTGAGTGTGGCCTGTGAACTTTGGTTGCGCGGGCAAATTGCCAGGGTGGAGGATGTCCTCCTGCAGGCGGCAAGGGCTCTCACAATTCGTTTGGCAGAGAAGCTCGCCCAGGCGATGAGCTCGTTGATGAGATTGGCTGAATCCATGGTGACTCCAGAAACTGAATGTTTGCTGTATGCCACATACTGGTTTCGGCCCATCCTGTCTGAACTCATTGGCTCGGCCCGAGAGAGCTCTGAGGTGAACCGGAGTCGAGCGCCGAGTGGCCCAGTTAAAGTCCTGGTCACAGATCGGCCGCATCGACGCATGACTGGGCTAGTGGACCTTACGAGTGGTGCCTCTGCCCTACTGGCATGGTTCCCGGCCAGCTGGGCCAGCAAAATTGTCCGTAGCCTTTGGCTCAAGGCTGTATCGGCTCAAACCCCGTGGGTACTGGGTAACCTGATTTTAACTCAAGGGGCAAACATCCATCTTGGGTGATTTGCGTGAGTTAATTTTGGGGGCACCAGTAAAAAAGGGGCTAGGGTAGTACTGCCGTAGGAAGAGCACAAACGTGCCCGTCAACCTTGTTGTGAGGATAATTTGGGAGGGGGGGGTTTTATCTTAGTTTTGTTTATTTTAGATCTACCTTCTCTGTTTTGCCCACTTGCATTGTGACCGTTGAACACACCATTTTTGAACCCCACTTGTTTAAGGACTCCTGGGGTACCCAGTGTAGTTCTTTTACTTGTGATCTTGTTGGATTTATTCACAAGGCTCACTGGGGTACTCAGTGTAGTCTTTTTATTTCTTGTTATCGTCTTTTCCGCCCAGATTGCCCTTCTTGCTTGCCTCTGTGTAGTCACTATACCCAGGGGTACTCTGGGTTATAGTCGACGACATGAACTACAACCCTCATGACACTATTGAACAACATGCCATTGAGTTGGTGTCCAGTCTTGGGAAGGAACATCTTTTTGTTGCCAACTGTCCAAGTGATATTGACTCGAACAGATATTCAGGTACAGTGATCACTTATGAAGAAGCTTTTGATCACAGTGATACAGGAGTCGGCCTCTGCCTGTTGCTCCCCAAAGCTTATGTCCTTCAGAAATTCATAGACATATGCCTTAACAAAGATATTTCTGTTCATTTTGTCTTCACTTGTTCAAGTAGTACCAGTGAATTTGAAGCTTCTGCATGGCTATACAATCTCCTCAATGATAAGGTTCAGCATGTTGGCTTCATGCAAAATCTTGGAGTTACTTTTTGCTCCGCAAATAACCAAGAGAAATATCTCATTGCATGCCAGGTTGAACCTTATGCCGAACATTGCCATGTTTCTTGGCCTCGACCCTGCAGAACGCTGGAGTATGTCTTCCCCAGAACCGTTGTTGAACGACACCAGACGATCAGTGAACTTCAGAGCCTCTCTGTAGTCAACTATATTGATTTCAGAAGACCCAATGGATGCCATCGTATATCAGATAAGATCGATGTTACCTCACTCACTGTCCAAATTGCCAATGATTGCTTGGCAGACATCGAGCTTGTGGAGAAGATTTTACAGCCAACTGTGGATGCCGCTTGGTTGCATGGACTTGCAGAATGTCAGGTTAAGCATTTCTTTCCATGGGATGACTCAGAATTCCAAAAGCATTTTCCACATGGAATTACTATGTCAGTATTGGATTTGAAGGCTTTTCCGAATACCGTACTTAATGAGATTCTTGTCCAACTAGCCAACCTTAAAGTGAGGTACCACTTCATGAATTACAGAAGGCTTGCCATCTTCGGATCGCCGTCACTTGTCATTAATCTTCACTTAGCTCTTCTTCCATTTGATGTACATCTGCCAATTGGGCCTAAGCAGGGTGCTTTCACTGTCCACATGCTGCGAACAGAACCACATTGCACACAGGCTGCCCATGATTCTAATCACTTTCAAGTCAAATTTGGAAAGATTGGCTCCTTTCAGTACGCACCTGCACAGATTTTATGGGCGGAAATCCCCTCATCTTTATGTAAGGAGAATCAACTTGACCAATCAAATCAATCATCTTTAATACGATTGCTCAAACAAAAAGTGGGTGCTGTTAATTTCTCCATTCGTTGGTGCCAGGTTGACAGGTCGCAGCAAAAGTGTCTCTGTTTTGATATTGAGATCAAGCATGAAGACTCTCTCCCTCTCTCGCTGAATTGTGATCCTGGCCAAGTAGTTATCCAGCACCAGTGCCCCTCTGCAGAAGACTTTCGGGCTGATGTGTCCCTAACTGAAGTTGAAACCAGGCGGGATCACTGGAATAAAGTCATTGCTCAGCAAATGATCCCTAAAGAAGGCAGGATCAGTCATCTATCTTTCGAACCGAACAAGAAACAGTCAGCCAAAAGATATTATGACTTACGCGCTACTGTCATTGACTCTATGCAGGACTTCACCAATATCATTGCCATTGCGTCCCAACCGCCGGCCTGGTTCTTCTCGCCGAAAAAGGTTGCATATGCCTTTGATGGAATGCTTACAAAAAGTCAATTTTTGTGACAACTCTTTCATCCAGGAATCCTTTGTGGTGAACTCTGACACTGTCAAGATTGATTTACTTCATCATGAATTTATCAGGCATAGGGACCATCAGAAATGGCTTTTCTATCACATCGTCCTGGGTCCCGAACAATGTTTTCATTTGAAATCCATCCACTTTGAGCGTGATGAATGGAAGGTACGATACTATGATGAATTGATCATACGTACTTTTGAACCATCCTCAATTTTTATCACACTCCCACCTGGAATTTCAATATCGCAGGTCGTCGATCAAACGCAAAGTTGTTATCTCCGAGAAGCATATGCCTGTATCGTACCACCACTAAGAACTCCCGTTGTTGGCACTACCCATGCTGGATTGAAAGAGCAGTATACTAATACCACACCAACTGCTCATTTTCCAAATGGCCATGGAATGAACGGTGATAAGAGTGTGCCCTCTCATGGGCAGTCGAGTCCAACACCAACAGGGAATAGACCGGCGTACCACCCACCTTACAAACCCAGGCACAGTAGAGGATCTCCCAACATACCCCCTGAGGGTGATATTGAGATGCAGCCTGCCCCAACCAATCACAGCAAACCCCCAGAACCCCCGGAAACGCATCATCAGGCGCCTGTTGGCGAACACTGTGATGATGTGCCCATGGAATGTATTGCAACAGCGCTTGATCCGGTTGACGATGATACTGGTAGTTCTGATAAAGAATCGCGCCAACTTGTAAATACTCTCCATGGTCATTCCCCTGTCGCCTCTAACAGCAACCTTGCCAAGGACAACCTCGATCAGACTCACCATAGCGAACCAGGACAAAATACCCAAAATGGCATTATGAGCAGCCCCGATTCCCCCAAAATGAAACACTTGCACCAGAACGCTGGTATGCACACCGGCCACGAAGATGTCGCCAACGTGGGGTACTCACGGTTGTGTGACACTTCCCAACCAGAGAAATTTATCCCCAACGTCACTGTTCAACTCTCATTAATGAACTGCCCCGCTCAGAGAAAGGATGCTACCCACGGACCCACTCATACCCACTCCATGCCTCAGGCCGCACAATCACTTAAACCTCCTACGAATATTGCCAAGGACCCAACGCCGAAACAGCAAGACCAATCTGGCAATCTTACCTCACAAGTTGGTTTACCAGCACACAAGAGCCAGGAGACCAGTAAACAGGCGAGCCACAACAAAAATGAGCATAAAGGTACACCCAATCAACCACCCGGAACTATCCTTGACCTCTTAGCGCAGAATGCCGCCTATCAACCACTGGATGATAAGGCGCAAACACATGCTCCTAGTGATGAAGTAATCTTTGTCAAAGCCTCACATAGCCCTATTGACAATATCCTCTGTGGCAGCGAACAAAGCAGTAATTTCCTTATTTCCAATAGAGAAATCATCAATGGATGGCCCAGCTCATTTTCCCATGCTGATAGCGACTACTTTTCCAAGCTTGCAACGTGTTATCACATTAACTTCCCAAGCTATATGTGTTATGCGGTTACTGCACTTCGTGTCCTCACCCATGCACCTTGGAATGATAACATGTTCCATGGCCATATCAGAGAATTAGTCTTATGCGCTATTGGCAATGGATGGACATGGGCTGACCAGACTGCTACTGTGCAAGGAAGACGAGTGAGCGTTGGAGAAGTCTGCGCTGCTTTTGCCAGCTACCTGAATGTGAATGCCTTTCCACCCGGGCAAGTCTCTGACCTTGACACCGCGATTATTGCAGCCTGTGATGATTTATTTCCGGAGCATTGCGAATTCTTCTTTGCGCATTTTCAGGTGAGCTGCCTTTCATGTAATGCATCAGGCAAGGTTTCTGCTGCTCTGTTCGATACGATGTTGAGTATTAACCTTGAAAATGATACCATTGATCTTACACAAATGATTGCAACTCGGGCTCCACGACTTGCGCTTGACAGGGAGGATGTTGATTTCTCTCATGCCAGTGACTGTTTCAATGAGGACCAACAAAGCAATGAAGAGATTGAAGGTTGCTTGACTTTCACCCTTAAGATTACAAGCCCCTTTGAGCAGCTGCCAATTGCCATCAAGGCATTAAACCTCCTTGGACAGCTCTTTGACGTTCCTACCCTGAGTGTCAATCCTGCTTCTCAACCTTTCATTATCACTGGTATCATTCTTGTTCAAGGAAAGTCATCACACCATTTTCTTATCATTGAACGGTGCAATGAAGAACAGGTTCTTGTTTATGATAATCTACGAGGCCATGTTTGGATCCCGGTCAAACAACTGAAGGCAACCGCCGTTGTATGGGGTTTTGTTTTTCGTCGGCATGAGCATCAACCTTACTCCTTCCAACCTCCGCAGTATAAGGCCATTGCACCTGCCACACTTCAGTGTGCCAAGCAGTCTCAACGACTCAAAAAACCAAAGTTAAAACCTAAAAATACTATTGGCATCAGTGCTAAACGGTATCAGGCCCCCAGTTTTTCAAGAAAGAAATTGGGAGATCACAGTACTTCAGATAAGCTGACCAAAGCATTGAATGACAAGACAATCGACTCCCCACTGCCAGGTGAGAACCTTCCTCCTGACGATATCCCGAAACACACCCACCCTGAACACAGTGAGGCGGGTGATCAACATGGGGTACTCGTGGTTGGTTACCCACCCACAACTGAACACACGCCTCTCCCCCTGCCTAATGAGTCGGCCGGCAATGATCATTGCTGCCACCATGGGGTACACATGGTTGGCCCTGGTCCGCCGTCTCCTCATGGTAGCACACCCATTCCACAGACTGGCCAGAACGATGACATAACGGGTGATGTGTCTGAAAGCCACTGTGGGGCACCCACAGTTGGCCGTACGGACACTCCTCTAAGTGATAATGTTACACTACTCCATGCAGACCTTAGTAGTAAAGAGCTTGTGGCTGTTCCCTGCCCTCATGAGACTGAGGCTTTGACACCAGTCAGTATCACTGCGAGTGCCCAGTGCTCTAAGCATGAGCATACGCCAGCAGAGGATGTCCGGTCATGCCCTGATGATAACTGCAACAAATTCAGTCCATCATGTGCACATGCTGATAGCTTTCGCCCTCCAGCCAGTGGAGAGACTTGTGCTCCCCAGAGTTCCTTTGTGAAGGAGAAAGATGCATCCCCTCCCAAAAGGGCTAAGCATTCCAAAGTTTATCCATATGCCATCATTAGCCTTTTTGACGGCGTAGGCTCAGCCATTCCGGCCATCACTAAAGCTATAGGATGTGCCCCGCGTATCATCATTGTTGCAGAATGTGATCCAATCCTCAGACAACTCGTGGGGGAACAATTTGGTCTTCGCACGGATGGTGAATGGACCCAAACCAGCAAAGACACTTACACGCTCTATGCAAACGATGTGCGGCAGCTTATTCGCAATCAATGTCAAATACTCAAGGAAGCATTTGCATTAGCTGGACCACAGTGCCGCTGGTTCGTTATTGCGGGTTCCCCCTGTCAGGACCTCACCCCAGCCGGTCCCTTTAAAGGACTCCTTGGACTCACTGGCCACTGTAGCTCTCTTTTTTATTATGTTCACATAATTCTGTGGCTTGTGCAAATGAATTATCCTCTTGCATACATCCGTTTTCTGCTTGAAAATGCAGGTGCCATGCTTGACATTCATCGCAAAGCCATCCTCCGTGCCCTTGGACTTAACCCTGATTCCACTCCTGACAGCTTCCGTGTTGACCCCAAGAATACACATGGAATACGACGTAACAGATTCTACTTTCGCAACTACCAAGACTGTGTCAAAGTCTCTAAGGCGGTCGTCCTTGAACCAAGTGACAGAGAAGGACCCTTATTAGACTTTGATGGTCATCCGATTCCTTTTGGACCACTCCTACGAGTCAGATCTGTCCTGGGTCACAATGTGTATCAGCTATCTTGGACGGCATACCAACCAATTTCTCTTATATGGGACTACCTTTATTGGGGAGATAAAGCTCAATTTCAACTCCAAGCCAAAATGCACTCCAGTGATATAATCCCTGCCCTTGATTTTGAGAAATCCCTACCGCCACACTATTTGCGTGCATGGAATCGTTTCTTGCAGTCTCTCCGACAAAAAAATGTGAGTACCATGGATAGAGACCGGCTTGTCCGGGCTATCCTTCCAATATTCCATCATCCCCACATCAAAGCACCCATGAGAATCTTGCACTGTGAGGAAGTCGAAAAACTAGCTGGATTATACAACCATTTTGACCGAGTACAAGCACATCGTTCGCTGCTCACTGAGTTTACAGTTAGAAACTATTGTGGCAATAGTTTTCATCCTGAATGTATTCAAGCAGCCGTGGGACACCCTGAGAGGCTACGCGACTGGCTTACCGACCCTGCTGACACAACAACCAGACATGCATGGTCCGGAGTCGCTCACCCAAAACAGGCTCGAGCTCAATATCAAGCCCTGCGTGAACAAGTACAAACCCTGGCACGAGAGCAACGTATTCGTGATTTCTCCTCCAAGCAAATTGGTCTTGACCCAATGCCAGAATTCCCAATTCATGCACTCGAAGGGCCCTTAACCCCAATCATGTCCAATGTATTTCCGAAGCAGCTGCTGCCTACTGCCCGTAAGATTCACCCTGCTGACCTAGGTGTCATGGATGATAAACCGCCATCGCAGTTATCACCAACTGCAGTCCAACTCCTTCAGGAAAAACACATGCAAAGCATCCTTATAGGAATGAAGTTTTTCGGAGCAGGAATTGGCAGAGCAGAAGATTTGTTGCAATTCTTCCTTGGGCACAACTATGATGCTGCTATCGAGCGCCATTGTCCTCAAGCCAAGGAATGGATCTCCCACATGCTGAGATCTGTTGGACGGTGCACCTCCACCATGACGCAACTTTTGCTCTGGCTGTACTCCATTTTACATCGTGAGCAGATTTCTGTCCATTTGGTCCATATTGCTGATTGGGAGGATCAAGCACATATTACCACGATTGGGGACGCCCCTGCCAAATGGACTGTCTATTGTGTTCAATTTCCACGTTCGAATACTTTCCACCTTGACACAGCCGCGTGGAATTGTCATACCAGAGTTGACATCCCATGGCAGCAACTGCCTCGCCCTGTTGTGTTTACGGCTGTACCTATCCCTTTCCATTGTACCAACCCCAACTGCATCTGGTTCGCTGTTCCATATGGGCATAAAGGACAATATCTACTTTGTCATCGCTTCATCGGGGCTTTCCTATATGACCAGTGCATTGTTTGCTTTCTGTCTCGGTTGGTAGCACAATCCTCTTGTAATGTACACATGGCAGTCAGTGCTTATCCTGAATTCCATGGTTGCATGTTTATTGACAACGAGGGTGATGTCGCTGTTGCTGCTGCGCACGACTGGAAACTCGATGACACTAAGGGTTACCAAACATGCCTGATTAAAGCATCTATTGACAACCGTGTTTTCAAGTACCCAGATCATAGTGCCGCTCTTCCACACATTAACCATATTGGGAAAATTAGTCAGGAGCTAGCATGTAGCTGGAATCCAGATAATGCCCCCCCCAATTTTGCCTATTTTGTGTGTTCCCTGATAAAGTGTAACCAGTAGACATGCCGCGCCTCGGGACAGTTGCGAAACCTCTGCTGCTCGAATTTCGCAACGCGTGGTCCCGACAAATTCGAGCACTGTATTCACTCCAATTCATGACCAAATGTCCGAAGAGCCTTCACTGCTTGCAGTCACTCTCTTTTCTGCCGCATGTGCTCCAGATACCTGCTCCGTGGCCAATATTAGACATTCAGACGGTGGCTAATAAGTGTGGTATCCACAGTGAATGTTTTTTCCAATCTAGACAACTCCTTGCGCAAGCGCTGACCGACTCTTCTGAGTTTAGCCTTCTCTGTGCTGAAGTCCTTAAATATCGTCTAGAAAAGAAACAAGACTGCTGCACTGCCCTTAGATATTTAACCACATGGAATGTATCAGGGTGGAGAACGTTGCAATGGACTAACCCAAAGACACAAGCCATCCTCCGCCGCGCTAGGCAGGGAATCGTCTGCCTCCAAGAAACTAGATGGACAACAAGTACTGCTACCAATTTTCTCCAAACCTATCCAGGTTTCAACATTGCGCACTCCCCATCAATCGTCACAGAAAATGGAGGCTTATCGGGAGGGGTAGCAATATTGATTCCATGCTCCTTTAGACTTCTACAGCAGATTGTTATCGCGCCTGGTAAACTACTTGCCGCACAGGTCCAGACCAGAACCGACTGCTTTTGGGTAATTTCGGCCTATTGTCATCCCAGCAGTGCTAAAGAAGATTGTGAAACGCTTGCCAGATGGTTATCTGACCATCAGGACCATCCGGACCCCTTTTTCATAGTCGGCGATTTCAATCATGGGCATCACCTCTCCCCTGACGCTTGGCACCGTATATTAAGTACAGCTCAAGGGGATGACATTGTTAGAGATGAACCGACTTTCTGGGGCCCGAACGGCTCGTCAGCAATCGACAAGGTCATTCTTCCGACCGAATACATGAATCGAGGACTCATCCAACATCATGTATTCTATGATCGGCTTTTTGAACTTGCTGGACATGCATGTATCTCCATCCAATTGCGCCACAGGCCACCAGTTGCCAGTAGCCCTGACCTACCTCTTCATATGACCATACCAGCGAGTGTTTTCCAACCGGGTAAGGACCGACATGACACCAGGCAAGTTTGGCCATCACTCCAATCGCTGGTTCGACGGCTGTGCTTAGTCTCTCAACCCACCCTTGAATCCCTTCAGACAGTAGTATGGCAGTGGTGGATGTCACTCCCTAAACGGCCCCGGGACTTCAACACTCTGAGGAAACACCTCCAATCTGATCGATCACTTCTCAATATTTCTAAACGTTTGCTACAAGAGCTTCTGGCGGCCCTTCCTGGCTTCCGCCCTGCCTTGGAAGAATATTGCCAATCATCCACGGTAATTACGGTGCCTCGTACCTTCCTTTGGAAGTGTTTCGAGCTCCTTGACCTGCAGCTACAGCAACAGCATCTTATCACAAGGAATCGAGACGAAACTACTCGAAGTCGCGGCCTTGGGACCAATGCCCCCCTGTGGCAGAGGCTTCGGGCTAGCTGCCCGCGAACTGTATTTTATAATGGTCCGATTTTTAACGGCGAGGGCAACCAGTGCCGGACTGATCTTGACCTGTCGGCAGCCATGCTTGCTACCCGCGAGTTCTGGTTCCAGCCGCCTGTCAAATATGATCCTGAGTGGACGGACTACCTAGATCAATATAAAGCGCAAATCCAGCCCTGGCCACATGTTCCCCCGCCCGGTGCGGAAGACCTAATCAGAACTGTCCTTGCCACTAATGATTCCTCCCCAGGACCAGATGGAATACCCTATGCTGCATGGCGACTCCATCCTGGAGTGTCTTCGGAGGCGATGGTTACGCATCTCAATGACATTTGTCGGTCTGCAGTTCCACCTCCTTGTTCAGTCCAAGCATGGATCCCGAAAGCCAAAATGGGCCCCACTGCTGATAATTTCCGTCCACTAGGTATGCCATCGACATTTGAGAGAGTCATAGATGGAAGCATCGCAGCAGTCATGACTAAAGCCATTGCTCCGCTACTCCACCCCTCTCAAACGGTGCTTAATGTCTTCCGCGAACCCCAAAGTGCTGTCCAATCCGTCCAAGCTGTGTTAGATCAAGATGCACCCTGCGCATGTCTATCCCTAGACCTGTCCAAAGCATTCGAGAGGATTAACCCCTACTGGATCCTGCAAATTTTATCAGCGTGTAAAGCCCCCTGGTGGATCATCATGTATTCTCGACACATCCTACTCTTCCGAAGATGCAGGCACAAGGTCCAAGGTAAGCTCCTGCCCTCAAAAATGATTGTCACGGGCGTTGATATGGGTCGGTCTTTCTCAGTTCTGCTTTTCTGCGTGGCCATGGACCCAGTTTTAACCTACCTCAACCGAATCCCCGGAATGCTTACAGTTCAAGGATATGTTGATGACACTACGATGGTGGGAGACACCACAGCTGGCATGCAATGGCTCACGGATGCCTGGCAAGCTTGCATTCGTTTGAAATCCGCGGGCATTCAAATTGATGAACACCACTGCTGGCGAACCAGTGGGATCAATATGCATGCAGCTTGCTCGGGTCAGATCGACCAATACCCATCACTGCACTGGGCACAAAGGTTATCAGGATATGCTACACTACGACAAGCTTTGGTTCACAGGATCGGTTATAGCACCACCTCCATTGTGTGCAGATCAAATTTGTTTGTGTGCCTCACCCCAGCAGAAGTGGATTCCATTCTATCTGGAGAGCATCTAGCCAAAATTGACCCACTCTTCCTAGTACAGTGTGGCTGCTCCAACAAGTGCAGTGTTCTAGTTAATCATCCTGCCTCCCATAGTACTTTAAATGCGCTAGAACGCTCCGACTGGGGAGCACACCTCATTGAAGGCAAAACCACTGCGCTGGGACTAATCCTATGTGGGAAATATACCCGTAGTAGTCAAGGGTGGACCCCAGTAGAGGAGCTTACAGGCACACAAGCCATTAATCCCAAAGCTATGACTAAGGCCAACCAACGACTAGCCCTTTTTGCCACACCTGCCCACTCTGTAGTGCAAAGAAGCCTTGCCAACAACTGTTTTATTCTGTCCCTTAATATTTACCAAAGTACATATTTTGGCTTTACCCCGGACGACATTAACTTATACCAACAACGCTCTGCTAAACTTATCCTTGGGAGACCATGGCTTGCTGCAAGGTATCTCCCACATATATTCCGTTGGTTAGGTATTGCTCCCGCTTTAGACCCGGCTGTCACGCTCACTGCAGCGTGTTTGGGCTATTGGCTGAGACAGAATGGCTCTACGGCCTTTCTCTCACCGGGGTATCCGGATGTAGGGACAAGGCAAGGAGCAGTTGTCCAACGCATATTCCGAACATGGACTCCCCTGCTAGTAGGCATTGACACAGTCGGTAACTTGCTACGCATATTTGCAGGACAGAATACCAGAAAAAAACAATTCCAATTCCTTCGCCAGTTGAAACTCAGTCTGTACGAGGCCATCCAAGTGCATGCACTGCAATACTTACAGTCTAGAGTAAGTTCGCAGCTCCTTCCGGGCGGGGTATCGTGGGCTTGGTTGGCTCATTTAGCCACAGTGCCTAAACTCGCTGTTAATGGGGTTGCACGCTTTGCGGTCTTACGGTGGGCGGTAAATGAGGATGATGATGAATGTCTGCGGCTTCGACTGGCAGGCTCGCTACAGGCTGAGCAACCATGCCAACTCTGTGGGGTTCCCACCCGACTGTACCCACTCGGACTTAATTTTGCTCCCGCTTGTGAAAAATGCTGTCATGACCATGGTATCAACGCCACTACCCTGCACAGCAGTCAGAGATGGGG
>CAMXCT020005103.1:20000-22632 GCA_947184155.2 Cladocopium goreaui | reverse complement strand
TGGGGGTGGTTCTGCCAGATGAAAATTGGGATTGAACCGTAGGAAATAGCAGGGAACATTCTGATATGAGAAGAAGCAATTGAGAATTTGAGCAGAAACAACTAAAACTTGTTGGTGGCTTGGAACATGAATGTTATTTTTCCATATATTGGGAATAATCATCCTAACTGACTTTCATATTTTTCAAAGGGGTAGGTATACCACCAACCAGAAAATCAGGAAATTGTCAAGCATCAAAACATTGGGGACTGAACCATCGAAAAAAAAACAAGAACTTGTCTAACCATGAAGAAAAACGGGTGATTTCAGCATCAAAGACTTGAAATTTCACCAAGACAGATTTGGATTTTGGCTACCCATGGCTTCATTTGATCATTTGGGTTATTTCTTGGGAATAGTTTCTACTTTTTCTGTCGCGAAGCCAACTTCTTGATGTTGCATGTTTTGTTAAAACTGGTAAGATCTTCCCGCAAAATTGACTCATGTGTTTTTTCCAACACCTTCGCACCCTTTTTGGGGGTGATCTGACAGTGAATGCTAAACCAATCGATCGCAAGTCGCGATAGGCAACTTTGGACTCCCATTGCATTTTCCCGGCTTTTGGAGATTGGGAAGCCAAATTGCAGCCAAATAATGATGAAACTGGTTGGTGGTTGGTTGGCGTTTGACCCATAACCATATAGCGGGGTAGGTATACCACCAATAATGATGAAACCATATGTACTTGTATAGGAGTATTGCATGATACGTTTTTTTTCGTGCAAAAAGAGCAACCAAGTTTTCGTAAAGATCGATTCCCAATCCGTAAAGGATCAGCGGATCGTGTCACTGGTTAGTCACTGGGGCTTCAGCGACTTCGAAATGGGCTAAGCCCAGGATTTGTTTGGGACCATAAAAATGATTTGCCGAATCTCCCCATGGGTTTTCAAAATCAGCATCCAAAAGTTTCATGGCACGGCCTGGGTGAACCAACTGGCTAGAAACTCATCCTGATGATTTTCTGTTGCAATAGGAATATTTACTAATTAACCAGGTAAGAATTTCTCAGTTCTTGCAGGGTATCCCATTCAATTTGTTCAGTAAATCACATTCAATCCCACTAAGTCACTATAGTTTCCCAGGATTTGTGGTTTTTTTATCCGTCTGGTAAACGTATCTTGCAGGGTATCTGGCAGCTTGGCGCTAGGTGCGCATTTTCTACAGCGGCTATGGCATCGAAACCTACGAGAGTCTGGCCGCAGTGGCCAGTGACGCGAAATTTGCTCCTGGGATTGGCTTGCTACGGGGGGAGGTGTATCCCATGTTGGATCCGTGGTTGTTTTCACGACAATATACCCAAAGCCATAATATGGAGGTTTCCTAAAATCTAGGTCAATCTTGGATGGCTAGTTTAATCCTAACTAGTCTTTTGGTATCAATGGGATTATCTACTAAGCGGCTAAGAATTTGTCATTTTTGAAGGGTATTTGGCTAATTGGCCATGAAATGAGGGTACCCCGAAATCAAATCATCCATTTATAGATGGAATGTTCATGAAATAAACCATCCAGCTATTGGGGATCCCCCATTGTAGGAAACCTCCATATATAGGACATATCCCAGTCGACCAATGTGGCGTCCACTTGCTAAATGGGATGCATACCGTGGCCCCGTGGCATAATTTTGGGATCCTGTAAACTAACAGTTTGCTATGGAACATCACATTCTTTTAATAGGTAAATAATCTGAAATATACCCTCTGGTAAATAAACTTGTAGACCCTGAAAATCACCAATTTTTAATGGTTTCACTAGTCTTCCAACCCCTGTCTGCCAGGGTCGAACTGTTAATTTACCAGAGGGTAATCTAAAGGGACCATGCTCCATGCCTACGTTAGTTTACTTTGAAGCATTCCAAAGATCGCAGCTACCCAGGCGTCATCGGAGCAATCAAATGATCTCATGATTGTCAGATTGGTTCTGCTGGTTGACTGGTTCATGTCGACGAATTGGTTGTAAACAGATCTTTAAAGACACTTAATATGTATCTATGTATCTATACATATTAATATCATATAGTCTTATACAGATATTGGGTTTCACATATATATATATATATATATAACATTATACATATATATACCGAGCTTTATATATATATATTATATATATACATACAAGACATTTACACATCCCTCCCATCATCCCAATCAAGGCCGTGATGTCCTACGCCTTCGTAATGATCTACGCCACGCTGCACACCCGCAGTCCGTTCCTGGCCTTGGTCGGGCTCTTCCTGGTGATGCTCTCCATCCCAGCCACGCTGGCGGTCTTCGTCTTGGTCTCAGGATCCGGTGAATTCAGTTTGATGATGCCTGGTTGGAAAATTGGTCATTGGCCATTTCAGGACCCGATTTATTGGAGGTGCCTACCATATGTAAGGCCTATTTTTTAGGGCTAATTTTCAGGGAATATACACCCAAAATATAGCCAAACATATGGTACGTTTACGTACCTCCATCAGTTGGATCCTGGAGATCTCCCATTGAATTGGTGAAGAAAAGATTGGGCTTGGGATTTTTAGAAGATGGGATTATTATGAAAGTATATGGGTATGGATCAATACCTATTAATACCATTTTTAGTGGGATGAA
>CAMXCT020005103.1:0-17500 GCA_947184155.2 Cladocopium goreaui | reverse complement strand
ATTTAGTTGATAGTTGATTGGTTAATAGTTGATGAACCACATTGAATACCAGTTGAAGGGCAGCTAACATCTATGAACACCGAAAAAATAAACTGCTAAAAATCGATTAGTGAAAGGTTTATAAGGTTTTAGGTTTGGTTATTTACGTTTTTTCTCAGGGAATTTTGGGAGGAACTTGATGAAGATGTCAGGTATCAAAACTGTTTTTTGGATTGGATGTTCCTAGGTTTCACTGGTGCTTAACTGTTTCCGTGATTTTTGTTGACCATTTTGTTGGCGAACCTACAGGAATCAAATCGCTACATGTTCATAGGATCTCATCAGTTTTCAGGTGATCAAATTCCACCAGGTGCATCAGCAACTTGCTGCATCCTACTAGGGGGTACTCCCCAAATAGTCATAATCTGATACTTAGACGGTATCCCCCCAATGAAACAACCGTAAACGGAGTTTATTAATCCAGGGTTGACATTATCACCCCACTTTTTTTCGTGGAGTTTTTGTCCCTTCTTAACCCATTGGATTCCATTGGATTGTCCAGGGTAAACAGAGGTCCCTTCTTGCGATTTGCAGGATGAATCACCTATATACATAGGTCTGGGTAGATTCTAAGGACCTCACTGCGACCTCACTGGAATCATGGTTATAGTAAGAGGAATCATCCCAAAATGGCCTTAATTCAGGTTAGTGAATTATTATAATTTACCCAGATAGGTCCCTTTGAGTGTTTCAGGATGTGTCTCAGTGTCTTCATCGTTATTGGAGTTGGCTCTGACATGCTCTTTGTCTACACGGACTTCTACAAGCAATCTTTGCTGCCCGGTTGGGTTTTTGTGCATGTGGAATTCTCCGAAAGGAATCACTGATTCTACACGAAAAGGGGTTCCTGAAATGGAGCTACCCCCAGTTCTCATCCATTTTAGATTGGGACTTTCCATCTAAACCATCCAATGCTCGCTTGGGATATCTCCATTTCAGGAAACCCCCACCTGGAAATGGTCGGCCCAGGCCTGGGAGATGGTGAGCCCTGGTGAGCCGTGAAGTTATGGCCATGTTTGTCTGAGGACAATGAGGTCTTCACCGTTTTTTGATGAGAATCTAAGGTATCTTGATTGGTACCCGGCCTGGTAAACGTACAAAAAACGATGGAAAGATCCACCGTTTTTCATGGGAAAACTCACTATTTCGACTGGGCCATTTTCAATAGCTATGTTAAATTACCAAAGAGTAATTTGAAAAAATCGATCTTGGGTGCCATTTAGAACCATGAGATACCCTCTGGTAACATAATTATGGAAAGATCCACCATGGTTACTACGAAAATCAACTATTTCTATGGCCATGTTCAATAGCTACAATGTGGGGCCCCTTAGATAGCGAATTTGGTTTATAACTCCAATGACTATGGTTTGATATACTTATAACTACAGTTAATGGGGTTTATCAACCAACTTATAACTGTATAAACCACTAAATCAAATTAACAGTTAAATCTACCTATGTCTTAGAACAGTTTTAGTGTCGCACCCCCCCAGTGCCAACAGATCAGCTTTGGATCGTAGATTGCCAGAAAGTAAAATCAAAGTGGGAGACGGTTGAGAAAACAGAAAAAGAAATCAAACTTCACTATTTACCCTCTGGTAATTTAACATAGCTATTGAAAATGGCCCAGTCGAAATAGTGAGTTTTCCCATTGAAAATGGTGGATCTTTCCATAGTTTGTTGTACATTTACCAGAGGGTATGCTTTATGCTCGGTAGATATATGGCGATGGGTCAAGTTACCTGAATTTATGACTCAGGGAATGACCATCCAGCTTTTTTTCCAGCTATGACTTAGGTGACCTAAGTACCAGGCGTTTGACCCATAACCATATCTGCTTCAACCGGGGCTTCATTGAATGGGAAAATATATGGGAAAATATGGGTAAATATATGGGCAAATATATACTGATTGGTGGTGACTGGAACCATGGAATTTTATGACTTTCCATTCAGTTGGGAATTTCATCATCCCAACTGACGAACTCATTTTTCAGAGGGCTAGGTATACCACCAACCAGTATAGTATTCATATGCGTTTTTCTAAAGCAAGAAACATCACGGGGCTGGCGCACCACCTTGCAGAAAACCATCAGTTAGCCTCTGGTAAACGAAGATAGCTATTGAAAATCCAAAGGTCAAACCATTTCAATAGAAAGATCAACTATAGATAAGAGAGGATATGTTACCATCTTCTAAGCCATAGTTAATCTATGTGAAAATCCAGAGAACTATAGTTTATCTAGATCAACCATAACATTCTGGCGGTTTGGAACAGTTTTTATGTTTCCATATATTAGAAATAATAACCCCAACTGATTTTCATATGTTTCAGAGGGGTAGGGCGAAAAAACACCAACCAGTATTGTTATCCCATTATTATCCCATTATTATCCCATTATTATCCATATTAAACCATATTAAAGCTTGTTATCACAGATTTTTTCCCCATGATATTCCCACAGCTATGTTACTTGAAACTCGAGGGTACCATGATTTCGCCATGTGACCTGAGGTTGTTTTCCAGGGAGCCGGTCGACAGATTGAAGTTCACATACATGCAGGCTCTGCTATAGTACCGGAGCTTCATTGAATTCTAGCAATTTCTTGCCCATATTCCAGGGCCGAACATATTCCATGCCAAAATAGCTGGGAAATTCATGGAATTGCGAAGACCCCTTTCAGGTGAAATTTGTATTTCATACAGTTTGCCAAGTACTCCTTTTCTTCTGGCACGTACGTTGTCGACTGCACATGTTCTTCCCCAAAGAAGATCCTTACTTCCAACAATTTCTGGAAATGTCATAATTAATAATGTTGAGTTTTCCAAAAATGGATTAATAATGTTCTTATGGGAATTTGTCATCTACACTTTTCAGGATCTCAAAACCCAATTCATAAGCTGTAAGCTTATGTTCTGGCACGCTTGGCTGGCCTTTCATCAGCAGCGCCATCCCCATCTTTCTTGACATCTTTGTGGTCCCGCAAAGAGCTCTGCACAACAGGATCTGGGAACACAAATCATCGACGATCCTGTTTTCTTCCGTGCAAAATAATTCCACCGATAGAGTACGATGCCTCCCCTGGAGTGCGCTAATTTTCTGGAATGCGAAAATAAAACAGTATGCGTGGCCCCCTTCGACCTTCCCCATGGATCCAACACCAGTTTTTTCCATCATATACCAGAAAATTATCACATTTCACCCTGCTGAGCTTTTTTTTTCTTTTTTTTTTGTTTGGTCATTTTTGGCCAAAATGGCCTGGAATGCGATAGTATGTGAAACTACAGACGTCTCACGCGAAACCGCTACCTTGCCCATATTCCAGAAAACGTGATTCCAGGCGATTTTAGCCCAAAAAAAAAACGAGAAAAAAAAATAAAAATAAAACGCAAAAACCGAAAAATCACCGAGTACGAAGATTTTATGGAGTGCGAAGATCTTGGAGAGTGCGTGGATTTTACAGTATGTGTACGTCCCTAGCTGTGGAGTGCGATGCCCTCGCTGGAGTGCGAAGAATTTGTGGAATGCGAAGAATTCCGAGTATGCGTGGCTGGTATAGAGACCACATAGGGAAATTTCGGGGCCAGAACCAAAATTCCAATCCCAAAGCCAGCCCAAACTTCCAGGGGCACACCAGTGGGTTCTATTTTTCCGAGTTCACCTTGGGTGAGGTCCCGGGGAAGAAACTTGCTAATTTTTACTCAGCCAACCTTTAAAAACGTTACCTTTGACAACCCTGTCCTTCTTCGGTAGACAAATGAGGAAACTTCCTTATCAAAGCAGCCTTCAATTCATTCAACGTCCACAGCTGCTTTGGAACGACATAGGGGATAGAAAGCTGTGGAGGGGCATTCAGTGGATTCGCCGTGGGCCAACTGTTCCCTCCAGATTGAGCTGAAATACCTATCAAAGTAACATACCAAAACCCAGGTCTGGAGTACGATGAAAACATGGTATGCGAAGATTTTCTGAATATGGGAATGTTGCCTCTAGATGAATGGGAAAATAGATGGGAAAATATGGGTAAACCTATGAGCAAATATATAGCGATTTGTTGGGGTTTGCACAACTATAAGCTGGTTTGTGATTTGGAACATGATTTTTTTTGACTTTCCATTCAGTTGGGAATGAAAAAATCATCCCAACTGACTTTCACTCCATCATTTTTCAGAGGGGTAGGTATACCACCCACCAACCAGTATGGGAAAATCATGGAACTAAAGAACTCAATGGGAAAAACTGACAGATTTTTCTTGGGAAGCTGGGGTGCTTCTGATAACCTGACCTGGATTTACGGTGAGTTAGGATGATCGGCATGTTCCCATTGGGATTCAGCTACTGGCGGAATCCATTCAGAGAATATGTTTTACTTTTCGAGAGATCTTGCGAAATATCAGGTTGCTTCAGTCACACCTTCCTGGAACTGGTTGAAGAGTGTTCACGTACAGGAAAACCCTGAATTGGGTTTTAAAAAATCATAGCTTCTTGATGTGCTTTCCATTGAACATATCTACCCTCTAGTAAATTAACATAGACCCTGGCAGATAGGGGTTGGAAGACTAGTTTCCATTAAAAATTGGTGATTTTCAGGGTCAACAAGTTTATTTACCAGAGAGTAAATAATAATCTGAAATATATTGAAATATAATCAATGGCCATTTCAGGATCCGATTTATTGGAGGTACCTACCATATATAAGGCCTATGTTTCAGGCTAACTCATTCCATCCCATTTTAAAAACATCTGTGCCCCACATGCTGTTCACAGCTGGGTCATGTTCTAGGAGCCAAAAATGGTGGGAGTCCTACAAAGTGAGGCCCCCAAGATAGCTAAGTTGGTGCAAATAACTCCAATAACTATCGTTTATGGTACTTATAACGAACTAGTTATTGGGGCTTATAGACCAATTAACATCACTGGGGGGCCCCACTTTGTACATATTGCTACGAACTTCTGAAGAAACCCAAGTCTTCTTGGTGATAACATCCATTTCAACATTTCCTTGGTTGATATCAAGTTGATATCCCTATTTTGCTTGGTCAAACATGTTAAAACCCCATGATTTTTGTCCATAAACGGATCAGTTTCCGAAGGGTTTCCCTGTGGATTTTCCACCTCTTGTTGCATTCACAGGGAAGAAAATCAGGCCCCAGAAGCTTGGTGAATTCATGGATGCTCAATTTATTGGGTACAAGAACTCGATGGCTCGTATTTCGAAGTCGTGAAAATTGGATCATTGATCTGGATTGGACAATTTGGATTGGCGAAACTATGCTTCATTGATCTTCATTGTCTTTGGTTACAACAAATCATAGATTGGTTATACCACTATTCCTCCAAACTCCCAAAAACCAATCTCAGCTGCGTTTGCACTTCGCCCCAAAAAACCCAAATTTCTCTAACGGTGCAGGCCGCCAGTAGTACAGCGGCCACTACCTTCACCACGGCCATGTCCTTCTTTGCGAACTTGGCTTCGGTGCTGCGACCGCTGAGGGAGTTCGGATTCTTCATGGGCGTCTGCGTTGGGAGCCTCAGATGGATGGTGAGGATTGGAAGAAAACTGGTGCGTTTGACGTAGCTAATGGATGGATTGCTGGGGGTTGCTGGGATGATGACATTACGAATGTGATGACGGGGATCATTCCCGAAAATTCCCTGCGTAAAACGCACCAGTAAGGGGACAAAAATGGAAACGAAACGAAAAGTCATGGGGGGGGATAGCCTCAGGTACACTAACAGTTTGCCATTGAAAATCATGATTTATAGGTAAATCAACGAACTAAACAGACTCAATTACAAGAGGGTATCTGGAGGCGCAGTTGAGCTTCGAATTGGGTATTACTATGATTTGGAGCTAGAAGTATCCATGTTCCCAAGGGGCGACTGGGAGTTTCCAACATGGAACCTTTTGGCCAAGTATCTAATTGGATACTTAAGTAACCCATTGCAGGATAGAGGCTTTTCATTACGTTTTTTGGCGTGTTTTTGGTGGGTTTATCCAGATTTCATTGATTTAACCAAAATGGATTCAGTTCACCAACAGAAGTGGTATATTTGGGATATCATGTGATACAGTGGGCATTGGATAAATGATGTTGCAACCTCCGCACTTGGTTTTTTTTGATGTCCCCAGTTTGGGCGGAACTTTTTTTCATCCAGATATGTGTCGAACTTTGGAAGTCTCAGATGTTTTTCTTAGACGGTTATGGGTCAAAAACCCTGGTTCCCGGATGGTACCCAAAGTAATAGCTGGCATAGCTGGATGGTTATTCCCTCAGTCATATGGTCAATTCATGGGTAACTTCACCCATCCCGGATGAGTTTTGTGAAAGAAGCTTCAGGTGCAGAGTTGTTGTTTGTTCGTCCAAGTGGGACGAGGCAATTTCCGTAGGAGTTCAGGAGAGTTCTGAACCAACGTTGGGGGAAAGCCGGAGATATTTCTTGGGGTTTAACTAGCAAAAATGGTAGGAAAAATAGGGATAGAATGGGAATATCATGGACCACTACAGGATGGGCCCCCCCAGTGATGTTAGTTGGTTTATAAACCATAACAAAACCCCATTAACTAGTTCGTTATATCTACCATAAACCATTGAATTCAACCACTTCTGTTCACCAACGGTTCACGCGAGCTCAACTGGGGGCCCCAGCCTGTAGCTATCTTAGGCTGGGTCAATTCTTGGGGCTGCATCGGAATCGATTCATGGAATATCCCCACAATGTCGAAATCGCGATTTCGTGGCCACGAAATCGCGATTTCTTGGGGTTACATACCTAGAAGCTGCTTGGTGGTGACTGGAACAATAGGTTGGTTAATAGTGGTTAATAGTGGTAAATAGTGGTTTTTATAGGGTATAAACCAAGAACAATGGGAATATGATGATGATCTGGTTGGTGGTGACTGGAACCATGGAATTATATGACTTTCCATTCAGTTGGGAATGGAATTTCATCATCCCAACTGACTTTCACTCCATCATGTTTCAGAGGGGTAGGCTCAACCACCAACCAGAATAACTAATAAATGGTTGCGGATAATCCTTCCCATTGACTTTCATATTTTTCAAGATGGTTAAAACCACCAAACAGTTATATGGTTTTGAATTTGATCCACACTTATGCTTGAAAAAAATGCTTGAACCACCGTTTAGTGTGGAATGATAAGGATAGTTAATGGGGTCTATAAACCATAGAACTTGGGGGCCTCACATTGCAGCTATGGGTTCATCGCCACCTTTTTGATGTGGGTTCATCCTACAACTGTTCACCTTGTAGCCACAAAAATAGGGGGTTGGCGCATTCTTCGGATGTTGGCTGCGTTTCAAGTGACAAGGTGACGAAGGTGAGGACCTTGGACTCCTCGTGTTGTTTGTTTGTTGGGTTTGTCTGAAAATAGAGAAAACCCCTACACCCAATGGTTTTGCTGATCATTATCCCTACTTTTTATGGCTATAATTGGGGGTATACCCCATTTTCAGACATACCCATTTGTTTGTTGGTTTTTGCTGTTTGAACTGAGGAAATTGCTGGAAATGTTGGGGTGAAACAAGCCTCAGGTGTTTTTTTTCAACTGGAGAAGATTGGCAGATGTGTGAAGAGAGGCTTAGGGCTGGTTCTGCAAAGCCAGTTGGAATGATGACACATAGATTAGATAGATACCCACCGGTAATCAAACATGGCGATGGACACTCCATTCATAGTTGATGTTTCTATTACCCCCTGGTTTCGATTAACACTTCGACCCTGAAAATCACCAACAAATTGTGTGGTTTCACCAAAAAAAAACTTCCAAATCCTATCTGGCAGGGTCTATGTTAATTTACTGGAGAGTATTCCATTTATGTGCCATCATTACCCATATAAAACCATATAAAGCCATCTCAAACTGCCATGGAAAAAACCTTCATTTTATAAAACCAGACCAATCGGATGTTCAATGCTATTACCAGAGGGGATCCATCATTCACAACTTTCAGTCAGCAGTAAATGGGAATCTATGACACTTAACCATTCGAAAAGGGGGAACATGATGAACATGGCCGATGATGATTGGTCAGTTGGTCATATATCACTTATATCCTATAAAATACTTTTTGAAATATCATACGTTCATACCCGTATTAGATGTATTCATTGAAATACTAAATCATATCCCATAAAATATCTGAGCCACATCTAAAGTGTTCAAATAATATACCATATCAAGATATAGATGCTATCCCATCATATGCCATAGTCCACCCCATAATCTATGATACATCATTTATACAATCCTATATCTATAGATATATACAGTCATATATCTATATATCATAAAAGATATCCTATAACGCTATACCATATTCAAAGTACATCTGTATATCTATACTACATCATATAGATAGCCATCTTCGTTTAGCACCTTAAAAACTGTCGTTGAAAGTTGATGTTCTCAGGTCACCTTAGCCTGGCTGATTGTGTTCCTGGCCTATCCATCAACCCTGGTCATTGGTGAGCGCTTACACACCTGTTGCAGGTCAGGGAACAGACGGAACAGACGAGGATGAAGCCTTAATAATGTACCCTCTGGTAATTTAACATAGGTATGGAAAATCACCATGTTTAATGGGTAAATCAACTACAAATGGCAATTTTCAACAGCTATGTTAAATTACCAGAGGGTAACACCGTTTTTGGGGGAATATGAAGCATATATATAACGCCATAGTTAACCTATGTTTTTTGGGGGTATGTTGAATTGGGATATATGAACATGTTTCATTAGAATGGGACTTTGGATTTCGGAATTCATGATGGAGACTGAATACTTAATGGAAATGTATGGAAAATATGGAAAGTAATATGGGATTGAATACGTCCTGAACCATAATGGGAAAGTAACACTTAATGGAAAGTTATGGAAAATCAGAATTATGAGATTGAATAGTGTCATAAGCATGACGGACATTTTTTTAGCTCTACTGGTTACAATAAGCGCTGTTTTTCAGGAAACCTCTGGAGATTTCAATAGAAGCCATCTCCCCAAAAAAACGGGTATCGGAGAAATGACCATAGGCTAGTGGCACCATTTTTCCTGGTAAAATATTAAAATCACCTTTTTGTGGCTGGAGTTGACCATATTTTCTCTGGTTTGGAAGACTTCGGAGATGTTGAAACCTTCCTAAGATGACGCCAAAGTATCAAAATCAAGCAGGATGCGTCGTTTGCATGTTGGCTAGATATCTGATTAATGACTATCCCAGTATGAACAGGTATATATATATATATTTATATAAACTATTACGATTATTACTCCAATTGTTATTGTTAGTGTTGCTGTTATTGCTATTGATGTTGTTATCCCATTATTACCACATGACTAGATTGTATCATCTATTATTTATCAGATCTTTCATAGATATTAGGTATCACATTATCTATCATATTATCATATATAGATAGATATTATATAACTATTATAACTTGATTGATTCTATTAAAGTTCTAGAATTTGAAGTTATCAATGGTTTTGATTATTATCTAGGACTAGTGTCTATTATCTATCATATTATCTATCATATTATTATAGTATCATAGTATATCTTAATGTTGTATAACTACTATTATCTAAGTATCACAGATATGTTTAACTACCATTATGACTAGATAGATAAATGTATGACTATTACTATGACTAGATGTAAAACCAATTAGTAAGTGGGTTAGTTTACCCCAGTTGCAAGTCAACTAACCCTACTTAGCCCAATCCAAAACCCAAGGTTATAACCCACTTACGATCCGTGGGATGAGCCACCAAGTACTACTAATGATTATCATATCATATCATGCGGCGAGAAATATGATTAATTATATTATATTATCACATCTAGCGTCATGTTATCATATTAGTATATTGTCTATCAGTAATGTTATGTAACTAGTCATATCAATGTTAATAAGATAATAATAATGTTACTAGTCATAGTTATAAACTACTAGTAATATTAATGTTACGAGACATAGTTATAATTATATCTTATTTATGATATCTTATTATATTATATGTTATCATATTGTTACTAATATCATATCATGATATTGTCTATTATTAATTATATATAACTAGTCATATCTATGATGTTATTATTATCTATTAATGACTATTATTAGTATTAATGGCTATTATTGTCTATTCATGTCTATTTATGTCTATTGTCTATAACTGTTATTGTCTATCTATGATGTCTATTATCTATTGTTATCTAATATTGTCTTTTATTATCATTAATATGATGTTATAACTATATAGATTATTGTCTATTATCTATTATTGCTAGATATCTATATAACATTATCTAATATGATCTTAATGATTGTCATATCTAGTGATCCTGGCCTTCCGGCCTTCCGGCCTTCGCTGCCCAGGCGTTGCATCCTGGCGGAGACGTCGACGTCGTCGACGTCGTCGTCGCGGAAGTCGGTGGCGCAGCAGGCGAAACGGAAGAGCCGGGGCCCCCGACCGCGGTCATGGGGGCAGGGATTTGATGGAATTTACTCCCTGGTTATTTCACATAGCCATGGGAAATGGCCCATAGAAATAGATGGTTTACCTATTAGTAGCATGGTGGATCTTTCATGGCCATGTTAAATAACCAGATGGTAATGGTTATATAATGGGATTTGATGATAATTTTATGGATGATTTTATGGACTTCAATGGGATTTGATGTTCAAAACCCCTGTTGGTTGATGATTATAGTCGTTTCATTTGGTTTTCACCATGAAAATATAGGGAAATAAGTGGATATAACTGATAAATGATGGTTGGTTGATGATTAGTTCGGGTATTATACTACCCAGTATATGGAAGATTATTTCATAATCCAAGAGCGGGGAATCCCGTTTCTAGCCAACCAGTATAATGGAATGATAGTGTGTGGGGAAGAGTATGATAGATATGTCGAGATGAAAATGGATATGCTCATATGTGATATGATTGATGAAATATATATATATATATATATTATGTTACAGTATAAGTATATTGTATTTAAAATTATATTGTTTAACTTTATTTATATTTATATCATATTTTATTTTATTACAGAATATATCACATATATGTTAATTTCATATATATATATGTGTATGTATCATTGTATGACCACAGATATATGGCTTTGTCTGAAAAATAGAGGAGTCGCCACATCCATAGCCATTCCTTTCTGGGGAAAATGATGAGAATCCATTGGATCTGTCAACATGTCACGCTGGAAGGGAACTGATTCTCTGACCATTGCTAGTATATACAGGATATGGATGTGTATAATATATATATATAATACATACATGTAATATGTATAATGGTAGTAACTGTAATTTTTTAAAAATATATATATATATAACTACCGATGGTGAGGAAACTCGATGGCATTGGCGGAAGCAACCCCAGAAACACAAGCGGGTGATCCTTCAAATAATAGATCTTAACTTACCCCCATCATATATGAATATTATCCTTAATATTCTCATTGTACCACTTGGTTGATAGGTCCCCCTATGTTTCCCTACTATTTTGTGATTTCCAAATCCCCAAAAATCCAGGTAGTCTAATTCCCTACATAACTAATCCTCCAAAGGACTAACTTTAATAGCTCATCTACGCATGATTTTCCCAATCATTACCCTCTGGTAAACTAACATAGCTGTGGAAAATCAACATGTTTAAATTTACTTATTAACTATAAATGGGCCGTGTTCTATAGCCATGCTAAATTACCAGAGGGTACTTTTATATCAGTACAGGATGGGGCCCCCAAGATAGCGTTCAGTTGCCTAAAAACAGTGGTTTAACCATGGTTTATGGTAGATATACCTGATATAACTAGAGTTAATGGATGCATTCATAAGTTCATGGTTTATAAACTAGAGTTAAACTAGAGTTAATGGATATATACCTGATATAACACTAGAGTTAATGGTTTATAAACCAACAAACAAAAAACTGGGGGGGCCTCCTGTATAAACCATCGCCTATCCGGCCCAGGTATGGTGATGTTGGCCGACGCCTTAGACCCCAGCAAGAAAGGCGTGGGAGCCGCGCAGGCAGGTGGCTGCCTCGGGGATCTCATGCCCAAGGCCATCGAAAGGTGCACTGACCATGGAAAAATTGGGCGAAATTCGGCTGGGAAATTTGGGAAATGCCGAAGATGGAGAGTTCACCCAAAAAAATTGGGAGTTCATCAAGATCCGGTTGGTGGTGACTGGAAGATTTTCTATGACTTTCCAGAAACGGTTGGGAATGAAAAATCATCCCAACTGACTTTCAGTGCATGAAGTCCATCATTTTTCAGAGGGGTAGGCTCAACCACCAACCAGTGAGTTCATCGAGTTTTTTTTCTTGGAAAAAGCCTAGGGGGAGGTCAGCAAGAAAAGTGGATTTGAGAAAAATGAGGAGTTAAGCCACAAGAATTGGGACTTCACCAAAAAATGGGGAGGTTACCGAGAGAGATTGGGATGTTTTAAACGAAAAAATGAGTGTTTATAAAGGGATTAGGAATGATCAGATGAAATGAAATGGGATTTGACCTAGGGGATGTGCAATTTACCAGCAACAAAATTGCGCTTTAACCAACCCAAGAGAAGGTGGAGGGTTGATTTTGTTGTACTTAGGGGAGTGGGTTGTTTGGTTTCTTCGGTTCCTCGAAGCTGGTTGTGATTATAGCAACCTCAGGAAGACGGTGGTTCTCTTGAACTTCACAGAGGCTTGAATTGCCAGTCTGAATGACCAATCTGAAGTCTATAATTAGCTAACGGTTTCACCAGTTTAGCAGTTTTTCATCTTACTGGTGCTTAGTAGGGAATTTTCAGGAATGATCCATAATCACTAATAATGTCATCATCCCAGCAACCCCCAGCAACCCATCCATTCCCGACGTCAAACGCACCAGTAAGTCATGACTAACCTCGGTTTTGGACTGAGGTTCAAGTACCCCTTGGTGCTTCTATTCTTGGGCATCACCGGGTTGCAAGCCTATTTGGCGGTCTCCAATATGGAACAAGCTACTGGGATCCCGCAGACCTTTCCCGATTGGCACAACCAGGACAGCCAGGAACCGATTTTTTGAAGGTACCTACCATAATTCCAGGATCCTTTAACATAGCTATGGAAAATGTAACATTTACAGATGATTTTATGATTTTCCCAATAAAACCTCCATTTATAATGGATTTTCCATAGCTATGTTGAATTACCAGAGGGTACCTACCATATGTAAGGCCTATTTTTTAGGCCTATGTAAGAGAATATCCCCAGAAAATATGGCCTTATATGGTACTAACGTACCTCCAATTTAGGATCCTGGAATTCCCATTGATAGTACTGCGGGTTCTTCAGTTGGATCCTTGGATGGTTGGTCTGAAAATGGATGGATTTGCTGAAGGGGATGGAATTGATTTTCTCCATGGGAAATCCAATACTTGGGGAATCGATGAAGGGCATATTTTTTAGTTTTTGGTGGTCCCTTAAGCAAATCCATGAATAGATGGATTTCTGGAAAATCAAGCACTAAGCTGGGTCAACCAAGTGGTATTCCACGAAGGAGTACTTCAAACTCGTTTGACATCAATCCCATATGCGATCCATGGTGCTGGTATATAAAAACCTACATGACTGCCCTTGCCCAAAATCACCCAGTCATGTAGGTTTTTATATACCAGCACCATGGTGAGCTAATATGGGAATGGTAAAAAAAATGTAAAAATGTACATTCACCAGCTAAACATTCGATGTTTGAGCAGGTATCACAGATTCTCCATGCCATCTGGAAGCAAAAATTGGTGCCTTCCCAGCCGGTTGGTCAGTGGATTCATTGGGTTTTTTTCGCCTTGGGTGATCTCATGATCTTTATTGGCTACCCTCTGGTTATGTCAAAATAGCTATTGAAAATAGCCATTTATAGTGAGTTTTCCCATTAAAAATAGTGATTTTCCATAGTTATGTTAGTTTACCATGCACCAAAGTTACTATGATTTTCCCATTTAAGCCTCCATTTATAGTGGGTTTCCCATGTCTTTCCATATATTGCGATGATTTTCCCATATAAAAACTTCAGGGATTTCCCAGCACGGCGAAAAAGAAGTGGTCGCAGTTTCTCATCGCAGGAGGCGGGTAAGAAATATGAAGATCTTTTTGCACCGTTCGTGCCTTGGGAATTGTTCAAAAGATTTGTTGGGAGATGGAATCACTTTTGAACATGTGAATTCAACCAAGCATTGTTGGGGGATACACATAGCATGATGTAGTGTAAAATTCTTTGTGGCTAGAATTGGAATGGTTATCCGAGGAACTTGATGTTTTTTAGTGGATGTGTAACCCAAGTTTAAACCATAGACTATTAATGTTGTATGACTACTATTATAGTCATAGTATATCATATTAATGAACAACATATGAGCCGCGGACTTTATTTGGTAACGCAATTGACGAGATGTTCCTACCTCATTCTCCAGTTCCGTAGCGTTTTTTGGGATCTGACCTCGTTTTCCAACACCGCGCTTGCTTTTAGTAGCTAAATGCTTTACAGGAAATGCCTCCCTCGTTCTCGGGGTGTCCCTACCTCGTTTTACATCCTAATTACGATGTTTTCCGCAAACCGGGGTACGCCCCAATACTACTCTCCATTGAACCAAATAAACGCCGTCGTTCATATAATATAATAGTAGTTATACAACATTGATAGTATCAATGAACTACTATCATATTAATGAACGATATTAATGTGTTGGGCTTCCAAAAGGAATAGATTTCTATCCCCAAGGGTAGCACGGGCTGGGCTGCCCGTTTGGACAACTGGCACTTCTGAATGGGTCAATGATCATCCATGGTGGGGGTTCAATTCTTTCCGCACCGAACTCACTTGCTGAATTCTATGGTTTTATGGGATATATATATATATATAATATATGTATGTACATACTTGTGCAACTGTGTATATATATATATGCATGATATATGCATAACTACAGCTGGTTTGTATAACTTTAACGCAAAAGTATAAAGTTAGGGAAGAATTCATCCCGCGAAACGTACGCTTTTTGATCGCGGATTCAGCCGACATGGGGTCGTCCCGGTTCATCCTAGTTTCAATGGATCGGTTTTGTTGGGAAAATCTTCACCGGAAACCCATGGGTTTTTCCCATGAAGATCATGGGGCTTTCCTGCATTTTTTCCCCTTAAAGCAATCCAATGATAGTTGACTGTTGAAAAAAACAAGTTCCTCGGATAAAGATTCTAATTCCAATAGTACAGTTTTACGACATTAATAGACTATTTATGACTATTATTATCTATCAATGTCTATAGTTCTTGAACATGGGATTGATTCTTTGGGCAAGAGGAGAAGTAGTCTTTTCATTCTGGTAACAAATATGGGTGATAAAGCCAGCCGTTTTTTCATGGGTTTATCATCATTTCCCCCATGAACTGTGGCATTTTTTTGGCAGTTCGCAAGGCCCATGGACACAACCCGCACCATCCCCAATGACTTTCGTTTTTGTGGTGTGGTGCTTATTGCAACATCACTGGTTGGTGGTGACTGGAACATAACCATATAGTCTAGGAAAATATATAGGAAAATATGGGTAAATATATGCTGGTTGGTGGTTTGGAATGAATTTTATGACTTCCATTCAGTTGGGAATGAAAAATCATACCAACTGACGAACTCCATGATTTTTCAGCGG
This sequence comes from Cladocopium goreaui, assembly GCA_947184155.2. Taxonomy (NCBI): domain Eukaryota; class Dinophyceae; order Suessiales; family Symbiodiniaceae; genus Cladocopium; species Cladocopium goreaui. The sequence goes on along the minus strand of CAMXCT020005103.1, from coordinate 1,734 downwards.
GGTAGGTTGAAACCACCAACCAGAAAATATGGCGTCAATATGGATTTATTATTGCTTTACCAACATGTTGGATAATGTTCCCATTGAAATGCCATGAAAATTTTGGCTGGGGGGATTTCCAAGCCATGGCTATGATTGTCATCGCACCCATTTCAGACAAATCCTTCAATATCAAAAAAAGTTGCTTACATACCTACGGCATATCCCATGATATAGAAATATATTGGTGCCCTCATATGGTTGGAATTGATTCATGTGGGAATTTATTATCATCATATGGGAATTTATTGTGTTGCTTATATCCCATCTGATAGAATTATAGGTATCATATTCATAGGTGTCATACAGCATCATAGTGTTAATGATCTTGGTACCATTAAATTTAAATATTCCATAGTATATGATATCGTATTATATATATATACATATATATATATATTACATACTCCATATGTATTAAATCATATACACCATCATATTTTATGGAAACCAAAAACCTATGAACTCCTAAATGTTCACAATCTCAACGGGCCCTCTGATCACAGGGTTTTTGGCTTCTGGTGGCGAAGTCGCAAAGAAAACACGCAGAACTCACTTGGTGAAGTCTATGGTTTATGAGGGATATATATATATATATATACAGCATATATATATATATATATGTACTGTATATATATATATGTGAATACATATATATGATGAATCCTTTAGGAGGGTTATGCACGAGCACCCGGCATGCGGAGTTTCGGCTCACAGTGGAAAGGTCGAAGCTGGGCACAGCCTCCTCAGGGAGGTGTGCCCTTAACTGTGGGGCATGGAAGCCCTGAAAAAGTATGGGAAGGAGCTGGGTCTGACCGTGGATGAGGTGGACCTGGCCCTTCGACTTGAGAGGCCGGCAAGTGATGCCTCTTGGGTCACTGCGGCTGATTTGGGGCCTGAGGCCCTACGCATAGCGGTAGAGACCATGGAGTCGGGCCGCTACGTGGAATATGCCTGCTATGATGACCGCGGCAATCCACAGGGAAGGGCCATCATCAAGTTACAAAGCTGGGAGGATCAATTGCAGGGACTCCTGACAGCTGAGCATGGTGAGGCCTCAGATGAGTACTACCAATGGTACGCGGACAACAAGCTGGCAACAGGCGCAGTCTACCACATATGTAGTGGTGAGCACAAGCGCTGCCGAATGAAGCTGGCGAGGGGTGACAAACGTGAGATGGTCCATTTGGATCATTGGAGGTTGCTGAGCCCTGCAGCCATGATGCATGCAGCTTATCTGCAACCGCTGGGTGAGCGTCTGGGCCGGAAGCAGCTTGAGGCCAAAGCTCACGCCAAGGTGGCAGCGCCAGTGGTAGACCCTCCGGGGGGAACCGGCTTGGAAGCTGCGGTGGAAGCTGCTAGGAAGGCGGTTGAGAGCATTGGACCGCCGCAAGGGCCTGCTAGAGAGCACAGCCCCAGGCGAAAGAACTCCCAGTCACCCAGTGAAAAGCGAGGAAGAAGAAAAGAAAAGATTAGGAGTTTGGATGAGCATCTCCGAAAGGGGATTGAGAGGACCAAGGACCTTGAAAGGTCAAGGTCAAAGAAGCGTGGCAGGACAGACACGAGGGACAGACGGCGGAGATCAGGTGGTGGTCACGGGACGGGCTCACGAGAGAGGTCCAGTGACACCAGTCGGTCCAGTGGGAGCTCGCATTTTCGGAAAACCTCAGCTCGGGGAGGGGACCTTTGGCGAGT
>CAMXCT020005102.1:0-22634 GCA_947184155.2 Cladocopium goreaui | reverse complement strand
TCGGAAGTTTGACTTCTAAACTTCCTTCGGCCATGTTTCAATGCATTTCTCCTCGCCCCTCAAACAAACCCTCAAGCATGCAAAGTGCATGTGCAGCAAGTTGACGGCAGCTTGCACTTCTATATACTGCTTTCTCAGTCTGTGCAAACATCAGACCCTTGTTGATAGCAGTTTGCACATGCTTCACACTTCATGATTTTGAGGATAGCATCAGCTTCAACATGCTTCTGCGCGCGTTTGACGCGATACCTTCACCATCTCTTGGAGTGAAGTCTCGATGGAGAACAGCGCTCCAAGTGCTGGGGGCCTTCGTCGCATTGCGGCTGAGGCCAAGAGTCATCACCTTCAGCAGCTGTGTGAGCAGCTGTGCCACGGCTGGACAGCAACTTGATTCGCAGATCAGCCACTGAAGAGAACTTTCAACTCCCAATTCCTGCGCGAGGGATTTTTCTTGCCCTGAAGGCTGTGTACACCCCTAAACTATCCCAAACCACACATGCATGTAACAACGGACATCCCTCAGACCTGCGGTGACATTTCGGCAGGTGGCGGTGGGCACTCTTTTTGGAGCAGTGTTTGGAAGGCCAGGCCCTCCATACCTATGATTATGAAAACATTTGCAGTAGCCATGTGTTTTCTTTCCCTTGCACGTGTCACAAATGCCTTCACACCCAGCGGAAACAGGTGCTGGCCTTGTGCCAAGCATTGTGACCCAGGAGAAGACCCTGCAAGCGGCTCAGGTGGGGTGCTGCTGACGGTGGAGGTGCTAACACACTTGTCCGCCATGTTGTTTCTGGGTTGCCTCACCTCCGGCCGATTCAGACCTGGTCGCACTTACTGTACTTGAGCAGGATGAATACCGACCCATACAATTGATTCTGGTGTACCCCACTTGTTGATGCTTCCAATCCTGCTGTTGCGCTCAAACTGACAACTGCCAGCACAAAGTCGCCCCATTTTTCGCTCTGCGGGGGTCCTTTGGATTGCGCAGGTGGGCCGGCAGGTACGACTCGCGTTGTTGCGTTTGAACGAGATGGAGCAAGAGGCAAGTATTGGTGAACGCAGCTACATGTGTGTATGTATATCTATAAAATTATATATATATATTTGTATATTTACATATACAGCAACAAACACATGTATATATATATAATTATACATATACAGCAACATACAGTATACCAACAATGCAAAGATTCTCGGTTGCCGCAATGAAACACTTGCATTCCAGCAATCTATGAGTATTTTGCCTCAACCCACCTGTATATCACTTATTTCTTTTCGCTGGTCATGATTTTATCCATGTAGGCTAATTTGGTCGCGCACTTCTTTGTGCCTTTGTCAATTGTGCCTTGTACAGTTTACGGCCACATTGCTGAATGCTTTACTGTAGATTTACTGTATGTTCCTTGTCATGTGTTTTCACAAAATTGCACAAGAATCACACGAGATTAACAGGTAGAACCTGTGTGCGTCTTGGTGATTTCCACAAGAGCTTATCTGTACAGGTAATGTTTACTTTTTGCCATGGACATATACTTTGATTGGGATGGATTTGGTTCTCCCCTTTCTCTTTATGAGAGTTCTTGAGTGAGGCGACAGCTCTTTCTTTTCTTGCGTGCAGGTCTTTACCTTGCATGGTCCTCGTATGAGAGAGGCCTCTGTGTAGACGTACAGTACATTAGATGTACCTTGGGTTCAACATGTTTGACGATTGCTATGTCATGAAGTGCTTCTAGGTCTCACGGTCTCACCTTTCTGGAGCTGAGAGCTGGAGAGCTCATCTTTTTGCCTTCCTGTGCCCCCGAAGGGCCGATGGTCCCCATTCCCGGCCATGGCAACATGGCAACGCTTGAGTGCCAGGGCATGTTGGAACCCTTGGTGCCATGCGTGGGAAAGTGCGAGCGCTGCGCAGGAAAAAGGCCGTATTTGTCTCGCTCAGTCGGTCAGTGAATCGCCCCCTTCTTTGACTCAGGCTTGGAGAAGGAGAAGAAGGAATCATATGACTGTTGCAGTTTGATTGATGAGTTCTATGTACTGCTAAAGGTGGCTCACTTCAGCAAACACCCGGTTTGTGAGGCAGTGCTGACAACCGCTGCATTGTTGCTTGGTGCATCTTGACATGTCAGGATGATTGTACACTTGCACAGTTTTCCCATTTAGCAATATCTGAAAGCAACAACATAAGGAAATGAACTTGATGGTGCAGGTGCACCACTCTTGAAGCTTTGTACTGTAATCCTTCACATTGCTGTAGTCCTAATGGACTTTTTATCCCGACAGCCAACCTTGGCACTGTGTGTGCCAACTCGGTTTCACATCATGGGGAAACATGGCTGCGGTCCGCTGTCAATGGGCTCTGGCAGAGCTGGAGCAGGTTAGGCCATGTGACTTGCTTTGACTATGAAGATTTTACCCTGGCAGTTACCTGCCTACCCCAGGTCGCACAGGATGCCTTGAAAACGCATGAAATGATGACTCAGGAATTTGGAAGCCATGGTACAATGTAGTACAATGATCTACAATGAACCCCGGGTTCTTCCTTGACATTTCTTGGCTCTGAAGGCCTCCATCTCGGAGCGCACTTGCAACAAAGCAGCTGGGCTCAAGCTGTGGGTGTTGGGACGCCAGGACACGATCGAAGTGGCAAGTTGTACATCCTAAACTCATCCTAACTGCCTTCCTAACTGCCTTCCTCAACCTTAGGCCGGGCCATAGGGCAGGTCGTTTCCACAACGCTCTTTCCTGTCCCTCCTGTGCTTTCCTTGTCAGGTCATTGCCACATGTGGCAGGCAGATTCAGTGGCAGCGAGCCATTCAGGTCAGGTTCCAAGCCACTCCTGGTTGAAACACACAATGCACACAACATATGTCATGAGTAATTACCATGAGTCATAATCATTCATACTGTGTGAGCGCAAAACGGATGGAATGGGCCAACCATGGGTATCACTACCCGTATAAATACCACCGAACCCAGATTAGTCCTCTCACCAGCGGCAGTCACTGAAAGAAGAACACGGGGCTACCAGCCAGATCTGGAGCTTCTGAATTCCAGTTGAAGATCCCACGCTTGCCATGCTCCTTTTCTGGTCCCAAGCGCAAGTCCATGTTTCTACTTGTAGGTGCTCTTTCAGATGGTGGAGGTGCGACAAGCAACGAGCATCAGCTGCAACAGTTGCATGGTGGCCTGCAGCAGAGCTTCCCATTGGCAAAAGGCTTTGCACTTGATGAGGCCATGTTAGATGCCTAAAGATTCATTGATTTCATTGACAATTCAAGCACAAATTCCGTGGATCGCGGATTGCAGGTGCTTGCGAGGTTTCATCCGCCACGACGGCGTCACATACAAGCAGGCGGCTCGCGCGGCTGGCGAGAGCAGTTGGCGCAGTGGGTTGAGACTTTTGCAAGAAGGACTTGCCACACATGCAGCTTCAAACGTTATGTGCAGATATCTATGGTATGAAAATAAAATGTAAATCAATATCTGGGTACATCCCTGGTGTATGCCTCTGTCACAACTGGACCTAAGGGCTTAAAACGGCGGCCCTTGGTGGGAGACTTGCTAGTAGTAGGCCTCCGTGTTGCATTGTTGGCACTTTTGCCCAAAATAAACCGAAGGAATGTAGATATGCTTGATTATGCTCGTGCATTGAAGCCAGCGGTTGAAGGATTTGAGAGAATGACGGAAGCAGATGTCATACACTATGACCTAGCGTTCCTTGGTGTTACAGCAAGCCTACCACTTGAGTTGATCAGTCCCTGGTGCAAACAAAACCCAAAAGCTGTATTGAACCATTTACTGCTTTACGGGACCTATTCATGTGCACGCTCTTTGGTTTGGTTGTGGGCACAGTAGCTGACAGGTTGTCGCTCCGGCAGAGTGCTGGTTCTGATCATTGGCCCGAAGCTCTTCACCTGATGAAAAACATGGTAGAAGCGCAGGTTCCTTGAGGATGTCACTGAGAATGTCACTTTGGGTTTCATTGTGAAAGTCTGTGGCCCCTGGAAACAATGGCGAGACATGTTTATATATGCAGTGCAGTGTGTCTGAGTAAGGTATCAGAGAGCAAGAACCTGGACATATTGAGTTCACATGTTTCGATATGTGCTGATTTCTATGATTGCTGATGTTTGTGTGGGTAGGAGATACTGTGAGGAATCCTGCGCTGGTCCTCCTGAGACAGACTTGTGTGAGTTCTATAATTCGAAAGCAGGTGCAAGCTGATGTGCGCAGCTATTCTTCCAGCATGACTTTCGACCCTGGCTTGCAAAGCAGACATGATCCATTGCTTCATTTTTCAGATGCATAAATGCGTAGGCATGGTGTGGGTGGCACTCCACTTGATCTTGGGCTAGTAGAACCCGAGGAAGCTGCTTGGCCCACCATTGGCCTCCTTTTCCAAGATTTGCTGCAGCGTATGGAGGCAGAAATTCAGACAATGACACAAAATGACATTGCATAGCTGAAGCAGTGCTGTAGCACACATTATCGTGTAAACATGTGTAGACATTTGATTGCACATAATTCTTGCATTTCTATTGCGTTTTACCGTCTGCCCGTGACAGGCCGACGAGTACACTTGCAACACTGCCGTCTCTGCAGCGCCATGGGTACGTGCCTGGTGTCTACTCCGTCGCAAGGAGCACGGGATGTCCGTTGTGTCTCACAATGCCGCCATGGCTGGAACTCCCTGGTTCAAGGCGGTTCAGGTGGGGTGACTGGTTACCTGGTGGTATTTGTGTCCTTCATAGCCACTACCATGGCAGTTTCGGACCCAAATGCTTTCCAACTCCGAAGATTTTGAGACAAACCAGATGCCAATGGCCAAGGGATCCATTGTTGGAATTGAGAATTTTAATCTTGTAGTCTTGCCTGTTGGAACTGCTGATGGCTATCCTTAGCCCAAGTCGATCTTCACTCATGTCATCAGGTCCTTCACACTCTGGAGACTGGAGGCTTGAAGCTGACTGCGGTGTCCTCTGGAACCATCTTGAGTCAAAGCCGTGATATGGAATGGCAGAGGCCGCTCTGGTTTCTGTCGCGCTGCCAGTCAAGGGACATCCAAAGCAACTCGATAGTTTCTTGTCATCCTTCGGGGCTTGTAGGCTGTCTTCCAACTCCACTTTCCTTTAACTGACAATTTTGGCGTGAGTTTCCGCAGCAAGCTTCAAGGTTCAAAGCAACGTACTGGCTGCCCATGTCGATTCTGGACATTGGCAGGAAACGCTCGGAAACGTTGCTGAGCTGTCTTAAACCAAAATATCACATGTTTGCACATTTTTTGGGCATCTTGTTTCATAATTCATAATTCCACTTTGGCAATGCTATGTGGCTATGTTTATCAATGCCAACTGAGCTACAGAAGCTGTGAAGTAGTTTGAATTAAACATGTGAAAAAAGGTGCCATATATATATACGTATATATATATATTGAAAATGCGTTCTTTCTTAAAATGTGAAACATGTGATTTAAACATGTAAAGCAACGTGCAAACAATGTATTTTTGAACGCTTCTGAAGGCTTGTTCTTTTCCATTTTCTTTTGATTCATTTGCGTGCTTTTGATTGCTTTTGGATTTTTCGTTTTTCGAGAGAAACATTTTGGAAAGAGGTCACTCGGCAGTGGAAGCTACGCCTATCCAACTACGAAGATTGGATCTTCAGAAAATGTGGTTAGGAATAATTTATTTTCACATTTTTCACATTCCCAACATTTTTTTAACCTGTATCACAATATATCAGCATCTACATTATCTACGCCTATACGTTAATTTTCAATGGTGTATGGCAGTGAATCAAAAGAATTAAGCACATATTGGAAAATAATCAACATTTAATCAAAAACGTGTTTTCCTAAAATGTCACATTTTTCACATTTTTTCGCAGTCTAAAATCACACTTTTCCCACATGTTTTAAACATGCATTTTTGAATTGCATTGTTTTCTGTTTCACATTTTTGCACAATTTTAATTATATATATATAATCCTTGTTTTAAGGCGTGTGGCATCTTGTGGCTGGAAATGGCCATGATAATGCTATGTCCATAGCAGCAGCTAGTGACTTGTTTTGGAAAGGCCTCGGCTTCAAGAGAGTGCTGGAGTATGTTGGAGTCATAAAAGTCTTGAAAGTCCTCAGTCTGAGGTGATGGCGTATCACAGCAGAGGAGGAAATTTGAATGTCGCTTTGAAGACCCTGAGCCTGAGCGCTTTTTCCCAAGCCGCGAGCTGGCAGAAAGCCTTGGCTCTCAGTGCTTCTGAGAGAATCGATGTTGTGCTGCTAAATGCTTTGGTCACATGCTGTGCCCGTGTGGCACGTTGGCAGGAAGGCCTAGAAGTTGTGTGTGGCAGTCTGGTGAGGCACTCGTTGCGAGCGAGTGTCGTCACCTTCAACGCGGCTTTGTCAGCGTGTGCCGCAGGTCGGCAGTGGCAATTGGCTGTCAATTTAATTGAGGAGATGGAGGGCCAAAGGCTAGCACCTGACAGCCTCACCTTGAACAGCTCCTCACCTTCCTGGTCAAACGACTTTCTTTTCTTTTTTTCCATCATTTCCCCCTACATTTTTGTTCGTGACACTCAATGTAGCAGCTTTGCGAAACGGACTGATTTCAAATTCCAGGTATGATGCTAGCGCTTGGGGAGGCTGGCTTCTGGCAACATGCCTTTGAGATCCTGAAGATGTTTTCTTCTTGCAGCTGCCGCTAGGTCAACATATGTTACAATTGTGCTGAGAGGCTTGACATGGATTGACACTCACGCAAAATGTGCTGATCTGACCACATTTGTGGGGCTTTGCGGCTTTTCCCCATATTGTTTTGTAGTACCTGCTGACTGTCTGCACTTTGTGTGTTGGTGGCTTGTGTTTTCTGATGCATTTTCTGATGCATGATTTATTGATGCCTGCAAGCCAACGCACACACACACACATGAACCCGCACTGGTTACGTACCTTCTCACTATGCAGTACTATGCAGTACTATGTTGCACACTCTGGTTACGTTGGTAGCTGTCATGTTGCCAATGTAATGCTTTGTGCCCAGGAATCCTACTTCTGTTTTAGTGACCTTCTAGTAACTAGATTGTGCATTGTATGTTTGACCTAGGCCGCTCTCCTAGCTTTCATTGAACTTGTGCTAGTTTCCATTGCCCGAAGAAATGCCATTTCGTGTAGGCTGGGTTCCCCCAATCTCACCACCTCGAACTTTTGCATGGTCACAGAGTCCTTGGAAGCCCTTGCTGTCCACTATGCAGTCCAAAAGCTCTTGCCAAGTGTCTTCATCACCCTTTCCCACACCTCAAGGCCTCCACCACCAGGAGGGTCCTGTCCTTGTGAACCTGCCAGTGGTTTCTGTTCAATCGAGTGCGCAGATGGTACCATTTTGGTTCTGTACCCAGAAGAGGGCTGAGAAAGTGCTGGCGATATTTTTGACTAAAATAGTGTGGTTCATTGATCCACCCTACAGCTAGGTAGAAACGTGTAAGATGCTTGACACTTGGATGACATGATGATTTAGATTTTCCTTTCCGAGGCGAAGCCAACGTGGTTTCCTTCACTACGGCCATCACAGCTTGTCCCGCCCATCAGTGGCCACAAAGCCTCGTCCTGGTACAGCAAGCTGCCAGTGATGCCGCTGGTGAAACCAGCTGGGCAGCAGCGGTGACAACGCTGGGTCGCGCTGTTCGTTGGCGCGAGGCTATGTGCTTGGGGCACATAGCCATGGAAGGAACCCACGATGCTGTGATGCTTGCCTATGCCACTGCGGTAGAAAAAATGTCTTTGGAAATGCGTGCTTCCTGTGACAGGACCCGTTTTGACCCACAATTTGAAATAATTAAATAGCATTTGCCCGACTGACCGGGCTGAAGTATAAACTCACAGGAGTGACGAGATCATGGCTTCTGAAAAGCCAACAGGAAGAATCGTTTCCAGCAGATACCATAGATGCATCGATGTATATATATATAAGTAATATCTCTTTGAACAAGTTCTATGAGTTGCTTGCCGTATTCTTGGCGAGACTTGGAGAAAAACGGCAACAGACAGCAGTTCGGAATACCTGCTTGGAGTTTGGAGCCTATTTTTTTAGCTTTTCCCGCTTCACTTCCTCAGCGGATTGAAACAGAGGCTTTCAAAGGCAGTCGGCAAGCAAAAAACGAACTGCATTTTGCAGTTGTGATCTTGCCTGTGGTTGCATTTGGCTCCAGCTTTTCCCGCATTTTTCTGCCTGACTGTTTGTGCCAGTCTTCCGCCAGTCATGGGTAACGCTTGCTCTGAGGGATGCTATCAGATGTTGGGTGGCGGCAGCGCCCAAGTGACGGAGCTGCGAGCTTGCAAGAAGGATTCTCGTCCTGCAGAGGGCAGGTTTGGTGGTTTTGGCATGGGAATGTTGTTCTAGCAGGCAACAGCTATGAATATCACGTTTGGATTGAGTGCAGCGAACCAAACACAGCTACCACAAACAAGTATGATCATGCAATCCGTTTCCTTTAGCAGTCTCCCAGTTGGTTTGGTTGAATGAATGACGTTCGACAACTTCTTTGAAGCCCTGGTGCAGTTGAGGTGGTTTAGGAGAGGGATGCTGATGCAGCCAGCAGCAACTGACAGCTTGAGCTAAGGAGTTGAAGGAATTGATTGAAACTCGCAATTGCCATCCCATTCTGGTTCGCTTGGCTTGGCACGACTCTGGCACCTATGACCAGCGCATCAAGGAGTGGCCTCAATGCGGTGGTGCCAATGGAGCCATCCGTTTTGACCCTGAGATGAACATGGGCGCCAACGCAGGCGGGTGCTGCAAGCTCATGGCCAGCTCCAGTTCATGATAGGATCCATGAAGGGATTCCGGACACGCAGCCACTTGAAGCATATGAACTGAGCAGGTCTTGACAAAGCCCGAGGCTACCTCCAAAAGATCCATGAGGCTTTGGGCTTTTGGTGGTACCTTCCATGGTGAGAAGAATTCATGGGAGAAACCTCAGCAACAGAATGCCAACACGCACACACACACACTCGATCCAAGAATATTCAAGGTGCATAGAGCATACAAACACTTGGTTGTGGGCAGCTCGACGCTCCATGTTTGATAAGAATGGTTGCAAAATACTTTGGCGTCCAAGCGTCCTGCCGGGATTGGGTTTAACGTTCTTGGCCTGGAGGCACATCCCACCGTCTCCTGGGCTGATCTCATCCAGTTGGCCTCTGCGACTGCGATTGAGATGGCCGGCGGACCTGTGATCAAGATGAAGTCCTGCGGATTTGCTTAAGTTTTTTCTTCGCCCTTTTGTTGCTACCATCCTTTTGTTGCTACCATCTGCTATCCATATTTTGGCAAGAACTCCCCTGCCCCAAGTTCTCTTCAGAGAGTGGAAAGGGATGGGAAGTTGAAGATGCTTGTTTCCATCATCGGGATATTGCCAAAGATATTGCCATATGTTGCCCAGATGTTTGCTGGTTTCGCCCGTTTTGTCCGTTTTGGGTCACTGTCACAGGTACGGCCGTGTGTCGGTGACTGGGCCTGAGCAGTGTGCTGGCCCCCAGAGCCGCCAGGGCTTCAAGGGCAACGCTGGGCTCCCAGATGCGGCTCCTGGAGCTGATGGGACCTTTGGTTGTGGTGCAAAGACCCCGGAGGAGACCGAAGCATTTTGGATGCCAGAGATCTAAGAGGATCTGTGTCCAGCTTCAGATTTGGATGCGCATGATATCACATGATATACGTAGATCATCTTCGGCTTCTGTAGAAAGCTGTGAACTCAAACTTGGTTGGAAAAACACACGGGGACTGGTGCTGTAATATGTATGTGTATATATATATATATGTATACATGTGTGTGTGTGTGTGGTCCATATGGTATTGTATAGTGGTGTGTTGCTGTGTTTCCTGCGAGAGGAACACTTGCGCAACGTCTTCGGCAAGAAGATGGGCTTTACGGATCAAGATATTGTGGCCCTGAGTGGTGCGCACACAATCGGCCGTGTCTTCAAGGAACGCAGCGGAGCCTGCCCCTTTGGATACGGTGAACAGGCAGCCTCCAAGTACACCAAGGCTGGGTGAACAACTGTGACATATTGACCCCTGAGATGGACGAGCCTGAGATAGAAACATGATGAAACATGATGAAACATGCACATGAAAATACATGAAATAACGCGCGCATTTCAGAGATCCAGTTGCGCGTTTGGGTGGCCAGGGCAGCTGCATCGTGCGCAAGGACAAGAAGTCAGGCTGTGGAATGGTTGGCGGTGCCGCGTGGACGAAGAACTGGCTGACCTTCGACAACAGCGACTGGGACATCAATTCTAATTCTAAGATTGAGATTATTGAGAGATTTGAGTGCCATATGATTTAGGAATATTTAGATATATTTGGTACAGTATGAGTTTGCAAAATCTGACGCGTTCAGACTGCAGAAGACTTACCCAAGTGCAACAGAATCTGTCCACCAGTTGCTGGGTCGCCTCTACCTAGGCTACTACACTGACTATAAGCAGGCCATGGACGACGACGATCTGATGTGGTTGCCAACTGATGCGTGCCTTCACGAGGACCCAGAGTTCAAGAAGTACTTCTACAAGTATGCAGGAGACCAGGCAGGTGCTTGGTTGCCCAGTAGGTTTGGATTTTAGTTCCCACTTTGGTGGCCAAAAAACTTGCGCCAAAAAAATAATATCCCAGCAGTGATTGTCTTGCGTTGGATTAGCATGCATCAAATGCCTTCAACAGTATCTTGCCACAGTCAAAGAGGAATCCAAAACCCAAGAACAACAACTTTTGCAGCCACCCATGCTTTTGGCAGTGAAAAATCCGTCTAAGTATCTCTGGGGTGTTGGCCGTGGTTCTTCTGTCATTGTTTGCGAGCTTTTCTTCAGGCGGCCTTCTTCCAGGATTATGCCTCTGCCCACAAGAAGCTCTCTGAACTGGGATGCAAGTTTGACCCACCTGCAGGCTTCCAGATTTGAGCATCAAAGGGTGTGAAGTAACTGGACAAGGGCCAGACTTTGCGATAGATCCAGGCTTCCAAATTCATGGCCTGCTGGAAATGATACATGATACATGTCATGAAAAGGGCAAACCATGCATGACGAGTACCCAAGAAATGTTCAAGCCTGATTCTTAAACTGCCCAGCAAGAACAGGCCGCACAGGTGATTTGGAAGTCTGGAGACGCAGGTCAATTGTTTATTCTCAGGGAAGAACACGGTGACTAGTGAACCCACAGCAACATCAAGGTGCACTCAGATTTTCTCCTCACCGTGTCCATTTATATCCTTGTGAAGAGACGCTATAGAACTCTTGGCCGCCACGTTCACAGCAACGGCGGAACAGCACATAAACAACCTCTCGTCGAGGAACATGACAGAAAAAGGAGCTTCGGAAACAGCATAGATATCGATCCATATCTATCCCAAATTGGAGGTTTTGCCTTTCGATGGCTTTTTTGCACATTGCTTGTGCAGTTTTAATGATATAAATGGATGATATGCGCAATTCAGGCTTTAGCTGCCAAGGAGGTGCAAAGCCGCCTTGAAACAATCAAAGCGACCGAATGGGGGGCATGTCTCAAGACTTGGTAAGAATGAACAGCGACTCCCAGCGATAGAGAGAGAGAGAGAGATAGAGTGATTATAGAGTGATAGACAATAATAGTAACAATTACAGTATTAGTGATTAGTGACTACCGTGGTTACCTATCCATTTCTTCTGGTGGCAGGTTTTAACTCGCAGCCACAGAAAAGACACCTCACGAACATGTTGTGGCAGCCACTAACAAGACGCGCTACGCATTCACCACCAGGAAGGGTAGGGCAATGCAACGCAATGCAACGCAATGCAACAGCCAAGTCATACTGTTTACACTCATACCTCAAGGGTCCCTTTTCATTAAGGTTATATTGCTTTCGGTCCTGGTCGAACAGACCATTGGCTTCCAAGAGCCTTTCTGCCTTGCACAGAAGCGAAGCTGTGGTCGTCATGGCGTTAATTGGAGCTGCTTTGGGAGCCACAGCGCTCTTCAGCAGCTTAGCATTGAAGACTCACAATCTCACTCCTGGCTTTTCTTCATGTCCCCTCGTAAGTTTTAACCAATGGTTCCTACCACACTGCCTACCACACTACCTGCGCTGAGTGTTACAAGTTGCACTTGCAAGGCTATAATCGTGAAAACTTCAAGTTTGACAAGCAGCAGACGCTGTTGAGCTGCTTGGCTTGCAGGCCTCCGCAGCGGCAACATCCCACAGTGTCCCTTCCCTCTAAGCAACGCTTCCTTCGACTTGAGGAGAAACATTGCGCTTAGATATGCAGTTGAAGCGGTTTGCGCTCTTCCGCGACGATGTTCGGGACCTTGTCACCCTCACTGTGGACAGAGCCCTGCATGCATTGACAGCAGGGCTCGGCAGAATTAAATGGCCTGGCATGATTTTCCATGATATAAACATCACTACAGTCACTTCAGTCGTTACAGCCTCGTATGGCTGCCCAAAGCTGCAGCCATTTCCATGCGCAACTTCAAGCATGAGATCACAGAGTGTTGCCCAACATAGCGTGACAAAAGAGACATAGAGAAACAAGCCACCCAGGAATGGATGTGTACCATTTGATCGGAGCACTGTTCATGAAGTTTTGCACCTTGGTTGCAATGAAGTCAGTGAAGCTTCCTGAACATCTCAGAAGGTCCTGCCCTGTTTCAGGTCGTCCGAATTTCCTGCAATTGTAATTGGTAAGGAGCAAGGTTTGGATAATGATGGGTATGTCCGGCCGTTCCGGCACAACACCACTTCGGCATAGCCCAGGTATCATCGTTTTCTGCAAGGGGAGGATCCAAGCATCAGCCACTTGAGCTGCAACGACATCAGCGACTCTGTCAGTTTTGATGCCTGCAAAGCAAGGCAAAGCAAGGCTGCCGGAAGCATTGGCATGATTTGCATGGTGTTTCTTACATTTTATATACTTTAATTCCTTCATTGACGTAAGGCTCCGCCCTTTGTTTTGCAGCTCTTTCAGCTCTCCAATGCATGCGCTTTCATGTCGCTCGAAGTGCAACATTCATGGGAGACTTCATGCATATGGTTTCACAACCTCAGAGGTGGATTTTGGAACCAGACATGCTTAAAGATCTGTCGTAAACGGTTCTGATCATTGCTCCAAATGTTTTGCCTTCCTCATGATCAGCAGGCAGTAGATTGAAAAGCTCACCGGGGAGCCGGACAGAGTTAGCGCGAACAAAACGATTTGTCTTTCCACAAGCAATCATGATGAGAATGACAGTAACATGCATCCAATCGATTTCCGGACGGAAGGTCATTCTTCACTGACTCTCCACTGTTGCAAGGTACCTGCTACTGGCAGTCTGGCTGAGTATGCATGCATCCATCGCGTCACACAGCTTTGGGGTGAAGATGTCGGGCAGCCCAGTAGCCGGGGGTAGCAGTGAAATGAAGTTGGATGGTTTCCTCCTAAGCGGAATTTGGTTCACATGAAATACGCAAGTCGTTCTTCAGTGGCAAAGCTCTGCCACAGTCCGCACAGTTTTCCATCTTTTCATGGTTGCAGACCATCAGATGTCATCAGACGTACACATCATCACAACTACCCGGGCCTTGCCTGGCAACTCCTAGAGAAACCATTTCCATGTCACAGAACTTTCTGAGGTTGACACGTTTCGTGCGGCTGCCTATCCCCACGCAGAAGCAGCTCACGCTCTTGCAGGCGCGAAGCGTTTGAAAGGTGAGATGACATGAAATAACGATGTTATCTGATTTTGTTGGCCATGCCCATTTCGAAGACATGCCCCGCACAGAACAGAGACGCGGGCTTGATTGCGCACCCAAATAATACTGTACAATGCCAAAATCAAACATATGCAGGTCAAGTGCATTGTTGGTGTGTTTTGGTTGTGCTTGCAGCCCATCTCGAAGCAAACTCAATTTTCAGAGTCCCTTTGTCCAAGAATAATCTGGAACCTGTCTTGCTAACATCCGTACAGCGAGAGACTCGCTTTCATCTTTGGGGCCTTGGGGCTTTGGAAGCCACGAATGACAAGATGCCGTGTAAGGCGAAGCTCATTGACTTTGAGAAGCAGGGCGTCGGGAATATGCTACGGATGCCTTTCCAGGATCATCAGGAGCCGTGCAGATGCATGTGAAGCATGTGAGCTCATGTGCCTGCTAGAAACTGCCAGAAACTGCTTTCATACATTTTGTTCTCATCGTTCTCTTGTATTCTTGCCATGCTCTCTCTGCACGCAGATCTGCAATTTTGCAAACTTTCTTTGCCTTTGGAAATTGCTACCCCATGCTGTGCCCCCCCCCACACCTTTGTGCAGGAGTGGGAGGCCGTGCGAGGCGGCGAAGGAGCCATGGGCTTAGAGGAAACTTTCAGCACCTTGCGTCGAGACATTTGTGTGATGCCTATATTATCGACGGAGTATGTCCCAGTGTTTGGAAGAGGCGAGCCCGTATTTGTTGGATTGCAGTGTTTTGGTCCCTTTGAACCAAAGCTTTGCTGCGCATTCTCGGACACGGTTTCAGATGTCCAAGGCGACAGGGCCGCCAACAGTTGCCATGGATGCAGGCGGGTCCGCGACCATCTTCAATCGTAGTTTCTGAAAGTCGGGGCCATCCACCTCTGATCCCACCGCGTTTGATTTTGTAAATACGGGATAGAACGAGATGTGCCATGGTCAAAATCTGGTTTATTGTCAACCCCCCGATTAATTGGGGTTACTATCTAATCTTGTAGGAAATCCATATTGATGATGGGATGACCATGGCCCATATACCATGTTTTGACCATGGCACATATGGTTCAGGGGTGAGGAATTCTCAAGCCAGTGCTCTTGCAGAGAGTGATAGGTCCCCTGACACTATGTTGACTTCTCGAGTTAAAGGGCGAGGGGAACTCTTTCGATGTTACATAGGGTCTGGAATATCAGAGAGTGTCCTCGAGCTTCTAAGGAAGTAGAGTCAAGTGGAGATTTATTCCGGCAAACATTTGATGTCAGTAGAAAGTCCTGATCCAAGTGCAGGCACAGCCAGCGCCAGCTCTGCCAGCCGAGTGAATGGGACAACAAGCACTGCGCAGGCGCATGGCTTCGAGCTTCAATCCGTCAATGGCTGAAACCAACCATTGCGGAAGCAACTCTCAAGTCATGCCAGTCATGCTGTCCATTGCTGTCTTGTGTGCAGGCTTCTGACTTGAGAGCGGCATGCGCTGCAGATGCAGGTGAGGGTTTTGCTCGGACATGTTTGACGGATAGTCCGATAGTCCAGTTTCAGCGTGATCCAACTGCAATACATGCCGCGGAGAATCAGACAGCCTGGGTTGTCAAGAACCCTATCATTAGCGACCTACTTGGTCCACTTTTCATGGATTATCCTGTCAAAGCCAAAATCGATACGCAAGCGAGATTTAACATAGAGTACCAGCAGTTCAGCTGCAAGAACCTTTCAAGGTTTCCCAACAGGGGCGCGGGCGCTTGAACGTATTTTATCATATTTCATCGTATTTCGATCCATGTTCATTTTTTTCGGATGCCCTGAGATGTGCAAGGCCTGAAGGGCGACTCTGTTGTTCAATGGTTCTATAGGAAGCCATGAGTTTAGCCGTTTAGTCTTGCTATTGAGAGCTATTGAGTCAGCTTCGATGATTCGGCTCTGGCCCATCGAATTTAGCTGAACCGCTTGATGGACTTCCCTAGAAAGTTCTGCTTAAACAAAATGAAGAGTGACACATGTGCAGGTGCTACTTCTACGATGCTTTTGGACGCAAAGGAGTCTTGGTGTCTGCAGATGTGTGGAAGATGCCTGTTCCTGCTTGAGTTATCCAGAGGTAGTACATTTTATACGTTTATAATATACATGATAAGTTTTAGGTTTTGAATATGTCTATGTTGTTCAGAAGCTTCAATCGCCACCAAACTGTGGGAGGAGATGACAATATTCAAGGACCATGTAAGAACTATTATCAACTGAGGGCCATGCGGCATGCGGGTGTAGTTTCCTCATTTTTTCTCTGTTGTCCTGTCACAGGAAACGCAGCCCTTTGAAGATTTGCTGAGCAGCAGTCGTGGCGCCATGCCAGAGCGCCATGTCCAGCTTTTTCGAACCTTGGCAATGGACTGGGACACAACGACTTGTGGCCTAGAAATGCCTAGATTTCGTTGGGGTCAATGTGGGTAAAGTAGTAAATGACCAACAGCGGAGCCATGAGAATGCTTGTGCCGGTGAGGCAGCTACAAACAAGCATGAAACCGCAATCTTGTTTACAATTTACACTTGTGACTTGTGTGTTTCTTGCTGGCGCCAATAATGTACCCTCACTGGCTCTTATTACGAAAGCCAACCAGGTAGGCCTGGCTGAGCTCTTGCTGCGAGCGAATGGGGCAGGTCGGGCCAGAGAGACCAAAAACGGTCGCGTGGGTGGTGTTTCTTTGGAGGCTTTGAAGGCGCATGTGCCAGGTGGCAATTGGGTGGCGCTGGGGTTCGATTTCCCGCTGGTCCGTAGGTAAAGGGGGTTGGGAGGAGACCAGATGGCTGCAAAAGAGATGGAAGATGTGGGAAGATAGGCAAGCGTAAGAAGGAAGCGGCTTGAAAACAGGTATGGAGAATGAGAAACCCCGATGGTGATAACAGAGAGGGAAGGTCTAGTGGGAAAGGAAGGTGCACCAGAGGGGCGTGTGTTGAACTTCCAAGGGGGTTTGGAGGGAACTAGATTCAGATGGTGACAACTTAGAGCGAAGATCTAGTGGGAAGACATTCCACAGCACGGCGCTGGGAAGGAGGTTCACGAGAGATACGCAATAACAGGTTACGGGCAGGGTTTTGTCGAGGAGTCTAGCCCGGTATGATTAGCATCGGGGGGCAGGAAGGTATTGTGGGCTCCTCGAGGCTCTTAAATGAAAGCTCCAAGGAGCTCCAATTTGGACCAGCAAGAGCCCAACTTGGACCAATATAACTTCATATACACCCAACAACTTATTCCGCACAGGCCTAACATAGCCCCAACATGGCCCCAATAGCCCCAACATGGCCCCAACATGACCCCAGAACTGTAGGCTCACTTCAATTGAGACCCAAACTCCCAGTTTTTGTGCCAACAAGAGCCCAACATGAACCAACCTGTATATATAGCTCAACATAAACCCAACTGTAGCTCCCGCGTAACTCCAACATGGCCCAAAGGCCCTGAGGTGAACCAGTGTGCAATATAGCAACACACCAGGATATTTGCATTCATTTTTGTTTTGCACGGGCATACACACACACATCATACTTCTATATATAAATGTCTTATGCCTCATGCGGATGCGTGCAACGTGCTTGCCATTTTGCTATCTCATCTCACGTGCGCTTGTTACCCCGCATTCGGCACCCCCATTTGACATATTTTTTTCTCAACTCCTGGAATCCAAAAAAGGGGGAAAATTGACTAGTTTTGGTGTTGACGGACTGAAACTTAGAACCATGGGGAAAATTGACTAGTTTTGGTGTTGACATGTTTTTTTTCTCAAACTCCTGGAATCCAAAAAATGGTGAAAATTAATTAACTAGTTTTGGTGTTGACATGTTTTTCTCAAACTCCTGGAATCCAAAAATGGTGAAAATTGACTAGTTTTGGTGTTGACATGTTTTTCTCAAACTCCTGGAATCCAAAAAATGGTGAAAATTGACTAGTTTTGGTGTTGACATGTTTTTTCTCAAACTCCTGGAATCCAAAAAAATGAAGAACATTGACTAGTTTTGGTGTTGACATGTTTTTCTCAAACTCGTGCAAGTCAAAAAATGGGGAAAATTGACTAGTTTTGGTGTTGACATGTTTTTTTTCTCAAACTTTTGGTGTTGACATGTTTTTCTCAAACTCGTGCAAGTCAAAAAATTGGGAAAATTGACTAGTTTTGGTGTTGACGGACTGAAACTTAGAACCACGCTCCCCAAAATATTGAAAAATCATGACGGGCGATTCTAAGTTGCTCCCAAAACCCCCCGAAATGGGTCAGGTTCTATCTTCTGGGTAAAAAAAATTGGAAAAAACCGGGACATTCTAAGTTTCAGTCCGTCACTATAAGTGATTTCATCCCCTACCTCCATCATGTTTTCTGCACGAAAGTTAGCCAATAGGCCTGGCTGAAGTTCCTACTGCGAGCGAAGCGAGTTTAGGGGTCCGGGGGGCAGAGCAGGCAAAAGTGGTACAAACTGTAACAAACTTACGTAATTGCAAGAGACTGTAGGAACTTCATGGAACTTCCTAAATTTGGAGATGCAACCCATGGTTTTCTGTAAAAACAACCCAATGAGGAGAGGCTCAGGCAATAGATATGGTAAGCTATTTCACCTCAAGCCATTGAGATGCAAAAATGGTTAAACCAAACAACCACGTTTCGGAACCTTGTGGGCGCGCGCCGACATGTTTACTTTTTCATTCATATCTTCAGCCATGCGTTGTCATCTGACACTTTCCCAATTTTTTTGGGATCGCATCCAACCTGAGACATTCTGGCTTGCCGGTAGGAAGCCATGGCCTGCAACACTGTTTCTAATCCGGGAGAATCTAAAATTTTTTGCATCGCCAAAGGAATTATGTGAGACTGGGATGGCTGCATTCGACCTATTTGGTTGACACGTCTCAGAGATCGCTTGACCCGCGAAAACTCTGCTTCGCTGCTATTATCTCCTCCCACGATTTTGGCAATTGTTTTCTTTGGGCTCATCACGCAAGCTGGCTTCTTCATGGATGCACTCCGAGTTAGCATTTTTTGTTGTTTTTTTGGACAACTTGCTCATGCGAAAAGACATAGTCGGTGAGAGTTCGTCCTCAGTGAAGCTAACACATATCCGACATGTTCGAAGTGGTACATTTCAATCTTCTGGGTATAATTATTTTTATGTTGGAAAGCAACAAGTCTTTGTCCCAATCTGAAGTCAAGCATCGATGCTGTGACGGGCAGTGGCTGCAGGCACGTGAATGTGTGCATGTGGAAGAGAAGATCTTACAACGTAACATCACGCCTGTGTGCAAGTGCAAGAGAAGATCTTACAACGTAACATCACGCCTGTGTGCAAGTGCAAGAGAAGATCTTACAACGTAACATCACGCGTGTGTGCAAGTGCAAGAGAAGATCTTACAACGTAACATCACGTGTGTGTGCAAGTGCAAGAGAAGATCTTACAACGTAACATCACGTGTGTGTGCATGTGGAAGAGAAGATCTTACAACGTAACATCACGCGTGTGTGCAAGTGCAAGAGAAGATCTTACAACGTAACATCACGCGTGTGTGCAAGTGCAAGAGAAGATCTTACAACGTAACATCACGCCTGTGTGCAAGTGCAAGAGAAGATCTTACAACGTAACATCACGTGTGTGTGCAAGTGCAAGAGAAGATCTTACAACGTAACATCACGTGTTTGTGCATGTGGAAGAGAAGATCTTACAACGTAACATCACGCGTGTGTGCAAGTGCAAGAGAAGATCTTACAACGTAACATCACGTGTGTGTGCAAGTGCAAGAGAAGATCTTACAACGTAACATCACGCGTGTGTGCGTGTGCCCCCCCCCACCCCCCCCACCCCCCCTGTTCCCCACCCCAAAAATAATAACATGTCATGCGGGCACAACTTCTAACTGACGGGCACAACTTCTAACTGACGGGCACAACTTCAACGTACCACCACGAAACACTGCCCACAGTGAGCGAAATGAAGATAAACGTGCCCTCACAGGCAGTTTTGCGCTCTCCCCCGTGCGCGCCGACAGGGTTCCGGAAGGAACAACCATGACTTTCTATGCGGAACTTCGCTCCAACAAAACCATTGCACCATCCAATCTGTAGAAACTTTAGACTGAATACATCTATGACACTTGGATAAGCATCATTATTGGCAAATTGATCTCATGGAAATGTGGAAGGACAGAAGCACCATGCTGACACCAACGGTTCAACCGCAACTGATATCAACTTCAAAAGGGCACTACTGAGAAGACCCTCTCCCAAGGTGCGAAGCAAGCATTGCAATTCCAAATCTATATCCATTGGGTTTCAGTGACCTATCAAGACCCCCAAGACACCACCAAGAACACCTAATATCGCCCAACAAAGGCACCCACATGCTTCACGAACAGACTGTATAGCCCCAACTTAGATCCAACATGCGCCAAGATGGGCCCAAGTTATCCCAAGTTTGCCATAAGTATGCCATAAGCTTACCCCACGTTCACCCCAAGAACCGTGCATTTCAGCCCTTAAACCGTCATCAAAATGTTATCAAAATGTACATCAGCATCGTGACAATTCCGCAGCAGTTAAGAAGGCTTCAGATCGGCTTCAGTGACCTTTCGAAACCATCAAGATGCCACCAAGAAGACCTAACATTGCCCAGATATTGCCTAGCATTCGCCCAACAAAGACGCCCACATGGTCCGCAATCAGCTTAGAACGGCATGGGCCCGACAGGGAGTCATCTACTTCGAATAGGCAAACTGATCAATCAACAGCAGCAAATCAGCAGAAATAGTATTGAATTATCTATTCTTCGTGCGCAGGTGTGCACAATTCCTTTACGATGACTAGCACCTCAGGAAACCCTCCAATTCCCAGCACTTTGCTCATGATACTCAGGTCCTGAGGCATCTACCCTGTCAAGCCTTGAGTCCACACTTCATCCCACACCTCGTTGCGCGCCTCATGCAGATGTAAAGCCCCAGAACTGACATGGGGTAGTTCTCAATATATTATAAATATAAATATAAATAAAAACACACACACACACAAGACAAGAATGGATCATTATATGATCCGGTAGGAACTGAGTCCTGAAACATGCAGATTAGATTAGTTAATTAGATATGGATGAAATATATATATATATGGGACTATGGTGACCACCAGCTGCGTCTTACAATTGCGCCCAGGTGCGTCACCACAGTCCCGCGGGTACGTTTACACGGGTCCCCGGGAGGTGTCTTCGTTGGTCACCGACCTCCCAGGGACCCCGGTGACCCCCCGCGTATATACATATGTAATAAGTAAAAGAAGTTTTACGTCTATTCAGACGGTACACACACACACCCTGCCTCCGGGTGGTGCGCGTAAAAATGAGATGAAAGTGAGGATGAACGGGGGATGAAAATGAGATGAGAGTGACAATGAGATGAACGTTACTTAACCAGGACGCGAAGAGGGGAACGCAAAAGAAGAGGGAAGGAGCAAACACACACCAACACACCTAGCCCGGAGCGGGCGAACCCTGAAAAGGCCAGGGAAAAGAGAAAAGCGGAGGGTCGACGGACACGGACCAAGACCAGCGGAGGGGGGGGAAGACGGAAGCGCCTGAACCAACCTGCCACAGCGAAAACCTACAAAAAACCTCAGCACGCGACGGAGCCACCTACCTGGGGAGGGAAGAGAGCATGAGATAGGGGACCAATGGGGAACTAGTTAGTGAAAAACAAAAACAAAACCAGGATTCAGCTCCTAAAACCTAGAATTCGTGCGTTGTGCCAATCCAGGCCCGTGTTCCAGTCAGCCACAAGGGCATATAACGGCTTACAAATTCCATCGAATTAGATGCACAATATGTTTCACCTCACCAGAGAACCAAAAAGGAAAGAAAACCACACCTGCAAGACGTGTGCCTGCCTGATTCAAGTGCCGTGACATGATGCAATGACGCTGCAAAAGTTGCTGCAGTAGTAAAAAATGGAGTTTCTGGCAGTTCAGAACGGCTTCACCGTGAGGGATGCATTCCACAGGTTTCACAAGGGACCGCAGGAGCAGCGGGATACTCAAAAAATGGAGCAGAACAGAAGGCCAACTGTTACAATTTACTTAAGTGAATTATCAAATTAAAATTGTTAATTCAGAGTTCAAGACTGTCGACACTCACCCTGAAGAGGGTTGCCTCAAATGGCTCCATGGCACCATGTCGGAGCCACCATGGAAATCACACTAGACAAGAATGGATCATTATATGATCCGGTAGGAACTGAGTCCTGAAACATGCAGATTAGATTAGTTAATTAGATATGGATGAAAAAAAAAAAATATATACCTAGGGCCTCAGACTTAAATTTCAGCCCGAGCTCAAAAAGGCTGTTTTTCTGCCCGAGTTCTTAAAATCCGCCGGAGTCCCAAAAATCTGCCTGAAGCCTTTTTGAGTATATGGTGTTTTAACTACGAGGCAGCTTCATTCAAGAAACATCAAGAGCATGCAGTTTGGGAAAATCCGCCTGAATAGTGGGAGAATCCGCCCGAATAGTGGGTAAATCTGCCCGACTATCGTCTTTCAAAATCAAAAAACAATGGGAATAATCCTTGAGCCTGCCCTGGTTATAATGGCAAAATCTGACTGAATGGCAAAATCCGCCCGAGGTCTAATTTTCAGCCCCAAGATCTAAAAGGATCCTTTTAGGAAAAGGCTTAAATTTTAGTCCGAAAGGTGGTGCTAGGTATATATATATATGGGACTATGGTGACCACCAGCTGCGTCTTACAATTGCGCCCAGGTGCGTCACTACAGTCCCGCGGGTACGTTTACACGGGTCCCCGGGAGGTGTCTTCGTTGGTCACCGACCTCCCAGGGACCCCGGTGACCCCCCGCGTATATACATATGTAATAAGTAAAAGAAGTTTTACGTCTATTCAGA
>CAMXCT020005101.1:460465-470090 GCA_947184155.2 Cladocopium goreaui | reverse complement strand
AAACTTCATCAAGCCATCTCGGCTGTCGTTGCGCTTCTTGGTCATTGAGTCTGCTAAATCATAGTCAGATGCCAGCCAGCGAAGTTCACTTCCAACTCGCTGCAAGTTGTCTCGAAGCTGAAATGCTTGAAGGGCAGCTCGGAGATTTGAAAGACCAAGGAGAGGGGATTCGTTCACCTCCACCGCATCATATCCACCACGGCTATCCGTGCAAATGATGCCCTTGATACATCTCACCTGGTTTTCGGTGGCTTCAACCAAGTCATCACGCTGTCCATGGCGTCCAAAACAAGCGCCATGCATTTCAGTCCACAGAAGTCGGACCCGGTAATTCTGGTCCTCACCTTCCAAAACAGCTTGCACCTCTGCATCGTTGGAGGCAATGGCCTTTCGCTTCAGTTTCCAGCTTCGCCAGGTCAGGAGCATCATGGGACACACACACCCTGAGACAGCTTCAGGTCCAGCAGCAAGTGTAACAAGTCCACCAGTGCTATCGCCTTTTGGGCGATTGTTGTGGGCTTGATCTCCCATAGTGATGAAAACCATTTGATTCCATCGCTCCACAGTTGGCAGCTTGAAAAACTCAAGGTGTTGAGGTTCACGGCGCACTTCGCCAATCATTTGTTGGATCTCCCTCGCATGTTCCAGTGTGCCTGCTGTTACAATCTCAGTCAAAAGAATGTTGCACCTGGAGCAGAGTTGAGGTTGAGATTGGATGGCTAGCCATTGAAGTCCACCAAGAGAGGTACGACAGGCAGCCACCTCAGAAGGAGTCAAAGGAACATTGCTGCGAAGACGAACTGGATCAATGTTGACACCCGGCAGTGATTCAACATAGGCATCTTGATCGATGCGCAGCTTGAAGCCATTCTTGGTCTCAATGGTGTTGATGTCACTTCCAGCATGACGATAGCTGTCGCGTTTCATAGTTCCCCACTTGTAGGAGGCATCTATCTTCTGGCAAATCTGTTGCCACTCCAAGGATGTGTCATCACCGATCCTGTGGAAGTCGTCCACATGACCACCCATGGCTCCTATGAGCCGAGGAAACTTGCCCATGATGTCTTTCTCGTGCTTGCTGAACCAAAGCCATAGGCAACGTTCGCCAAGTGCAGCACGGCCATCCAAGGAGGTTAAGGTACGATGCAGATCAAGCCAGAGACCCCTTGGGGCCGTTGTTGACCCGTAGATGTTGCGAAGAATACGCAAGACAGAGTCTCGTGGGATCTGGAGTGCATCGTGAAGTTCCTGGACACCTGTTGTCCATATCTTGCTGTCGGCCTCAGTAGGCATTGTCTGCAAGAATGCCGTCGCTAAGTCCAGGCCATGTAGTCGCCACTGGTGCGTCACGGCGAGTAGATAGAGCATATTTCTGCCCAAGGAACTCTGCACCGGAGCTGATGTTTTGAACCCCTTGTCAAGAAGAGAGGGGTGCTGGTAGCCCAGGAGGACAATGCGCGCCTTCGCCTTCTTTGTGGCTGTGGCGTTGACGACGCTGTCAGGATTCTTGTCCCTGTCTTCCTCAGCGGCGGTCTTTTCATCTGGAGCAACAGCCTTCCAGGTCAGTACCCATCGGGCTTTCAATATTCTGCCCGTGGAGTAGGCCTCCTTCACCTCGCTGCTGTTGAGGCAGCGACGTACTGCTTGGTTCTGTATAAAACTGTGAACTTCTTTCTGCTTTGCCCTTCTGAAGAGTTCAAGGTCTGCAGGGCCCAGACGCTGAAGATTGACTTCTGAGCTGTTGAGTTTGCGAACCAGATACGCCACTGGATTCCTTTCAAAAAAACTTTCTGTTGCCTATGCGACTGAAAGTCCAAGTCGATGTTGAAGACCAGGCATTCATCATTCTGCTGAAGCGCGGCCATAAAGTCCAAGGCCTTGGATTCCATGTCAGCTTCAGCAGCAAGTTGTTCCACCCATTTGAGGTCGTAGGAGCCTCGTGATTTCTTGGAGTCAGGTGGATCGGAAGGCCCATCATCCAACATAGGACCATAGTCATTCACTGCCTCATCATCAGTGTTGGCCGTGGCACCAATCGGTGTGCCAGGATCATAGCCAGGTGATGCTGGGGCTGATTGCTCAGCATCTGCAGGTGGAAGAACAGGAGAAGAGGCAGCAGCTTTTGATTGTTGCGGAGCAGGCACATAAGAGAAAGCTCTGGTGTCTCGAAGTCCATCGCCGACACCCAGTGGAGAGCTTCGTGGAATTCGGCGCCAATCCATTGGTCCGTAAGTTGATTTCCGCCATGCTCGCGTCACAGGAACCAGTGTGGTTTGATCTGGCCGTAGAGGAAGATCTGGACATTCAACTTCATCAGGACCTGGTTCATCATCAGCCAAATCCTCAAACTCACGCTTGGGGATGATGTCGGCCAATGTCTTCCATTTCGATGCATCTTCTCCGCTGGTCAGGTCATACTCCATACGCTCAGTTGGTGTGCAAGGTCGGATGGAATGGACCGAACACCGCCTGACCCGCTTGCCAATGAGCACCCAGCAGATATGGCGTCGAGCATCATCAGGAGATTGATGGGGCAGGACCTCTTGGAAAATGATACGGCCTGGCCCAATCCAGTGTGGTCGCCCAGACTTTTTCAACCCTCCACGCTTGCCAAGATGTTGATCAGCTGGTTGGTATCGTCGCCAAACCTTGACCAAGTCCATAGGTTCAAAGGTTCTAAGAGGCTGGCGCACTGTCGTGTTGCTGAGCTTGGAGAGGACTCTTCGAGCTCGAGTGCGGACTGCTACTTCTTCAGCTTTTTGTCGAGCTTGAACCAACCGTTGAAAGTCCATGGTGGTATCAAGCTGGCTGAAAGTCCGATAGTCCTCATCAGCAAGAGAATATTGACTGCCAAATGCCCATTGAAAAGAGCTAAACCCAGCAGTAAATTCCGTGGCATTGAGAGAGGAAGCAGTCAAAGCTAGCGTCACCTTTGGGTCTTGACCCGTGTCTTCGAGGTGGATTGCCGTAGCTGTTGTTTTCACATCTTGGATTGCAGCTTCAACAGCACCGTTCGCCCAGGGCTCCTTCTCAGGGATGAAGTGCTGTTGGATGTTCAGCTCAGAAAGAAACTGGGAGAACTCAGGCGTGGAAAAGGTGTTGGCGCTGTCCATCACCACCAAGTTCGGTTTGGGGTAGTGACCTAGCCATCCTTCAGAGAAACATCTGATGATGTCTTGATGAGTTTCACCTTCTTGCTTGAAGTTCTCATAGGTCTTGATGTGGCAAAGGACACGCAGCTTCGTAGCCAAGTCCATGATCAGAAGGAACTTGAGCTTCAGCCTTGATCCAGGAATCTTCCATTCCGAAGTGTCCATTCCAACAGCTTGCCATGCTTTGAACATGGGAGCTGTAGAGGCAGGTGGAATGGAGCCAGAGCTCGTACCACCAGGCTTGATGGATTCACAGGCAGGACACTTGTAGTTCATCACCTCATCAATTTTCCACTGAGGTTGGCCAGCATTCTTGACCAAGCGGGCCAAGTTGCGATTGGTCGGATGACCAGCAGCTTTGTGGTAGGCCGCGATCTTGGCCTGCCACTTCTTGAGCTCGTCAGAGCTTGGTTCATCAGAAGCAGGATCTGCAGGTGGCTGGGCAGACCTCTCATGTGGAAGACCTTCTGGTGATTCATCATCTGGTAGATCTTCTTGTTGTGCTGGGAGAGCGGCCAAAACTGGTAGTAAAACTTGTTCAGGATCTTCAACGTCCAAGGACTGACGCAGAGGATCCGCGTAGTCTTCCTTGGCGTACAAAAGTTTCAAATGCTTGTCAGACAGAAACTGCTGTTTCCAAAAACGAGCCACTGACTGGCAAAAACGCCAAGGATAATATGCCGATCGAGCCGTTTCAGGCCCTTGGATCCAAACATGGTTGTGAGACCCCAAACAGGTCTTGGTCTTGTAGTTGAGGTGGAACTGCTCATCGGTGGTTTTGATAAGCCACCGTTTTCGAATGAAGCCTTCATTCTTGCTGTCCATGAGGCCGTAACGACACCCATCAACTCGGCAGTCAAGCCATGGAAGTCCAATAGAGTGGATGTACTTCTCCAAGTCCAACATGGGAGCTTCTTGCCAGCCTCGACAAGGAAACACCCATTCATAGTAGATTTGACAATCTGGGTCTTGAAGAAGAGCATCACGGACAAAGGAGTTCATGCACCACAACATCTTGCGTTCTCTCCGTTGATATTGTTTCAAGAGTTCCTGTCGTTCAGGAGAGGCATAGTTGATGTAAGTCCACTGGCAAAACTTGGTGCACGGCAAGCTGAGCCAGATCTTTTTGGGTTTTCGTTGAGCACGGAGCTGCTTCAAACGCTCCCAAGTAGCTGGCTGGTACAAATCAAAGCCAGAGTGGAGATTGATTCTCCTCGACTGAAGACCTTGGGAGTTGCAAGCTTCGGAGAGCCAGCTGTGTGGCGAGCATGCCACTTCCCAGACACCATCACGTCCATCAAGACAAAGTTGAATGGTGCTGGCAGCCATCACCATTAGCATAGAAGCAGCCATGTTCATCAACTTGGATGCCACCCTTGAAGTCAAAGGTCTCGTGCTCGGCAATCTCAGTTCATCTCGCTCTCCTCGTTGTTGGCGTTTTGACATGGAGCAGCCATCGATGACTGAGCTTGGCCCTTGCGCTCTTGAATCACCTGCTTCAGCTTGCTCTTCTCCTCTTCGGACAGAAGAGCTTCCATTTCGGCAGGAGTCGGCGCTTCGCTGATTGCCTCCCAGGATGGAGTTGGGCTCCCAGGGGGTGTCTTCGGCTTCGTCTTGTAGCCGTCGTGGAACAGCACGTTGGAAGGCTTTGGAGCTTCGTTGATCTTTATGACCAGGGCATTCACAACCTCGTCCGCATCGATCTTGGCCTGCATGGCACGGCATAGCTCCAAGGTTGGGCGTCGACCCTCGGTCATCACAAAGGTCTCTCGAAGCATCCTTTCCACCATCCCCGGATTCTCGCACTTGGTCGTCTGACCGGCTGCACCCACTCTCGGCACATAGGACAGACGTAGGCCGCACACTGCACATTCGATCCATCGACTGTGCTGGTTGGATCGCGCTCCCGTCGGTGTGTGCGCCGCATAGCACGGCCATTGATTGGCCTTGGCCCTTGGATCCCTCAGGTCCATACTGACCTCTCTGGAAGGATCGAAAGGCTGAGCTGGTGCCTTCTTCGGTGTGCTTTGCTTCGCCATGCTGGTCAACTGCTTGGACTGCTCCGCAGTGATCATCTCCTTGGAGGTCGACATGGCGAGCACACTTGGAAGAACTCGAATTTGCGCTGTTGCTCTTGGAGATCATGAGAGCTGAGCCAGATGCTGAAGCATTCGAAGGCTGAGCAAGTGATCTCAAAGTTCTCAGTCTTTGCACTGCCTCAATTTTCACCTTCTCATCAAGCATGCGTTCAGAGACCGTGAGATCATAGTATTCAACTGGATGAAATTCTAGAGATTGAAGTGAACGCACAGCTTCGGCACCCTTGACCCGGATGGTGGCATGACCCTCATGACATTCATGTCCTTCAGTTAGAAGCTGAACAACATCCAAAACATAGTGCCCTTTTTGGTTAACTGGAAGTTGAAAAGCTTCACCATCGTTGGTTTGAATAGCCATGCCCGTGGGAAAGTCAATGCAAAGTCCAAAATGTGCATCCCCCAAATAATCCATACCAACCAAAATAGGAACCATGCTTGAACGATCAAAGTTGGGATCATGTAGTTGAGGAGGATTGGGCAACGCAAACAGCTTGAAGGTCTTTGGGGAACCACTAGCATGTGATTTGATAGATGCTCGAAACAA
Source organism: Cladocopium goreaui (assembly GCA_947184155.2). Lineage (NCBI taxonomy): Eukaryota > Dinophyceae > Suessiales > Symbiodiniaceae > Cladocopium > Cladocopium goreaui. Next base: position 464,295 of record CAMXCT020005101.1, on the reverse strand, counting down.
AGCCCTGCCCCACTGCCCATTGCCAAAGCGAAAATACGGTCGCTCGGACTTCTGAATGTCAATCACCGCTTGGTGGTCAAGTTCCAAGACACTAGAAATCAGCGACTGAACTGCCAAGAGAGGACCGGCTGATGCAGTCGCTCCGCAGTCAATCAAACCTTGGCTGGGAGACAAAGAAGTGGAGCTAGCAGCCGTGTTCATCTCCTTCACATCCATGAGCTCTAGCCCATACATGCCAGCACTGTATGCGTTCACCGCGGGTCGAGACTGACCCTTGCCCTTGCCTTTCTTGCCCTTGACCCACGCTTGAGCCTCGAGCCATTTGAGACCTTTCGATCCCTTCTTGCCCTTGCCCTTGCCAGTGAAATAGTTGTCAACCTCTTCGTATTCAGTCATGTAGTGAGGCTTGAACTTGCCCTTGTTGAAACCCTTACTGTAGTAGGGGTGTCGCCGATCAGGACATTCACTGGAAAGGTGTGGGCCATGACAAATAAAGCAAGGTCCTCGGCCAGCAGGTTTGCCTTGAACAGGAATCTGACCAAAGCCCCTATCCTTCCTCAAGGCTTGTGTTGCCCTTTGAGCTTCACTCCACGTTCTCTGAGCTTCGGCTGCTAAGGACTCAGCCACGCGCTCAGCTTGCTGAGCTTCTTTGAGAGCAGCTTCATCCTCAGGAGACGGTGAAGTCTCTTCTTCTGCGGCAGCTTCTTCAGGAAGACTGGCATAGTAACCATCATAGTCCCACCAGTCCCAGTCGTCACCATTCCATTCCCAGTCATCACCATAAGCAGCCATTCCATCTAGCCACCACTCATCATAGTGTTCAGCTTGATAGTTGTCATGTTGTTGGCCACGTCCATGCTGACGACCAAGAAATTGCTCATCCCACAGGGTTTGAAGAGCATGGGTGACAACTTCAAACTCTAAACTGCCACGGGTCGTGCCCAGAATGTCACGCTTATCTTCAGGTGAAAGCCCAGCAGCTTGAAGAACTCGAAAACCACGCAGGACGCCGAGCACAAAGCTATCGGCCAGCGTCAGTTCATTCACAACGTCAGGAGAAGTTGATGGAATTCCGACAGATCGTTTCTCAGGAACCAGTGGAGGCACTCTTCCAGACTGGCGCGAAGGTGTTCGGCCAGTAGGAGAGCCCATGTCACCAGGAGGTGTAGCCGGCTCTGCAGCAGCAACTTGAGGCGCAGCAGTGGCTGCCGCAGGTGGAGCTTGTGGTGGATCTTCAGCAGGAACTTCGGGAACTTCTGATGGAGGGGAAGAAGACGTTCGCCACCAGTCATCCCACTCACCTTGAGTCCATTCGTCCTCCAGTTCATCAGAAGGCAGACCAAAATCTTTGTCATCCTGTTTGATCCCATGCTTGTCTTCGTAAAGACGTATGATGGCTTCCACAAACTCGCTATAGCCCAAAGCTTCTCGAACCAAAAAGGCATGAATTGGTTCTCCTGGAGCTCGCTTGAAGGAAAAATACTGCTGACAAATAGCAGCAGCATTTGGAAGCGATTGCCTCACCAAAGGAGAAACTGCAAGTCGACGCAGATACTCCTTGGTGCCACCAACCTTGTCGAAGTCCACATCTGGCCAAGACATCGCCAGAAGCCTAGCAGGCCCAGTCAGCCTACTCATCAGCTTTGAAGCGCAATGTCGCCTCTTGTTCTGAGGCGTGGCGCGGACATACCAACACACTTCTCGGGTGTATCGGCGCCAGCCCTTGGCTTGACCATCCCAACCAGGCACATGGTGCTCCTTCTCCATCTTGCCAAAGGAGACTGCAAGGAAAAAGCAAAGGCCCAGGTCGCGTCACCTGGAAGTACAAAGAAGTCAGCTGCAGCCAAAAAATGCAAAAGCCCGACTGTCGCCGCAACGTCAATGCCTCAAGCAATGATTGCAGCAGCAGCAAGAGATTCAAAGGCCCTGGCACAGCCGCAAGTCCAGCGCAAGCCAATCCCTTGAGGATGTAGTAGCGCAGCAGCTGGAGCAACACTTGCTCCGCTACCAGTGTAGCGGGTGCACACCGGTAGCAGATTGAGCTCTCAACCAAATGGGGTTTCCACAGCCCCACCAATCAAACAGCACAGCAAATGAAGCGAGCGCAAGGCTCAGCAAATGTTTTCCATGCACAGCGGGTGTGCGTACAATCGCACCATCAAGTGCTCAAAGGGGCCCCTACAGACCCGTATGGTCATATGAGCCAAGCATCACGGAGTCATCCAAGTTTCAGATTGGCAATGCTGATTGGCAAAGGAAGGTACCTGGCAGGTCAGGAGCTGGACATGTTGCAGACTCCCAGTGCAGGAGCATCACATTGCGAGGTGGTTTGCTGAGAACCAAGTGAGCAGTGTTCAAAACCCCGGTAGGTTCATTGTTATATATATATATGTATATATATATGTATATATATATATATTGGGGAGTATCACATCCATTAACAGGGAATCTCTATCAACCAACGAGCATAAAGGGACGATACAGGGTTTTGGAACACTACTCAAGTGGTTTCAATGGGTGCACAGTTTTAAAGAGCGGTGATTTTGTGGCATTTTTTTTGCAACATTTTGACACGCTTTTTGAATGGATATAGCCTCTGGATAGATCCTCTGGTACTTCAACACTATGGACAATCCCGACAATCCAGAAGTTCAATGTTTTTTCCGTTCAAACCGCCATTGATGATGATTTGTCCCACCATGCTCCCATGATTTTCCCATGATTTTCCCATGATGTTCCCATGATGTTCCCATTAAAACCTCCTTTTCCTTACGGCATTTCTCAGCCATGGTGGACGTTGCCAGGTGCTTCACCCGAGCCATTGCTACCGCAGCTGGGCTTGGCGCACGAGAACATCCGCTACATCGGTGCCGGAACCTGGAGTTGTTGCAGCGAAATTCGACGGCTATTCCTGATAAACCATAGGAAAACCATAGGAAAACCATAGGAAAACCATAGGAAAATGGTGATTTAGCGGTGATTTCATGGGGTTTAATGGGATTGAATGGTGATTTTTTTAATGAACTACCATCTGGTTATGTCAACAGTTTGCGAACTTGAAAATGGCCCAGTCGAAATAGTGGATTTACCCAGCTTTTTGTAATGGTGATTGAGCCATCAAAATATACCATCTGGTTATGACATTCACAGTTCGCGAACTGGAAAGATCCACCATCTATGGCGATGCCATGGCTTCGGCAAAGTGTGAATGTCACAACCAGACTGAGGGTAACCAACTGCAACATAAAGGGACGACATGGGATTTGAGGGGATAAACATGGATCAACGGATAAACCAACTGCAGGATTTCGCACTCCACAGTAGCTATGAAACATAAATAAAGGTTTCTCCATTCAATCTGCCTTGGCAGTTTGGAAAAAAAATCGTTGCCAGGTTGAACATGTACTGGAATGTGTCAAAACTGCAATCACGAATACTAATGTTCCATCAACATTGTCACGAAGTATGTGGGAATTGGGGTATAGTTGCTGGAATAGCCCTAGATCCAGTGGTTTTTCTCATCACATTCCCCATGAAACAGGCCAAAGAAATAGGGCTAGACCTCAATGTGTTTTTTTTTTCCATTCAAACAGCCATACATTAGGGTATAATTACTTGACACATTGGTTTCGATTTGCTTTAGTAACAAGAAAAACAGAAAGAAATTGGGGTATACGGTATACTTATCCATTTGAAGGGCAAACATATCTGGAGAAATGACTCGTGAATTGTAGTTTCACAGGTGCATTCTTGGCAATAAGAGGAATATCATCCACGGCTCAAAATTACTTTCCTTGCAGGAGACCCAAACTTCGCCATGATTTCAGGGC
>CAMXCT020005101.1:245465-455465 GCA_947184155.2 Cladocopium goreaui | reverse complement strand
AAAAGAGCACTCAAAAAGTGCAGGATTCAGAGCAGCTGGGAGCCCTAAAAACCAGGGACAGAGACTGCATGTATCTGGTTGGTGGTTTGGGGCATGACTTTTATGACTTTCTATATATTGGGAATTTCATAATCCCAACTGACGAACTCATATTTTTCAGAGGGGTAGGTATGCCACCAACCAGTTTTGTTGGTTTCTTTGTTTCATTGTTTTTTTCGGTTGTTTGTTCAGTCAACCACGTTGCTCAGTGAACCGCATTGTTCAGTCAACCACCATATATTTAAGTTTTCTTTGTCTTATTTAGTCTTATTTGTCAAGTTTGGGAAAGCTTATAGGTTTATTATTTGTCAACCACCATATATTTCTTGATTGGTGCTTTGTTGTAATTACCTCCATTTAGAGGTTTCCTAAAGGCTTCCCCCCAAATGATCCAGCGATGAGTCGCGGTAAAGAAATTTGCGTCCTCCCAGGCCACCTCGCCGCGGTTCCGCGCATAATATATATGATATGAGAATATATATACAATATATAATATATATATATACATATTTATGACTATGATTATCAATATTCATCCATATGTATATATATATATTTTCACTACTATTATCCATGATGCATTGATGTCTTTATTTGAAGCCCGTCTAAGACGGCGTTTTGACCGGCAGTCAGGTCGCTGGAAGTCGAACGAGAGAAGGCTCTCCAGGCGGCAGTCATTGGACATCTTGGAAACATCTGATATTCTCTTAGTATATAGGAAAACCATAGGTAAACCATAGGAAATGGTGATTTAATGAGGGTTTATGGTGGTTTAATGGAATTTAATGGGATTTACCCTCTGGTAAACGTTTACATAACTATGAAAAATCAACATTTTCAATGTGTAAATAAATAATCATATATATTTATTGGTTATATAAATAATACAAATTATTTGTTTATATATTCTATTGGTTATATTGGTAATAACAATAATATATATATATATATACATATTTATATTCAATATAGAGACAATTGGAACCAACACTAATAAACCAACTAGAAACATTGTAACAATTAAAACGATTAGAGATAAAACACTAATAAAACATCTGATGTGTCTATTCAAATTCTGATATTTATAGTCAATATAGAGACAATTAGAACCAACACCCGCCAGAAACCATGGTAAAAGTAGGGGATTTACATGGATTTACACTACTGTGGGTAAAACAATAATAAACCACCCATTTGGGAATGGTAAGCATACAACCTATAAAAATGGTGAAATAGGGGATGGTTTATTATTGTTTTACCAACATGGGTATATATAGTAACCTGCCAAATATATAGTAACTTACAAATAGTAACAACACAGAACATATATATATATATATATAGTAACCTCCCCAAAAAAGATAGATACTTAAGTAAAGAATTTCACGACTTTCCTTTGATTTTACGATATAATGTGAACGTAAACCATGGTAACGCCAATAATAAAACATCCCTAGTCGAGGTTTATTCTTGGGTATACCCTTAATGATCCCCCAATGGTTGGAATATCCTATTGCAACATCGGAAACATACGATATGGGATATACCCATCAATGATGATGTAATGTAGATGTGGATCCATTGAACAAATTACCCATTACTGATGGTTTCATTCAGCAAGTTATCCATTACTAATGACGAAATTGGTTCCATTGCCCGTTCCATTTTTCATGATACTAGTATGGAGTATCTTCAACAGTAAATCGCCACTACTGATTACTCCGATGAACTGTTGATTAGCCACTACAATATATGGGTTCCACAGAGTTCCATAGATTGGTAGATGTTCACAGAGTTTCTCTGGTACCCTCTGGTAATTTGTTACAGTTTGCTATTGAAAATGACCCAGTCGAAATAGTTGACTTTCCCAGCTCTAAAATGGTGGATCTTTCCATTATGTACCAGAGGGTAAATCCCATTAAATTCCATTAAACCACCATAAATCCTCATGAAAAATCACCATGTTCCTATGGTTTTCCTATGGTTTTCCTATGGTTTTCCTATGGTTTTCCTATGGTTTTCCTATGGTTTTCCTATGGTTTTCCTATGGTTTTCCTATGGTTTTCCTATGGTTTTCCCTGAAAATCATCCCCCAAGTCATGTCAGGCCTTGGATCTCCTGCGACCCATCGAGCCGAGCGGCAAACGAGCCGCCGCCACCTGTCGTATATGACGTCGTCGCGTTGCCGTGGGCCACGATAAGACACCCAACTGGTTTGGGATTACTGGGAATTTGATGGGATTTTATGAGATTTCATGAGATTTTAGGGATGTTATGGGATTTTATGAGATTTCATGAGATTTTAGGGATGTTATGGGAATTTGATGGGATTTTATGAGATTTCATGAGATTTTAGGGATGTTATGGGAATTTGATGGGAATGTTATGGGATTTTATGAGATTTTATGGGATTTTTATGGGAATTTGATGGGATTTTATGGGAATGTTATGGGAATTTGATGGGAATTTTATGGGATGTTATGGGAGTTTGATGGGATTTTATGGGAATGTTATGGGAATTTGATGGGATTTCATGAGATTTTATGGGATTTTATGGGAATCTTATGGGAATTTGATGGGAATTTTATGGGATGTTATGGGAGTTTGATGGGATTTTATGGGATGTCATGGGAATTTGATGGGATTTCATGAGATTTTATGGGATTTTATGGGAGTTTGATGGGATTTTATGGGAATCTTATGGGAATTTGATGGGAATTTTATGGGATGTTATGGGAGTTTGATGGGATTTTATGGGATGTTATGGGAATTTGATGGGATTTCATGAGATTTTATGGGATTTTATGGGATGTTATGGGCATTTGATGGGAATTTTATGGGATTTTATGGGATTTTATGGGAATTTTATAGGAATTTTATGGGAATCTTATGGGAATCTTATGGGATTTTATGGGAGTTTGATGTGATTTTATGGGAATCTTATGGGAATTTGATGGGAATTTTATGGGATGTTATGGGAGTTTGATGGGATTTTATGGGATGTTATGGGAATTTGATGGGATTTTATGAGATTTTATGGGATTTTATGGGAATCTTATGGGAATTTGATGGGAATTTTATGGGATTTTATGGGAATTTGATGGGAATCTTATGGGAATGTTATGGGATTTTATGAGATTTTATGGGATTTTTATGGGAATTTGATGGGATTTTATGGGAATGTTATGGGAATTTGATGGGAATTTTATGGGATGTTATGGGAGTTTGATGGGATTTTATGGGAATGTTATGGGATTTTGATGGGATGTTATGGGAGTTTGATGGGATTTTATGGGATGTCATGGGAATTTGATGGGATTTCATGAGATTTTATGGGATTTTATGGGATGTTATGGGAATGTTATGGGAGTTTGATGGGATTTTATGGGAATTGGATGGGATTTCATGAGATTTTATAGGATGTATTGGTGACAAATGGGAATTTAATCAACACGTATTCATGAAGATTACCCTCAGGCCCTCAGGTAGTTCAACAGTTTGCGAACAGGAAACCATGGCCCATTTATTGTTATACCATTGTTCTACCTATTATAAATTGTGATTTTCCGTAGGTATGTCAGTTTACCAGAGGGTAATCGGGTTAATTCTTTTTATATTCGTTGTCACATAGCTTCATTGGGACGTGGGGTTACCAAAGATAACTAACTACGACATCTACGGCTAGAGATGTAGTTTCATGGTTTGCCTTTTTTTTTGTCAAAAGAACGGATCCAGTCTTTTGGGCTTATGGGAATTTTCAAAATCACTCCAGAAGCTTTCCCCATAAGGTATCCGGATCCGCAATCAACTAACGTTTACCAATTTGCTTAATGGTTGCAATATCGATATATGCAATGTATAATGGGAATATGTAACCAAGTAACCAACTTATATTCTATCTTAAACACCAGACACCAAACTTAGTTTTTTTTTAAATACGAATCATATGTCGTTTTCCAAAGATTGGGTCTGTGGGAAATGACGATGAGGATAGACTGTGGGATGGAATGAGGCACCACTCAAGGCCTGTTAAGGCCTTCTCAACGGGCCGTTGTTTAGGCCAATGGCTTTTAAAAAAGCACATCACTTTCATTCAGCTATTACTGTACCCCTTAAGAACCCAAACTTTTTGCTAAGTACTAGACACTATATAACCACTATATACCCACTATATACCCACATCTTCGTTGTGGCAATGCCATCTTTGGGTCGGACTTTTTTTTTTAGTTGGATCAATTGGAGCCGAGGTCGTCGCAAGCAGATGCGACACCGTTTCACGCGAGGATTTTGAGGTTTTGGGGATCTGGTCATGAAACCGATGGGAATTTCACCATAAATTCAGTTCGGTAAATCAACGAACTTAGCGATGGCCATTTTTAAACCAGAGGGTACCCTCTGGGAATCAACGCTGGAAAATCCTCGAAAAAAATCGAGGTTTCGTTCGCTGGGAAAATCATCACTGGATATCAATGGTGGATGTTCCAGGCACGTTGAGAGTAAACAAATGCCTTGCTGACCATCAAAAATCTAAGGATCTCACAGAATTACGGATATTAGCCTCTGGCTATTTAAGATATATGGAAGCCAAGGCCCATTTATAGATGATGAATATGATGATTTACCTGTCAGTAATGGTGATTTTCCATAGCTGGATTAAATAAACGGTATTTTTCAATTTTGTATGCATGATGTATTATATATATGCACACGCACACACACACACCTACAACAGTATACCAACTAGAATGTGATCGTCCGCAATATTTCAGTCCTAAACACGGATCGTTCAATTTGGCTGTGAACAGACAGAACCTCAGAACCATCCCTTTCTTGGGCAGTGCCCATTGGATACCAATTGTTAAATTCAACGAAAGGGGCTGTACTACATCTGGTTGGTGGTTTGGAACATGTTTTATTTTTCCATATATTGGGAATAATCATCCCAACTGACTTTCATATTTTTCAAGATGGTTATTGCACCACCAACCAGACATGTTCTAATCCACTTATATTGGATAAGCCCCGGTTAGGGGACTTCCTAACCATATAGGGATTATGATGACACATTCAACACCCAAAAAAGAACCTCGTCAGTATGGATGATTCATGATGATTCCAACGGGCACCCTTACCGGCCACAGAACAGGAGAGATGGTACTGGAAGCAACATGAATTCATCGGCTTTGTACGACTTTTACAGAAAAAATAGTAGTGTGGTGATTCTGGGATAACCACTAATATGGGATGATTTTATGGGATATATATATATACTATCCAAATGACTGACATCTGCTATTAAATTCATGTTTCTACAAGTCAATGCCATTTATGCCACCCGATGGTAAAAAGACCATGTTTCTACCCGCATCAACATGGTAAATCTGGGGGTGGATCCCATGGCAGGCGCGAGTGCGAGAGGCACTCGATGCATTTGCACAGAAAAAATTGAGCAAGGCCCGCAGCAGCAGCTGGAAAAACTCCTGGTTGAAGCTGAAGCTGTCAAGGTTTAGGTTACAGTCACAGTTTTATCCCCAATATAGAAGCATATGATTTGATATATTTAATGCTTAAAAACTTAAAGTATGTGTTTAAATGGGAATATCATGGTTGTCTAACTGTTACACCCTTGGAACCAGCGCCAGCCAGTCATGTCATTCCATTCAGCGACTCCAGGTGGTGCTTGCACGTCGCATGCTTTTAAACCTTGTATGGCGCGAGGCGACACCGGCGCGACGGCGTGGGTGTTCCAAAAAGAAGGATGCTGTAATTCGTTGGTGCAATAGGATCCACCATCCCATTTTTTTGTCAGAATTATGATGGGTGGGATTCGAACTGTAAACAACATGATCAACATGTCTGGTTTATGACATTGCTTTACTAGGATTTGATTGTGGTACAAGTTTTATACTTGGTAGCTGTTTCCGAAAACTGGGCGATTCGCCACATGTACACTGTGTACACTGTGGTGGTTGATTTATGGTGGTCGATCCGTTGTGGATTCCCAGTTTTTATCTTTAGATCCTCTATCTCCGTTGGGTACCTTATTCCTACTTTTGCTGGGTATCTTGAATTGATGTACGAACATGTGTCCTGGTCACATCCTTCTTTTCTTGCTGAAACCAAAAATTGGTTGCCAGAATTAATCATTTTTTATGCCAACTCTTTTTATAACAGTTTAACCAAAGATCTGCTGGTTTTTCCCACCTTTCCTTTAGTAAAAATCCATAAAAATCATGAACGTAGGTTTTCCATAGGTTTTCCATAGGTTTTCCATAGGTTTTTCCGGTTTTCCTGCTGGTTTCCCCATGTTTCCTTCGCCAGGACGCGCCAGAGCTCATGCGCCAGGTAAGCTTCCACCAGAGTCGTCAGCTAACTTGGTCCATATTCATAGACACGATATATAGATATCTATATCTACAATGTGTATGTATAATATATCTATATCTACAATATATATATATATACATTAATATTATACATTATTTACAAGAATATATATATATATATATAATATGTTATATATATAATAATGTTTACATACAGATATATTCAGTGTTTATACTGCACAGTAAATTGCCATCAGCCGACGTCGTTGGTTGGGATCAGGGGAACCTGCCGCTCAACGGTCGCAGCTTCTTTCAGGATCACTCGTGGAGAGACCCCGTGCTCCGCGTTTACACGTTGTGTTTGGAGTTCAGCTGAAACCACGCAGAGATGTGTTGATTCAAACATGGTCAGCATGAAATTTCGACGCTTTTTGGGAATTCACCATAAAAACTTGCCGCCATGTGGAATCTTTGGGACTCGCAGGAGAATCAAATCCATCCGAACAGTCCTGGCCTTGCCCCAGCGTTGCAGCGTAGAGGGTTCCCATTCCCAATCAAATGTTGTTGCAACTTTACATTCAATTGGGAAGACCAACAAAGGTATTAGGGAATATTAAAATCCCACCACCCCTGTTAAACTCTACATTCAACTGGAAAGATCAACAAAGATATTCGGGAATATTAAAATCCCACCCCCGTTAAAATTACATTCAATTGGGAAGATCAACAAAGGTATATTATTAGGGAATATTAAAATCCCACCCCCATTAAACTATACATTCAATTGGGAAGATCAACAAAGGTATTGGGGAATATTAAAATCCCACCCCCCTGTGAAACTTTATACATTCAACTGAGAAGATCTAGCAAGGTATTCGGGAATATTAAAATCCCACCCCGTTAAAATTTCATTCAATTGGGAAGATCAACAAAGGTATTAGGGAATATTAAAATCCCACCCCCGTTAAACTTTACATTCAACTGGGAAGATCAAGAAAGGTATTCGGGAATACTAAAATCTACATTCAGATGATGATGATGATGATGATGATGATGATGATGATGATGCTGATGCGTTGCCCGTTGTCGTTGCGGTTCAGGGCAAAGCCCAGGCATTTGCCATATATATATATGATATATATATATATGATATATATATATGATATATATATATGATATATATATATATGATATATATATATATGATATATATATATATGATATATATATATATATATGATATATATATATGATATATATATATGATATATATATATGATATATATATATGATATATATATATGATATATATATATATATCATATATATTATATATGTATATATTTTTATATGATACATATATATATATATGATATATATATAGACAGATAATATATATATATATGTGTTTATATATATATATATGTATATATAGGTCCCCCCAAAAGATTGAAAAGTAAATCCCTACTACCCTTCTATCCATAGCTTACACTTCCTTTGAGGGATGAGTTTTTGGTTAAGGGCAGCAGTTGTAGAATCAGTGGAGAGCATGGTTGATCTTTCAGGGATAGATTTCACCCAGTTTGCCCGGGTGCAACCCGGCTGCAATCGAGTATCCAGATCAAAATCCGTTCTATAGATGATTTGCCAGTCATATTCCAGGCTTTTCCAAACTTTGCCGATTTCAACCATTGTCAGCCCCTGTGATTAGTGCTAACCTGGATAATCAACAGCCAGTTCCTTTTTTTGGGTGGGATACCACAACTTCATAATGATTTACAGTGGTTCGGAGTGAGCTAAGGAGCTTTAATGGTATCCATATATAAAAATGGGGAGCCAGTTGGATGAGTGTCCGGGCATTTGAAGCAGCTTGTTGGTAAGTTCTATTCCACCATTTCCCCATTAGTCCCATCTCCATGCATCGATGATTTTTTGGACTATTTTTAAGGATGATTTCCCATTCTATCTATAGGTTTATAGTATTTTTTTTTTTTAAATAGAACCTTTGGTGAGTTATATCCCTATATGTATATATACATATATTCCCATGATAGCTACTATACTGTTACTATACATTTTCATTTTTAAAAACGCCGCAAGGCGCGGGTCATGACTTGAAGTCGCGAAGCCGCTTTCTCAGGAGGAAGCTCCACCGGCTCCCCCGCGGTCCTCCATCTTTGCAGCCCAGCAACGTTAACGGCGGTTGGTTTTTTGTTGACACAACGTTGGACTGGGAAAACCATAGGAAAATGGTGATTTAATGAGGGTTTATGGTGGTTTAATGGGATTTAATGGGATTTACCCTCTGGTAAACAGCCACATAGCGAACTGGAAAATCACCATCTTTCATAGGTAAATCAACGAACTAAATGGGCCATGTTCAATAGCTATGTTAAATTACAAGGGGGTACTCATATGTGCTTGTCAGATGTGTATATTTCTATATATGTATATGATATACACGTATATTGTATATGAATATGGGTGAAATGATGTCAAGATCTGAAAGCAGCAAGATGGGAGCAACATCAGCCACGACGGCTGAAATCAACTGTTTAAGTGCGTGGTTCCCAGTATCGTCCTCTTAACTTTTAACTGAGTTATGTCTCCCAACTCATTAGTGAGTCCCCCAACATTTTCACTGATCGTATACCCTCTGGTAATTTAACATAGCTATTGAAAATGACCATAGAAATAGTGGATTTTCCCATGAAACATGGTGATTTTCCATAGTTTTTTGTATGTTTACCAGAGGGTATTCCTGTTCAGAGGATTCATGAAGGACGACCAGCAGTGATCGTTCGTGTTTTTCTTGCTCCTGAATCGTGCAAACTGATGTTTTTTCAACCACTTGGGGTTGCAGTTGAGGTTACAAATGGATGGCCAACCATGGTCATAAACCCATCATGAGGATATAACCCTAAACCCTAACTATGGTTATATATCCACATATATATCTACTTAGTTCACTGGAACTGCACTTCCCACCAGGGGAACTATAGGCTGGTTTTTGCCATGGCGAAAAGGGTTAGCTACTGAGGTGATGCGCAATGGTCGCTATGAGCCGCAAAATCTGATGCCAGTGCAGGGCTCACATGGGGAGTTTCTGAAGAAATGGGGTATCCTCCCAGAATATCCATTAGTAGTGGTTAGTAATGATTAATTGTGGTTAGTAATGATATGGGGGTTTACCCCAATAGCTGGATGGTTTATTTCAGGGATTTTCTCCCATCCAGAAATGGATGTTAACGAGGGGTACCCCCATGACTTAGGAAACCTCCATGATTGTGTTTGTGGAAGTATAAACCGATATATTTTCAGACAAAAAAAACGTGTTGAAATGGTGGATTTACCGGGATGTGTGGGAAAATGATGTGATAAACCATGTAATTTGGGTATTTTCACAGCCCAATCCCTATGACCTGAAGCCAAAGAGCCTCCATTGGTACCTGGTAATCTTTGGTCCCCGGTACGAGAATGCTCGGGGAAACGACTTGGATGATGGGACTTCATGCTTGAACCGTTGAGAAAAAATGAGGGTAAAAAAGCCAGCCACTTTGCGGTTAAGATGTTTCCTCAAAAGAGTCCATTAGTTGCTTATATCCCAATGTTCGCCGTATTTTCATGGTGAATTCCACACTTTCATATAGTTTCCTTCTGGTTAATCTCATATATTCAATTGAAAAAATAACTAGTTATTGCCTATAGTTCGATCTTTTTTTTTGTTGGTTGTCATCCATTCCAACTATTGAGACAAAGCCAACAGGGAACAGTGTTCAAAATCCCTGCTGGTTGATTGTTATAATGAGTGTTCTAGTATCCAATTATATTGCGGATGATCACAATCTATGAACTGGGTAATCCGTTCTTAAACAAACCGTTGTATGAAGGAACGCCATGAGAAAATTTCGATGAAAACAAAAAAACAATTTCCAGTACCTAAACTGGAGCTACTGTACCATATTTCAAGCCAGATTTCAGCGGTATATTCCCACAAACACAGCTCTTACATATGTATATATATAATTCTACATATATATATATATGGTAGGTATCTCCAGTTTAGATACCCGACATGTCCATTATGGGACATCAGGTACCAACCAATAGCCTCCGGCAGTACATGACTTCCTGGATCAAAAATCCCCATCTGTTGAAGATGTTTGACGGGATTCGCCACGTTGGACAGAGGGTAAAGTTGTGAAAAGTATCCCGCTGTTCATATCCCCATTGTATAGAGTTTCCATATGTTTCCATTGTGACTGGTGAATCCTGATGATCTTCCTATGAAAGATCCCCATTCTTCACTATGAAATCACTATAGATCCAGCATTTTCCAATGAGGTCCCAGGATCCTCCCATGGTTAAATTCCCATGAGATTCCTTGGTGGCTCATCCCACGGCTCGTACATGGATTATGACCCCGCTTATGGCATAAATAGGGTGAATCCACTCCAAAAAATTGGGGTGAACTAAGCCACTTAGTGGGATGAGCCACCAAGTAGTAAACAAATGTGGATTAGAACTCCAGTTATAAGTGGATTCACTTGAGCCATTAAAAATACCCTGGTTAATTGATTGCTATAGGGGATTATACTACCTGGTCTACTGGGGATTATGATAACCCTTAGTAGGGAAACCTATCAACCAACTAGTATTTCATGAGATGGGAAAACGGGGTATTTTTCATGGCTCACTTAAACTAATCCCTAGGTTGATAGGTTTCCCTATCTCATGCCATGTTAATAAATACACCCTATCTCATGAAACTACTAATAGCCTTAATGGTTCATAGTGGGTTAAGAATAGTGTTTTATGGTTAATAATGATTAAATCACCCATTACTAAGAGGCTCTCACCCATGGAAAATGACCCATTTATAGATGATTATCCCAGCTACAAACCTCCATTTATTTTCGGGATTTTCCAGTTCGCCATGTTAGTCATGCCCAGAGGCTAATCCCTATTGATCATACCATATGATACCCCAGTTATATATATATATATTAATATATATATATTACTATTAATATTATTAATATGTATACATATATATATATATATTACTATTAATATATATATATATTAATACATATATATATATATACATCGGATTTCCCAGTTGTTAAGGCAAGCGGTTGTGAAAAGCAACTTCAGGTCATGCCTCGTCCGGACATCTTGGACTTTGATGGCTTTGTGTTGCGCCGTGGAGCCGCGAATCGTGGGGGCCTCAGGGGGGCGCTCGGGGTGGTGAAAAAATCCATGGTGTTTTTGTGGGTAAAACAATGCCATAAACCACCCGGATTTTTTTTTTCGGGGAATGGTAAGTTTCTAGCACCTATAAGAATGGTGATGACTGGAGGATGGTTTATGGCATTGTTTTACACACATTAATATGACAATTCCATGGTGAATGCTTAGATTCCAGATCATATATAGGGTTTCCATAACTTTTATAAATGACACTTCTATGTTTAAAAGCCAAGTCTTAAAATATGAACAATTCATATTACAGTAATTCATTGTGACAACACATGAAAAATCCATGGTTAATGAAAAGTTTGAGATACGCTTTATATAATTATACCGGTGTATTATATATATATACACAATATTTCTCTATCATTACATTCTGGTATTCCTTGTTGCCTAGCACACTTGTTCTTTTGAGTGATACTTGGGGTTCGGGTATTGACGGTTCCGGTAGCTTCGTGTTTGGCAGAATCTTGCAACGGCGCTCTCGGGGGAAGTCCAAAAATCCAAACGTGCAGGGTTTCACTTAGAACTTGCCAGGATTTTCAACTGTGAACATACCCTCTGGTAAACATGCAAAAAGCTATTGAAAATGGCCATAGAAATAGTTGATTTACCCATTAATTAAAAATGGTGATTTTCCATAGTTATGTAAACGTTTACCAGAGCGTATATTCATTACATGGCTGAATCAGTTGAGCTTATATATCCTGAGGCTATCTTCACTGGATGTCAATCCATTTTTTTTTCATCCATAGAAATCCAATCATTCCAATCCCATGGCTGACCAGATGTTTCTTGGGTGTATTGCATGTATTGTTCCCCACCTGCCAGGTGAGGGTTGTTAGATTTTATGTCAGTTGCCTCCTCCTCCTCCTCCTCTCCTCCTCCTCCTGCTCCTCCTCCTCCTCTCCTCCTCCTCCTCGTCCTCCTCGTCCTCCTCGTCCTCCTCGTCGTCCTCGTCGTCGTCCTCGTCGTCCTCGTCATCCTTGCTCAACTGCGACTCGCGATCCACAGTGTTCTCTGCCGGACCTCAACCACGACCATCCACGCCCAGTGTTCCCTGCCGGACCTCAACCACGACCATCCACGCCCAGTGTTCCCTGCCGGACCTCAACCACGACCATCCGCGCCCAGTGTTCCCTGCCGGACCTCAACCACGACCATCCGCGCCCAGTGTTCCCTGCCGGACCTCAACCACGACCATCCGCGCCTAGTGTTCCCTGCCGGACCTCAACCGCGAGTATCCATGCCAAGTGTTCCCTGCCGGACCTCATGTAGGAATGTCAGATAGACTGCCAGATAGAATGCCAGATAGAATGTCAGATAGGATGCCAGATAGAATGCCAGAAAGAATGCCAGAAAGAATGCCAGAAAGAATGCCAGATAGAATGCCAGATAGAATGTCAGATAGGATGCCAGATAGAATGCCAGATAGAATGCCAGAAAGAATGCCAGAAAGAATGCCAGATAGACTGCCAGATAGAATGTCAGATAGAATGTCAGATATAATGCCAGATAGAATGCCAAAATATATGTCAGATATAATGCCAGATAGAATGCCAGAATATATGTCAGATATAATGCCAGATAGAATGCCAGAATATATGCCGGATATATGCAGATAGAATGCCAGAATATATGTCAGATATAATGCCAGATAGAATGCCAACATATATGCCAGAATATATGTCAGATAGAATGCCAAAATATATGTCAGATATAATGCCAGATAGAATGCCAGAATATATGCCAGAATATATGTCAGATAGAATGCCAGAATATATGTCAGAATAAATGACAGGTAGAATGCCAGAATATATGTCAGATGAAATGTCAGAAAATATGTCAGATAGAATGCCAGATAGACTGCCAGATAGAATGCCAGGTGGAATGTCAGGATATATGCCAGATAGAATGCCAGAATATATGCCAGAATATATGTCAGATAGGATGTCAGAATATACTAAATATATGTCCAAATATACGTCCTGACATGTCATGGTGGGGATCACACGAAGTAGAGTAATTTTTTTTTTGGTACCATTTTGGAGATTTTGAACATCGCTTTCAAGTAGCTGGAGATGACATACCCAGGATGATGTTCACTGAGGACATTTGCCCCCTCAAATTCAATGGTTTGTTTACGCCTACAGTAGCTAATAAGTCCAAAAATTCCTTGGAGTATCCCATTGATCAATGGGTGAACTCACTTCCCCTAAGTATTAGTTGTTCCATCTGGTTGGTTGGTGGTTATGTTTCCATATATTGGGAATTTCATAATCCCAACTGATGAAGTCCATCATTTTTCAGAGGGGTAGGGCGCAAAACCACCAACCGGTAGTTATCCACTCACCGAGGTGCACCCGTGAGGCCACCTGATCTGCGACAGGTGCGCGCAATTGCCATGGTAACTTGGAAACCAAAAAAGTCTTTTTAAGGAGATTTTTTTGGGTACATTTGGATAAATATTTACCATTAATACCACTATCCATTAACTAGCATAAGATGAACTGCATGGTATAGTGGATCCCAACTAGAAAAAATCATATCTTATCATGAGTATATTTTTCTTGGCATTTGTTATAAAATGACATCTCGGGCCAGGCGTCTTTGGTGAAGAGCTCCATCAGCTTGCGCAAAGCAACGGTGCAGGATCGATGGACCGAGACATGGGGAAATGCCAGGGAGATCTGGGAGGTCGGTGATCGGATGGTCAAGGTTGGATGATGATTTTACCCTCTGGTAATTTGTTACGTAGCTATTGAAAATGACCATTTATAGTGGATTTTCCCATGAAAAATGGTGGATCTTTCCATAGTTATGTTAAATTACCAGAGGGTAGATCTAAATTTTCCGCACATATTTTGTTGTTCCATTTTTGTTTTTCAAGTTTGGGAAGCTCATGGTTTTTTAAACGGGTACTCCAAGTTTGTTGATTCAGCCCTTGTGATCCAGGAGGTGTGATGGTGAACTGGGATGAATCAATTGTGCCGTTTGGAAATGGGGTAGCCAGTGCTTGTCTGATGTGGTTTTCATCGATGTTCCTCATTTCATGTTACAGGAAAAATTATTCCAGGTGTATTCCCAGTATTACCCATAGGATCCATGGTGCTGGTATATATGCTTACATGACTGGGGTATATTGATGGGATCAATGTTACCATTAATATAGCAGCACCATGGATCCTATGGGTTATCTCATATAAAAAATAGTGGGTTGTATATCCCCTGATATCCGATATGATATCCCTTAAGATTCCAGTGGCTTTATGCCTCCATCTCCAGCGCGCCTCCTTGCGAGGCAAAACCAGCGCCTGGTGGCTCAGTGGCGCAAAAAATGTGGGCGATTTGGCAACAGATGGCACCACCAAAAATATGGCATGTTCATTCACATTTCGATAGGAGAAACATTAGGATAAACCACTGGATCTTGGGATAGCCGAAATTCATCTTTTTGAGAGAAAGCTTGTACTTCTTGCCATTTTCTGCAACCCAGGTATAAATGGGTTCCTACCATTCTCCCAAAAAATCTCCCATTTCTAGTGAAATCCATTGAAATCTCCATTCTTCATGGTAAATTCCCCATGTTTGATGCTAAAAAATCACCAGCGGCTCCAGCTATAGGACTTCCTCTGGCCCCGCATCGCCAAGCGCGGGAGGCGGGCGAACTGGTGATTTACCATGGAACCTTCAAGGGTCGGGAAGGAAAATCGCTTGTTTCGTTTATTTTTCAGCACATTGAAACGATATGGAATCATGCATGCCAAGTTAAAATCATCTGGTATATCTGGGAGGGTCAACATATGTCAAGATAGGTCGATTTTTCACCATCTGCGACCATCTGGTGGTAAAGACATATCGATTTAATCGTGGAAATTGAAATCGTGACATGGCAGCCGGGTGACCCACCAACTTGGTCATTTTTAGGATGGGAACCCATGAATGTGATATAACCATATATTCATGATTATTCGAGGAAGGATGTCGGACCTCCCTTTTTTTTTAGCGTTGATTTCAAAGTTTAGGATCACTATAGATTCCCCTTTGTCATGAACTCTTCTAGATTTTTGAAGATACGCATTCTGCTTCGAAGGTCATGTCATGTTATGTCTCCATTTCTATGAACTACATCCATTTTGTGTGTCTTAAAGTGGGGGATGCCCTCCAAATCGTCATGTTTTATCATGTTTTATTGCAGACAATGATGAATCCTCCCCTATCCATGGCCATCGTCGTGGTCTCCCAGTCAGGTCCAATCATCATCACCTTCGTCTACGATGCGCTACAAGCCGGACAATTGTGCAGCCAGACATGTTTGAAACATTTTGAAACGGAGAAAACAGCACGGGATGTTTTTGTTTTTCTAAATATGTGGAGCGCTTGGATGCTTATACCTGCGGGATTCACTACAAGCGAACCACATCAAGGGGACCCCCATTTCCGACTGGCTTGGTTGGGACTCTCACAGCGGACATTTCCGCAACTCGAATGCGAGGAACTGATGGGACATGATGGAACTGTTCTGGCAATTTTTGGTGAAATCATGTTGAGATCTACCCTCTGGTAAACTAACATAGCTATGGAAAATCACCATTTTTAGTGGGAAAACTCACTATTTCTATGGCCATTTTCAATAGCTACGTTTGACATAACCAGAGGGTATTTTGATGTCGACATGTCCAAGTTGGATCCCATGAGCCAGATCCTGTGGCGATTTCTGTGTCTCTGGCCATGAAGTGAAGAATTTTTAGCCACATAAAATAGCAGAATATTGACATGCTGTGGTGATTTTAAAATGGCTCGTTTTGGTTGATTTTTTCCATTCTATACGCAAAATCTTCGAACATGGTCAAGTTACTGATGCTATTCGGAAGTTGGTGCCAGCTAACCTAGGCTCTTTTCGAATCATCCCAATCCCAACTTCGGAGTCTGCAAACTCTGGCAGCTGAAAGCCGCCAGGTCCTTGTATCTCCGCGTGATAGAGGCTGAGATTCAGTCATCCACTGGACATCGACCGTGGTAGTCGTCGTGATGTTTCATGGTTTAGGAAGAGGTTGATGGTGAAAACCATACCTGGTTTGTCGCAAATCCATGGCTGGTTTTTATGCTGGTCAGGAACAACTTTTCTGAATCGTGATGTGGGGACAGGCCGTAGCACGCAGAAGTCCAGAAATAGGGGTGACATCACTGGAATGAGAGCAACAGGAAATAGTTCACACCAAAAAACCATCGGAAATGAGCAATGTCTTGCAGGGTTCACCTTCATCATTCTTGGTGATATTGCCATTTCGGGGATTGAGACCAATTTTTCGATGGGGTCATAATGTAATCATTAATTATCCCTCTTTTGGAGGGTAACCACACAGCTTTTCCTGGTTCACCCCCTGCTATGATTCTCATTTTTGTTGCTTCAAACACGTTTTTTTAGACGTAATCCTCATGTCTCCTACACACCCTCTGGTAAACTAACATAGCGCACTGGAAAATCACCATTAACAAATTGGTACAACATCTATTTCTATGGTCCATCTATACCATAGCAAACTGTTTTTCCATAACCAGAGGGTAGTTTCCGCTGTGCACTTTCGCCCAGGTGGAGCACAATGATACCGAGTCCGACTCGACCCAGACGGGATGATTGCCTCGGGAAAAAAACATGGTGTCATCAGACATGGAGAATTTCCACCAGTTCGTTCGGCTGGATCTTAGCGAACTTCTCCATTTACACCAAAAACAACCAAAAAAATCCTCAATTTCCCAGGTAAATCATGTTTTTTTTCATGTTCGTTTGGCACCTCACTGTCCGTTGGCACCACCAAGGCCGGGGGGTCCAGTGCGACGGCGAGTGGAGCTGACCGCGGAAGGCTCGGAGGGATCGGCGTCCGGGCCCCAGAGAGCATTCAGGTGGTTTCTAACCAGCTTAAGGATGGTTTATGGTAGATATATACTTGTTGTTGGTTTGGAACATTTTCTATTTTCCATAATATATGGTTTGGAACATTTTTCATTTATTTTCACAAATAGGAATTAGTGGTTTAAGCCATAGGAAAACAATAGGAAAATGGTGGTTTAAAGAGTTTTTATGGTGGTTGAATGGGATTTAATGGGAATTACCCTCTGGTTTATGATATATATATATATAATATCTATAGTCTATAGTATTCATGAATATCTATATCATGATATATCTATAGTATTCATGGATTAATACTACCATATATGGTTTATGGTACCATCTGGTTATTTAACATAGCCATGGAAAATCCCGAAAATAAATGGAGGTTTGTAGCTGGGAAAATCATCTATAAATGGGCCATTTTCCATGGCTATGTTAAATAACAAGAGGGTAGATGTATGATACTTAATGAGGTTTATAAACTATGGTTTATTGTAGATGTATCTATAGTATTCATGGATAATATATAATACTTATGGTATATGACATATGATGGTTTATGGTAGACCCATATGCTCCATGTGTGGAATATTTACCTAAAAAACTGGACAATTTTTGGGGTAAATGTTGGTACATATTCCATACATGGAGCATATGGGTATGGTTTATGGTAGATGTATCTATAGTTAGTTAATGGGATAATTTATAAACCAACTTGATAGCGTTTAGTTGCCTTATATGTTTCTATGGCTGAATGAACTATGGTCGTTGGATAGCGTTCAGTTGCCTTATTTCTATGGTTGAATTCTATGGTCTATGCTAGATATTAAACTTTCTAGTATTCTTGGGGTGAAACTAAACCAACATTCACATCACGAAAACATGGCACCATCCTGTTTTTCCGCAAGTTTGGGGATGTTCAATCAAGGCTGAAGCTTGGCGACTCCAATAGAAGATTAGCCCTGAAATCGTTGCGGGTAAAACTGTCAGATACTGTTTCATTAACCATCATTAGGGGATAATAGTTAATGATGGTTAATGATTGTTAATATCCCATTAATTGGTTTAGGGAATAATAGCAGGATAATCATGGTATAATGGGATAATCATGGGACACTACTGGGATGTCATAAACCAGCCATGACTGGGAAGGGTAAGTTTATACCACCTATAAAAATGGTGATGACTGGGGAATGGTAAACATGGCATTGTTTTTGCCTAAATTTTTAGCCTTTTCCATGAATGAAGAAGTATTCCCTTTTTCCTTCTTGGATTCATCTGAACATGGGATATCATTTTCCCCCGTGGAATTCCCCCTTTCAAAACATGGGATTCCCCTCGAGTACTGTAGTTCCAGATGGCAATACCCGACAATGCAACACATCCAATTTCAATGTGAAAGCTATCTATCTATCTTATCTTATCTAATCTCAATCTAATCTAATCGAATCCAATCTAATCTAATCTAATCTAAATTAATCTATCTATCTAATCTATCCTATCCTATTCTCTTCTCTTCTATTCTAATTGTAATTCTAAATCCATTCTATTCTATTCTATTCTAATTGTTTCTATTCTCTTCTATTCTAATTCCAGTCCTCATTCTAATTGCATTCTATTCTATTCTATTATTTATCTAATCTATATCTAATCTATATCTAATCTAAATCTAATCTAAATCTAATCTAAATCTAATCTAAATCTAATCTAAATCTAATCTAAATCTAATCTAACCTAATCTATCTATCTAATCTACCCTATCATATCCTATTCTCTTCTCTTCTCTTGTATTCTATTGCTTTCTATTCTATAATTCTATTCTATTCTATTCTATTCTAGTCTAGTCTAGTCTATTCTATTCTATTCTATTCTATTCTATTCTATTCTATTCTCTATCTAATCTAAATCTAATCTAATCCAATCCAATCCAATCTAATCTAATCTAATCTAATCTATCTATCTGATCTAATCTATCTAAATCTAAATCTAAATCCAATTCTAAATCTAAATCTTAAATCGTAAATCCTAAATATCTATCTAGCTATCTAGCTATCTAGCTATCTAACTATCTAGCTATCTAGCTATCTAGCTATCTAGCTATCTAGCTATCTAGCTATCTAGCTATCTAGCTATCTAGCGATCTAGCTATCTAGCTATCTAGCTATCTAGCTATCTAGCTATCTAGCTATCTAGCTATCTAGCTATCTAGCTATCTATCTAGCTATCTATCTATCTATCTATCTATCTATCTAAAGATGAGCCTATTCATTGCGATGTTTTTTCGTGCTGGAGGGTGAAAGGGGCTACCGGGTTGACAAACCTCACAAAACAAAGGAAGGTTGGCCTTTCAGGTCCGCACCCTCAACATATCAAGTGGGTTCTCTGGGTAAATTACAACGACCGAACCCTGTTCTCCCTCACTGGAATCATGGTTAATAAGGGGAATCATCCCAAAATGGCCGCAAGATTCAGGTGAACGTGAAATATTCTAATTTACCCAGGGTTATATA
The DNA here is from genome assembly GCA_947184155.2 of Cladocopium goreaui. Classification (NCBI taxonomy): domain Eukaryota; class Dinophyceae; order Suessiales; family Symbiodiniaceae; genus Cladocopium; species Cladocopium goreaui. Next base: position 435,438 of record CAMXCT020005101.1, on the reverse strand, counting down.
TATATATATCCCATCTTAAGTATTCAATCTAATTCTTAATGGTTCAATCCAAATTCCTATCTTGGGACGCATTGAGCCATTAAACATATCTTGGTTGATTGTTAAAGACAAGGGACTTATACACTCCATTTGGAAACTCAATGCGCTCACTTGCTTCGCTTGCGTTTAGGTGGGGGGACAGATTTCTGGAAGTCGGTGCGTGCTGCGTCCAGGTGGTGTTTTGGAAATACATGTTTTGATCATTGGTATTTTTATGAATTTATTTTAACCTGCATTTTGTTTTTGCTTTGGCATTTTCCTATTGTGTAAACAATTCCATTGGGGTGTTGGATTCTGACCCAGACTTCAATCTCACCCTGTCGCTTAGGGCCTCAGGGCTGGTCAAAACCCCTGTTGGTTGATGATTAATTCGGAGATTATTTTCTACGCTTGAAAAAAATATTGGGGATCATGAATCATAATCCAAGAACGGGGAATCCCATGCTTAACCATGATTAAATGGAATGATATTTCGGGATTTATTTCACACTGCTCACATGTCTATGATGGGTTGCAGTCCCATTGTGGGCACCAGATTTTGTTGGATGAACGGCCAATCTCTTATTTTTTGTTGCCAACATATACCCTCTGGTAATTTAACATAGCTATTGAAAATCACCATTTATAGTGGATTTTCCCATTAAAAATGGTGATTTTCAATAGCTATGTTAAATTACCAGAGGGTATAATCATATGTTTATTGGCCTACGTTTTTGGATGACGCAACGAAAAGACGGGTGGCAACTCTGGCGGAAAAAATCCATTGAGGTCTGCTGGAAGCACTGATCGGCTGGCAACTCAGAAGCCAAAATTTGGGATTTGACCATGGCGGCCATGAATTTGCGGAACATAAAGATGATTCAACCAACAAACATGAGGAATCATGAGAATATATATATAGATATATATTTAAAACCAGCCATAATGGAAGTAGGATGGAATGCTGTATTATATATCTGTATATGATAGAGATGTGAAGGGTATTTTTTCGGTTCACCATGGGAGAAATCATCAGAAACTCAGGGTGTAATCAACCAAGATGGTGGTGCAATCAAGAATTACATTGGTAAAAACATGTAAAAACATGGGGGATGTACCCTCTGGTAATTTGTTACATAACTATGGAAAGATCCACCATTTTTCATGGGACATTTCATTATAAATGGTGATTTTCCATAGTTCTGGGAAATTACCGGAGGGAAAGTGTTGGGGTTGTGCCAACAGAAGGAGTCTAACCAACGAACATGTCTTTGTGAAGAGAACGGTGGCGATTGAACCAAAAACGACAGGAATATGACCAACCTTGACCAACCTTGAGATTTGACGAGAAAACATTGGCTGTGTCCACAAATCCAAGAATTGTGTGGTTTAAATTGTTTGTTTGTTTTGCCGAAAAAACCGGCGTTTTCTCCCAGCTTCCTCCAGCGCCAGGGTCGCGTTGGCAGCCATCCCTCTGCACGAGATGCGTTTTGAGAAGGGCTTGGGCCAGGCCATGGGGTCCATGGGGCCCATCTTCAACTAGAATCCCAGGACGAACAGAACCAACAGATAAGCCCAGATTCCTGCAAGTTTTTTAAAGGTCAAGTGCCAGAGTTTTCGGAATGTTATTCTCATGGTTTGAAAACAGTTGTAGATGAATCACATTCAAAATCATTCAAGTAATGGCACTAAGAGGGGAACTATGGTTGGAATGCCCCTGACCACTGGTTCTGCGGATCTTTTGACAGTTTCTCTGCAACCCGCCCCACACGCCTCGTCGCGGCTTTTCTGGCTCTTTCTAGACTAGGGGTCTATAAGGGACTTGGTCAGTTACACCATGGGTCAGTGTCACATTGGGCCTACCAGGGCAGGCTATCACAGCACGGGACACGGCACGGGACACGGCACGCGACACAGAAGTTTCGCGCTATTCGGCGGTCCTGGTTCCTTCCGGGATCTGCCCATGGAGAGACCAAGTGGATCAAGTGGATCAAGTGGATCCAGTGGCAAAAGGTGCCGTGGGTTGTCATGACTCGGTGACCCGTGATGAGAAGAACAAGGTGAATCTATTGAGTTTGGGCCGAATATGATGAACATTTCTGAGATTTCAGGGCTTTAAGAAGCTTCAGTTTATACTTATGTAGCCTTTGGCATGGTTTTCCACGATGGAGAATCCGCAAGGGGTCGATCGATGTTCACAGATGCCCACCTGGTAGGACGGGATCCGAAGCTGCTGATATTCAGCAGCACGTGATCTTCATTGAAAGAGCTGGTTCTTTGCTGGCTGTGCCCGTGGATGGCTGGCACGAACAAGTAGACCTGAGTCGATCTAGGTGCGCCGGGGCCCAGGTGCAGGAAGGGTAGGAGCCACCAGTCAGAGGTTGCTGGGGCGAGCGATGTTTGGATATTGCGCGATGTTTGGATTGCGAAGGGAATTGAGCTGCAAAACAATCTGCAAACATGTTTTTTTCCCCAAATTCAACCATCCTTTTTGGTGTGATTCTATTCGCCAATCATGCTCTCTCTCCGATTTTTGACCGGGTTTTCGACAGTTTTTGTTGCCTCCAGGCCGGTGAAGGTGACCTTTAAATGCGTGAATCCTCCAGATCGGCCACTGGGCAAAATCCGATTTCGACTGGGCCGTGATTTCGGGGCTTAACACGGCCCCCGCTGGGTGAAAGTCTTCCCAGGTCGGATGCAAAGGAAAGCTGCGACGCACCTTGGGTGACAGACTTTCGGGACCTGGGACCTTGAAGAACAAGACTTTATTACAACATTTAACTGGTTGGTGGTTTGGAACATTTTTTATTTTTCCATATATTGGGAATAGTACTGTAACCCCAACTGACTAATATTTTTCAGAGGGGTTGAAACCACCAACCAGACTTTTATCGCTTGGTCTGAAATTAAGATGAACATGACAATTAGTTTGAGGATATATCGAAAAATATTGAAAGACGTGGTCTACCACCCAATTGATGGCTGTTTCGAACAATTACAGTAACGATTGACATTTTGAGGATTTGAAGTGCTTCTTTCGTGGTGTGCTAATGCAGCAACCCCCAAAAGGGTCGAAAAGAATCCAAAAGCCTGGAAAAATTGGGGGAAGCATCATTATATTATCATCTTGGAATCACTCCATGTTTTTTTTTCCCGGTTGCTCTGTTATTGATGCTTTCATTAGGTGCAGTTGAGACACCCCAGATATCCAGATGAAGGTTTAGAGCTGGGTTGTTTCATAGGCATAGGGGAACCATGAAGACTAACGATATAGCGATGAAAGCTCTGTCTCTGGGTGGCCTGAAAAGGTATCACCACGAGTCACGCGTCTATCATGTTTGTTGACATCATTATTTAATTCAAGCTAGAGTTGGAAAAATCGATGAACATGGGACACTTTTAACATGCTTGCTCCAGCCTTTTTTAATCAGTACATTGTACATGGTAGCTACATTTTTTTTTGGGAAATCGCTACAATGTGGGGCCTGTTAGTTATGATTGTTGGTTTAGTTTCACCGCATGAATACATATGAATACAAATTTGTTATATATGTATGTATATAATTGTATATAGTTACATAATATTTATCCATATATCATAAACATTCATAAACCCTAGCTAACTGGAGATTCATTGGAGTTATAACTATGTTTATTCATATAAACCCATGGGTTATCTCCAAGGCGGGATCAGGATCCGTCAGCTCGGTCTCCGAGATCACAGGCGCTTACGTTAGTTCGCTCTCTGAGATGTTGGTAGTTGTGGTAGTTATATATAAACAAGTTATAAAATGTGCTGAAGATATGTAAAGATATGTATATATGATAAACAAACAGGGTATATATCTTATATATCTTATATATCTAGATATAGATAGATAGATTGATAGATATACTGATATATGTAAAAACCATGATTTGTAAAAGCAAAAAATCAAGATATGTCTTCAGACAGGCAGTCCTGAGAGTCACGATGTCTTGGCGTCCGCGACTCGACTTGGATGCTGAGGATGCCACGCCGGTGCCCCATGTTGCTAGTTAGCTGCTGAGTATCATAGGGATCATCAAATACTAGAATATCATAAATGTTATAGTATATAATAATATAGTTACACATAGTGATCATAGTTTTTAGATGTTTCTAATATTTTTTTTATGCAACTAATTACAATTATAAGGAGTTTTTCAGTCGAATCTCATCGAATATTCTAGTAATACTATACTTAGCATGGTCTATTTCACTAGAAAAAACATGTTATGCTTTATGCCTATTGTAAGGAAAGTTGGGTAACAAACCAACTTGGAACCATGGAACCACCTTGTAGTTTTGTTTTGGACTTGCAATAGTTTATAGTTTGCCGGATAGGGTTATGGTGGACATAGAGTAAAAAAGATAACTATTCTCTTCTTTATTGGTTGACACCTCACTGCAGGTAAAGAACATGGTAAACACTCACCAAAGATGGCATCAATTTTTGTAGAGCTCACTAACCAAAGATGGGGATAAAACTGAGAATCATGTTTACATGAGATGATTTGCCATGGATGGATTGGGGGCTTCTCTGCAAAACACTATTTAAATGGAGATATGATATATGGCTGCGAATCTGAATCTAGCCCCAAGGTAAACCAGCCACATTTTCGGTTTAAGACGAACACCTCTACTTACAGGATCCGTTTAATTTTTTGGGCTTACCAGTATCACATGTGTCCAAACTTCTGCTGGAACCATCCCTTACTGCCCAGTCTTTGAACTACTGAGGATAGGATAACCTCCGACTCAGAGGATTTCTGTGTGCCGGGTTTGCTTTCCGATGGCTCGGAGTCGGGTACTTCTATAGAAGGCCCTCAGACGGATGCACGCATCGCAACTCAGCACAACAGTCCCTTGGAGCGATGTCTACATCTTTTTCCCACTTTTTTTTGCTTCATTTAATATCATTTCCCCCATTAAACCAATAAGATCCAATAGGTAGATTCTAATGATATCCCGATGCCAAGTGCCCCGATATCCCCGATGGATTCCGAGAAATAAAGTTGGGCGGTTTTGCCGTTGAATCGCTGCGATTGACTTTCGAAACACAACTTTCTCTTATGGACAAAAACCTTGGGTTGCGATGGATTCCCTAAAAAACCAAGGGTCAAGTGATGCAGGTCTCCCATTTTCTACCAGGGAAATCCAGCTTTCTGGCTGACAATATGTAAGTTCTAGATCCCCAGGGCTATATATGTGGTACATTATATTAAAAAAGTACATATTACATATGCTATACATATACGATATATGTACACGATATACATAGATAGATATACATAGATATAGATAGATATACTGTAGATAGATAGAAATAGATAGAGATAGATAAAGATAGAGATAGATAGAGATAGATAGAGATAGATAGAGATAGATAGAGATAGATAGAGATGATAGAGATAGATAGAGATAGATAGAGATAGAAAGAGATAGATAGAGATAGATAGAGATAGATTGATAGATAGATAGATAGATCGATAGATAGATAGATAGATAGATAGATAGAGGGATAGATAAATAGATAGATAGATAGATCGATCGATAGATAGATAGATAGATAGATAGATAACTTAGATAGATAGATTAGATAGATAGATTAGATAGATAGATTGGATGGATGATTAGATCATATAGATTAGAATATATTATATTAGATTAGATAGATAGGATAGATAGATGGATGGATGGATGGATGGATGGGTGGGTGGGTGGATGGATGGATGGATGGATGGATGGATGAATAGTTAGTTGGACCACGGCCTTTAGAAGGCCGTGGTGTTTTGTACACATCGGGGGGGTCGGGTGGGGTGGGGTGGGGCATGTAATAACTTTCATGGGCACTTGCGGAGGAAGGACATGCTTGTCTGTGGCTGCCGGTAGGTGCATGTATGCACGGGTGGGGTTGGGTGGGGTGGGGCATGTAATAACGTTCATGTGAACTTGCGGAGGAAGGACATGCTTCTCTGTACGTTCTCTGGAACTTTCCACTCATGCGTCATGCCACGCTATGTAAGTTCTCTGGAACTTTCCACTCATACATCATGCTACGTTACTGTAAGTTCTCTGGAACTTTCCACTCATGCGTCATGCCACGCTATTGTAAGTTCTCTGGAACTGTCCACTCATACGTCATGCTACGTGACTGTAAGTTCTCTCGAACTTTCCACTCATGCGTCATGCCACGCTATTAAAAGTTCTCTGGAACTTTCCATGTGTTCATGTGGTGCTGGCGTTGTACCTTAAACAATCCAGATCCGCAAAGGTTCTTGGAAGAACTCGAAGCGTTGCTGTGACCAACACAGGAATCAAAACATGTCAGGTTGAATATTTTGAGAATTCTCACAAACCCCAAAAATGGTAGTTTCGTCTAGGCGAAATGCTTGTTTTTGAAAATATGCACCAGAATAAGGGGTTAACGGCCTTCAAAAACAACATCAAAACATGTCAGGTCGAATTAGTTTGGGAATTCTCAAAAACCTCAAAAATGGTAGTTTCGTCTTGGCGAAATGCATGTTTTTGAAAATATGCACCAGAATTCGGGGTTAACGGCCTTAAAAATCCCATCAAACAAAATTCTATTGGCACGAGCACATCAAGAATCATCCATGATACACCGTTGATCACAAAAAACCCACGGCCTTCTAAAGGCCGTGCTCCTAGTTAGTTAGTTTGTTAGTTAGTTAGTTAGTTAGTTCGTTTGTTAGTTTGTTTGTTTGTATATATATATATATAATATGTAGATAGTATGTGTATATACAATATGTATGATATTGCTGGTAAAAGTCCTCGGTTGTCCTCGGCAGTCCCCCAGACATAACTTAGGTTTGGAAGCTCATGAGAACGGGACCTGTAAGCCCTGCCGCTTTTTCCACATGAAAGAGGAAGGATGCAGAATTGGTGCTGCTTGCCACTTGCCGCAAGCGTCGCCATAAGCGTCAACTAACTAACGTGCTGACCCTTCCATTTGAGTTGTGGGTTGGAAGACCCAAACTCTAAGAATGGGTGATTCTAAGGGCCTATGTTTGTTGCGAGAACGCTATGTGTTTGGGTTGCGTCACCCCAGTGTTACCCCCAGTAACTAGAACTATAGCTATATACCAACACACATCCAACAGTTACTATCGTTATAAGACCAAATGCCTATCTGGTTGGTGGTTTGGAACATTTTTTATTTTTCCATATATTGGGAATAATCATCCTAACTGACTAACTCATATTTTTTTCAGAGGGGTAGGTCAACCACCAACCAGCTATCATGTAGGCCCCCTGTAAGGATCTGGAGTGGACACCAAGCAGGCGAGAAGCATTTGAAAGCTCCTGAATCCTGATACTGTAATTTGTTTAAAAATTGTTACCACCGAAAAGACAACGATATCATGATTACACCTGTGAGCGTTATGATCATTGTCATTATAGTTATGATCATGGCCATGATCACATGTTTAAACATCATATTGTTTGTTAGTCATATCCTGTCAAGGCCCCATTCCATCCCCGTTTACAGATGATTTTCCTAGTATATAGTATTTTGAACAAATGGCACATCATTCCATTTTGTTGGGGATGTCACAATACCCCCTCTATGTGTGGATTTACATTGCACGGGATGGATGACGAAGAAAAACCATGAATCTCATCGAACTTGACGATGGCACAGGATTATTTTTTTGAGAATAATTCACTGGTAATTTATGGTAATTTCACAGTTTGCTGTTGAAAATGGTCATTTATAGTTGATTTACCTATTAAAATGCTGATTTTCCGTAGCTATGTTAGTTTACCAGAGGCTAATTCACTAACCTGAAACTAGCTGTTATCATCTAGCCATTAAGGAATGATTCCCCTGTTTCGCATCGATGAGGTCACGATGTGTCAGTATACAGCCAGATATATACTACCCATAAACCACATACCCACTATATATCCCAGTATATATATATATAATATACATATATATCCCTTTATATTCCCATCATATTTCCATCAAATGGCCAAATGGCACAACTTTGTTGCATAACTTTGTTGGATAAATAACCATGTTGGATGTTTAATTGCCATTTAATTGACCATGGCCCGTATGGGTTTCCATCAAATGGCATAACTTTGTTGGATAGATAACCATGTTTGTTGTTTAATTGCCATTTAACTTGACCATGGCCCATATGGGATATAAGGGAATATAACAATTAACAAATCAAAAATACGGATCTTCATTAACCCAGCACGACATTGAATCCAGACAAACAACCTGGTTTTATTCCCCCCGAAAACAAGGATATGTCCATTTGGATTTGTTTGAAAAAAGGAATCAATTCCACTAGATCATCATTATTTTCCCTATGAACATTGCCATTTGTGGGCATTGCCATTTTCAGACACACCCAATCATCATACTGCTAGTTATATATATATGTACATAAACCTGGTTTTATTCGCTCCCAACAAAAAAAACATGATATTTCCATTCAATTTGTAATGGTTAAATCATTATAATGAGAGAGGGCATCAGGAGAATTTGCTATTTTTCCCCAACAGCGTAAGCTAATGGGGTCTTCAGCCCAGAATAGCTCCGGTGTGCACTGGTGCAGGCGCCGGGTCAGGTTCAACGAGGTTCCGGAGAAGGTTCCGCCGGAGAAGGTTCCGGAGAAGGTTCCGGTGAAGGTCTGGGAGGCTTTGGTGCAGAGCCAAGTCATGTTCAACAGGGTTCCGGAGAAGGTTCCGGAGAAGGTTCCAGGAAGCCTTGGCGCAAAGCCAAGTCAGGTTCAACAGGGTTCCGGAGAAGGTTCCGGAGAAGGTTCCGGAGAAGGTTCCGGAGAAGGTTCCGGAGAAGGTTCCGGAGAAGGCCTTGGCGCAGAGCCAGGTAAGGTTCAACAGAGGTTCCGGAGAAGGTTCCGGGAGGCTTTGGTGCAGAGCCAGGTCAGGTTCCAGACAAGGTTCCGGTGAAGGTCTGGGAGGCTTTGGTGCAGAGCCAAGTCAGGTTTAACAGGGTTCCGGAGAAGGTTGTTCAGATCGAGTGCCGTTGCAGGTTCTGCGTGGGGAAGCTTGCCATTCGGACTATGTAGGCCCGGTTGCGCTTCCATTACTGTGCAAGACTGGGTGTAGCCTCGCAGAGCTTCACAGTCACACAGTTGCAAGGGCATTCCAATGCTGTATATTACTGTGCGTTTGCCTGTTTCTTTTTCTCTGTGTGGTTGTAGTTGCTATTGTCCTTTCTGTCACAGTTTTCCTCTGTGTGGTTGTAGTTACGTTGCTAGCCTTTCTGGAGCCGGAGAAGGTCTGGAAGGCTTTCGTGCAAAGCCAGGTCAAGTTCAACAGGATTCTGAAGAAGGTTCCGGAGAAGGTTCCGGGAGGCTTTGGTGGAGAGCCAGGTCAAGTTCAACAGGGTTCCGAAGAAGATTCCGGAGAAGGTCTGGGGTGCAGAGCCAGGTCAGGTTCAACAGGGTTCCGGAAAAGTCTCCGGAGAAGGTCTGGTCAGGTTCAACAGGGTTCCGGAGAAGGTTCCAGCGCTTGGCTTGGCAGCACGCTTCAGAAAGTAAGTAAAACGTTGCGGCTGTTGGGGATACCACCGAAGCTAATTTTTCCAATTTGTACTGGTTAAATCGTGTTATCCAGTATTTTCTCTACCATTGAACCCACCACTCTACCTTGTTGTAAATCCGATTCCATCCCCGTGATATCCCATTCTTACTAGTTAAATCCCATTAAATCAACATGCCCATTTTCGAGCCCGCTGATCCTATGTCCATTTCAAATGGTGAACTCCAGCATTTGCTGAAATCCCTGAAATCACAACAAACAGTTGATCTTATAGCTCTCTATCCTATCTAGAATCTAGAGTTTTGAATGGTTGCCCTCCAGTAAATTAACCGTTCGACCCTGGCACTCATCAGGCTTGGAAGATTAGTTAGTTTCCACTAAAAATTGGGTGTGATTTTCAGGCTCCAGCTGTTAATTTACCAGAGTGTTTCCATTGGTTTCATCCACCATGGGTTGTCCATTGGTTTCCACCATGAAATGCCATGGCATGGGTTTCGCCATGAAATGCATCCACCATGAGGGTTTCCATTGGTTTCACCATGGGTTTTCCATTGGTTTCCACCATGAAATGCCATGGCATGGGTTTCGCCATGAAATGCATCCACCATGAGGGTTTCCATTGGTTTCACCATGGGTTTTCCATTGGTTTCCACCATGAAATGCCATGGCATGGGTTTCGCCATGAAATGCATCCACCATGAGGGTTTCCATTGGTTTCACCATGGGTTTTCCATTGGTTTCCACCATGAAATGCCATGGCATGGGTTTCGCCATGAAATGCATCCACCATGAGGGTTTCCATTGGTTTCACCATGGGTTTTCCATTGGTTTCCACCATGAAATGCTGAGGCAAGTTCTGTCACTATTGTACCCGAGAGGAGGCGCGTCGCGAGCGTCTCACCCGAAAGTATGACGACCGTCGCGTGAAGCGTCGCCTCGGCCGCCGTGCCCTGGATCCAGAAGTTCCAAAGGGGGAGGAACTGGGTGATAAACCACCCAAAATTTGTGATTTAGGGAACATTTACATGGAAATTCATGGTGATTTCATGGAAGATAATCCATTAATTATGATTAAATCACCATGGATTTCCATGACAATCCACCATGATGATTTCCCAATGATAATCCGTTTATTGTCTAGTGAACACTAGCGAACCATGGCCCAGGACTTAGGACATGATTTGAACGGAAATGGAGGATTTCACGGGGGAAATTGAGGATGGAGGATTGAATGAACTATGGAACTTGGAGAGGGGTGATAACGGTAAGGGATGGGGTTCTTCTCTCACTTCTCACCACTTACACCGCTCCTTTTGTCGCTACACCTTCCTCCACCTCCGCTACGCTAAGGATTTAACTATGGAAATTGAGGATTTGACTATGGACAGTGAGGATTTGACTTTGGAAATGAGATTTATAGCCTCTGGGAATCAAACATGGCAATGGAACATCTGTACAAATGGAACTTTTAATAGGAACATCATCGCATTAAAACGTGGATTTCCCAACTGCAACGTTTGATTGCTGGAGGATACATGGGTTTATAATGGGGACATAGTGGTAATATCATGGGGATTTGTAATGGTTGATGGGTAACTTATAATGGTAATAGGAATACAATTGTTGATTCATATTTTATAATGTGTAATATATATGTATATATAGGATATAATCCTACTATATATATATATGATTATATATAATTATATATATATCTATATATATATATATTCAGAAATGGGATCCAATGGGGATTTAACAACAATTTGTGGTTGATAATGGGGATATCATGGGGATACACTAGGATAAGAATGGGCCAAATATGTTTTTTGCAACACACATGATGATTGAAACAATAAGCATAGAGACATATGCGGGGTATTAGGCCAACCCTTTCATGGGGGTGTAACTGGCTAACGAACATGTGTGATATGGGTTTGTCTGAAAACGAGGGTATACCGGTGTTATTTAACATAGCCATGGAAAATGGCCCATTTATAGATGGTTTACCTATTGAAAATGGTGATTTTCCATAGTTATGTTAGTTTACCGGAGGGTAATTCAATGGTATGATTTTCTGAATAATGGGAGGTTGGGGTCCTGTATGAACAATGGTACGACGCACGAATAAGACGATTCCATCAAGAAACATCATGAACAAATCATGCACACGTTCAGTATATTCAAGAAAATGCATCTCTTGGATCAGGCCACTGAAGATAAGGCAAACCACTCGCAACAATGGGTCACAAGACGGTCCACGGGGCTGGTGGACACAATTCACTCCGGCCTGCAGTGAAATGGCAATCACCATCCTGGCCAGCCAGTTGACTTAGGTAAGCTCCTAGCATTGCCACTTGCAGCAGTAATGATATCGGGATTTCGCGGGCAGAGATAATTCCTGGTACCCATCCTGGAGGGACCCTCCCATTTGCAAAACATGTCAAGGGCAATCTCTCTATTTCTTTAGTGCTTCAATTCCCTTCATATTTCTTCCTCCAAAAATCTAATTTCATGATCAACCATAGGATTTTGAGTGCCGCATTTTCAGTGGCCAAAACCTCAAGAATCTGGTGAAGAGACAAACAGTCGACAAAAAGTCGCCATGAAAAAAGCGGGGCTTAAGGAACAAACTGAAGGAACCCGCCTTTTTGGCGGGGAAACCCAGCAGATTGCCGAGGTTTGACAGTAGTTAGCGGCCAAGCACATCGTCCCTAGATGAGGTGGGGGATGAAGGATCAGTCCAGAAAAGTTACAGGTCTCGATAGGATTTAGCATGATATTTAGCTATACGTAGTTGAGCGTGATTGTTACGTGTTTTTTTTCCCACGATTGGATGGACAGAATTGATTATCCAAAGAACAACATGTCTGGGAAAAAAAAGATCCACTGACATCCAAGTTGCGCCAGCGCTGGATCGATTTTCGGATTTATGGTACTCGGGGTAACTATCTCCACATGACTGAGAAAAATCAAACATAGCTTGCTGGAAAATCCACCAATTGATGGATGTTTTTTCCATTCATTTTTCCATGTTGGCCATTGAAAAAGGGGATGGACAGCAGGGGATTTCTTTCATGGATTTCCCATTGCATATCTCCATGGATTGAAGGCCGGGTCTTTTCCACAGCTCGGCTCCCCAAGTTTCAACGTTGTTTTCTTTGTGTAAACAACTACCATCTCATGTTCCGTTGATCAATGTTAATCATATCTTTAAGAGCATTGTTCAAAAATCCTGTTGGTAGATGATGGTAGATGATGACAGGGGTACTATCCAACATATCAGGGATTTTGCTGGGAATCCCTATGACATTGCGAATATCTTTTGAACATGTAACATGTCCCCAAGAACCGCGAAGAACCGAAGCTTTTGGAGGCTGATGACGGCCAATCGGACGCATCAAAGTGTTTGAAGGCACGAGTCTCCGGCAAATCCTCGAAGTTCGGATGACCTGCACTTGGCACCTGGAGGTTTCAGCCGTTTCGGGCCCTGACCCGATCTTTCTTCCCCATGCGTGCAGACCTGACCTGCATGCGAAAATGTTCCGGGAAAGCCCCTTTGGTTTGGATACCATGGGGTGTGTTATGAACAGTGGCCCAATTTCTCCATTTCTGAACGGTGATGAACCGAGCTGTGGGGGACCTGTCCTCCCGTTTCAATTTCACCATTGCAAATCTCAGTTCGCCCCTTGGATCCTACTTGGTCGCTTATACTACGGCATTTAGTTCACCCCAGTTTTTTGAGTGGACCAACAATAGTTATCCCGGATCCCATTTGCTGGAGTTATAGCTGGCGATAATATATAATTATTGTTATAGTTATTAAATAGTCCACTTGCCCCATTGGAAACTTATCCCATTATTAAATAATCCACTTATCCCATATAATATGGTAATAACTATATTTCTGATTATGTAATTCAATGATCCTACTGATCCCATTGAAGGCTGGGGTTATGAGCCAAGTATGATCCAAATTTCCGGCTGGAAGAGCGGCCGACATGGTGACACGGTGACTGCGAACTGGAAGTTCCAGGAAGACGTGGCCAATAGAAATAGATGATTCAATATATATATATAATATAGAATATATATATAATAGAATATATATAATATAGAATATATATAATATAGATTATATATATAATATAGAATATATATATAATATAGAATATATATAATATAGAATATATATAATATAGAATATATATAATATAGAATATATACAATATAGAATATATATAATATAGAATATATATAATATAGAGTATATACAATATAGAATATATATAATATAGAATATATATAATATTATATGTCATATTATCTATATAATATATAATTTAATTTTCTATATAGTATATAATATTTGATGTATAATATATATATAATATATAATATATAATATATAATATATAATGTATAATATATAATATATAATATATAATATTTGATATATAAAATATAATATAATACATATAATATCATATATAATATACCTATATCTATATATATTATATTATCTATATAATATAATATTTAATATGTAATATATAATATATATTTTAATATATAAAATATATAATTTAATTATCTATATAATATATCATATAATTATCTATATAATATTTCATATAATTATCTATAAAACATTTAATATATATAATATAATACATAATATATAATATTTAATATATAGTAAAGAGTTTATCGTATATAATAGATAACAATATATATATAACATATATATATATAAATAAATAAATAAATATATATATATATAAACAATATGATTTACCATGATTTACCTATTAATTATGAAATCCTCTGAATCATGGTGATTTTCCAGTTCGCTAACCGTCAAACTACCAGAGGCGAGCCAATTTTGTCTGATCTGCCGAACTTTATGAGCGGTTGGAGAGCCAGCGGCGCGTCTCCATGATAATCCGTCAAGTTGATCTGTGGATGGTTTCGGAATCGTGTGTGAGTTGGTAGATGGTCTATGCATGTCTATACCATGATAATCCCATTATTTATAGTTATCAATAGTTACCAACTATAGTTACCAACTATAGTTATCTTACAATTTTTCATATAGTTACCAACTGGTGCAGGATTTCGCAACGAAAAAAGTACAGAAAGGCGTAGGTGAAGCTCAGTGGGTCAAGGCACCCTAAGCATTTCCAATGCCAGAAGGGACTCTGAGGAAATGTTCTGCGATCAAGCCTTCGTGGTTTCAAGATCATTGGCCCACCCTTGATTGGGATGATTTCACATCACTTTGCCATGTACATGCGTATATATATATATTTAAACACAATTATATATATATATACACTTATATATATATATATGATCAATATATAAGTATATATGTATGATATACATATTGTAGCGTCTATTTTGAAATTGCTTTCAGATTGATTGAATCAATGCTTTTTGGGTAATGATCGAAATGCTCAAAAGTGGCACCTGCAGCGGGCCTTTTTTTAAAGATTCATAGAAAGACGATTTTTTTGAGCAGCCAGCCAGGCTTCTGTCTGCAAAAAAAATAAAGTAAAAGTACATCGAACAGATAAGCGTAAAAAAACGGAAAAAATAAGAGGAAGTCTAAGCCGCGTATCGAAATTAGTTGAGCAATCCTTTTTTCAGCCAAGGATCCCCCCACATTTGAATTGATGCATTTTGCAGACTGCATGCACCTTATTTACGAAAGTTATATGACAATATATATGTGTGTATATTTATATATATATGTACATACTACGTGTATATATATATATATATTATAAGATTATATATATATATATGTATGTATATATATATATAGATGTATTTATATAAAATTATACATATAATATGTATATATATATACACATACATATATATATACACATATACATGTCTATTTATGTGAATGTATGTATGTATATATACATATAAATATATGTAATGTAATGTAATGTAATGCCATGTAATGTAATGTACAGTAATTTAATGTACAGTAAAGTAAAGTAACGTAAAGTAAAGTAAAGTAATGTAATGTAATGTATGCATGCATGCATGCATGTATGTGTGCATGTATGTATGTATGTATGTAATGTATGTAATGTATGTAATGTATGTAATGTAGGTAATGTAGGTAATGTAGGTAATGTAGGTAATGTAGGTAATGTAGGTAATGTATGTAATGTATGTAATGTATGTAATGTATGTAATGTATGTAATGTATGTAATGTATGTATTATGTGATGTATGTGATGTATGTAATGTATGTAATGTATGTAATGTATGTAATGTATGTAATGTATGTAATGTATGTAATGTATGTAATGTATGTAATGTATGTAATGTATGTAATGTATGTAATGTATGTAATGTATGTAATGTATGTAATGTATGTAATGTATGTAATGTATGTAATGTATGTAATGTAATGTAATGTAATGTAATGTAATGTATGTAGTATGTAATGTATGTAATGTATGTAATGTAATGTAATGTATGTAATGTATGTAATGTATGTAATGTATGTAATGTATGTAATGTATGTAATGTATGTAATGTATGTAATGTATGTAATGTATGTAATGTATGTAATGTATGTAATGTATGTAATGTATGTAATGTATGTAATGTATGTAATGTATGTAATGTATGTAATGTATGTAATGTATGTAATGTATGTAATGTATGTAATGTATGTAATGTATGTAATGTAATGTATGTAATGTATGTAATGTATGTAATGTATGTAATGTATGTAATGTATGTAATGTATGTAATGTATAATGTAAATGTATGTAATGTATGTAATGTATGTAATGTATGTAATGTATGTAATGTATGTAATGTATGTAATGTATGTAATGTATGTAATGTATGTAATGTATGTAATGTATGTAATGTATGTAATGTATGTAATGTATGTAATGTATGTAATGTGTATGTAATGTATGTAATGTATGTAATGTATGTAATGTAATGTAATGTATGTAATGTATGTAATGTATGTACAATGTATGTAATGTATGTAATGTATGTAATGTATGTAATGTATGTAATGTATGTAATGTATGTAATGTATGTAATGTATGTAATGTATGTAATGTAATGTATGTAATGTATGTAATGTATGTAATGTATGTAATGTATGTAATGTATGTAATGTATGTAATGTATGTAATGTATGTAATGTATGTAATGTATGTATGTATGTAATGTAATATGTAGTGTATGTAATGTATGTAATGTATGTATGTATGTATGTATGTATGTATGTATGTATGTAATGTATGTATGTATGTAATGTATGTAATGTATGTAATGTATGTAATGTATGTAATGTATGTAATGTATGTATGTATGTATGTAATGTAAGTAATGTAATGTATGTAATGTATGTAATGTATGTAATGTATGTAATGTATGTAATGTATGTAATGTATGTATGTATGTATGTAATGTATGTAATGTATGTAATGTATGTAATGTATGTAATGTAATGTAATGTAGTGTAATTTAATGTAATGTAATGTAATGTAAGTATGTATGTATGTATGTATGTATGTATGTATGTATGTAATGCATGTATGTAATGTAATGTAATGTAATGTAATGTAATGTTATGTTATGTATGTATTGTATGTATTGTATGTAATGTATGTAATGTATGTAATGTATGTAATGTATGTATGTATGTAATGTAATGTGATGTGATGTGATGCGATGTAATGTAATGTAATGTAATGTAATGTATGTATGTATGTATTACTGTATTACTGTATGTATGTATGTAATGTACTGTAATGTAATATATTGTAATATAATGTAATGTAATGTAATGAAAATGTAATGTAATGAAAATGTCATGTAATGTATGTAATGTAATGTAATGTAAGGTAATTTAATGTAATGTAATGTAATGTAATGTATGTTTGTTTGTATGTATGTATGTATGTAATGTATGTATGTATGTATTTATGTATGTATGTATGGATGGATGGATGGATGCATGCATGCATGCATGTATGTATGTATGTATGTATGTATGTATGTATGTATGTATGTATGTATGTGTATATATATATATGTATGTATGTATATATGCAGACATATGTATAAATGAAATATGTATAACTATATATGTAAAAATGTATAAATATGTTTAGATATGTATATTATATATATGTGTTTTTACTTACCCACCTATACCCATGTATACAAAATGTTTGATATTTTATATCTGGTTGAAACCACCAAATCGGCTTGAATAAGGCACATTCTACATGATCCAGCACGGGCAGATGATCAGCACAGAAAAGTCAGCTGCTGTCCTCCCAACACTGGAAATCTCCTGTCAATGGGTGGTTTTGATGGGAAAATCATAGAAAAATCAGGGAAAAAACAGGGAAACGCATGAAATAAACGGAGGTAAAAAAACTGGGAACATGTTCTATAGATGGTTAAATTTGCCCATGTTGGAGTACTGGAGTTTTTTTTTCTGTTAGCTGGGGATACATTGGCCTAACCAGCTCAAGCTTATGTTTTTTGGGTACCTTTCAGCCAGGCCATGATAGTCATGTCGATTCAGCCATGAGGGGAATCCCGAGTTGAAGCTGCAGTTGGGGAATCCGCTACTTATGGGGTACCATGGTTGTAAAGCCCCAAAAGGATGGGATGTAACCCCTAAAAAAACAGGGTTCTATATCTACTCACAACTGAAACTGCATTTCCAAGTAGCAACTAGCAACCAACGTTTATGATGCCTACCAACACGAGCAGTAGATATGTCGAGTATGGCACCTCAAATGACGAGGAAACTCGCCATGTTTACACGAGCCCAACCCAAAATTTGGCAACATTGACGATTGTGGGGAGTGGGGCCGCGCAAGCGCGTGCATGTACCCTCTGGTAAACTTATGTATATAACTATGGAAAATCACCATTTTTAATGGGAAAATCAACAATTTCTATGGCCATTTTCAATAGCTATGTTAGTTTACCAGAGGGGTACCTATCATATTTCAAGGTGGTGACAAAGTATAGTCAGAATGGTTTCGCACATCCTCAATTCTGTAGGGACAAACTTCTGGGATCGGGGTCCAGCATGGCTGTGACACGAAAAAATGATGCGACGTTGCCGGCTGACTACATAGTGGCCACCAGTTAGAAGTTTGTTGCTTTGTAAAGCCCATGAATACTATAGTTATTTGATGTATTGATGTTATTTGCGTATCATAAACCATATAGTTACTGTTGTGAAGTAAGCCAACTTAGATGTCGTTTGGGGCCACATTGGGAAACAGCATCCGACCTGAACTCCGAAGGCATGCTCCGACAGTTGTGTACCAGAGCGGGTGTATCATTTGAATCGAGTTCATGGTTCTATCCCCATACCCTCTGGTAATTTGTTACATAGCTATTGAAAATCACCATAGAAATAGTGAATTTTCCCATGAAAAATGGTGATTGTCCATAGTTATGTAACAAATTACCAGAGGGTATCATTATGTATCATTATATATCATGATCTAATATTATCACTATAAGCTCAAATATTTAATATATATATATATAGATCATTGGCGGTGATATAAGTTGATCACAGCCAATGATGCTATCCGGGAAAATCATGACCGTGGCGTGCTGGTCATTTTCCTGTTGTGATCGGGCACCATCACAATCGGCCACGGATGATCTTACCCTGCAATAAACTAACATAGCTATAGAAAAGGAACCATTTCTAGATGATTTTCCTACTAAGATGGTGATTTTCCATAGGAAACTCTTAGTTTACCCTCAGCATTTGATCTTCGACAAACCCATGTCCAGCCAGGTCTATGTGAGCCCTGCTCTGGAATTAAGCGACTTCTCACAGGAGCCTTTGCGGCCGCAGTGGAGGAAGTGGCAATTTCCATAATTTTCCCAATTTTCGTCAGATGTTGGGCAAATGTGGCAATGGCGCCACTTTCCCACCAGAACCTATGGGATCTTGCCCTGCATGGAAAATTTCACCAAAATCATTAGCTACGAAACCGAAACCACAACCGAAAACTTCCTGGTGACTTTACAGTTTTTCGGCTCCTAGGGCTGCTCGCTGCTAGGAGCAGTTGCGCTTCAATCCGGAGTTGCCGAGGTGCCGGATAGAAATGGCTGATTTTCCAGCCGTGAGACTGGAGGCTTCTTGGAGAATTATCCCACTTACCCATAGGATCCATGTATGCTATATATATATGGTAACATTTACCATCAATATACCATACATGGATCCTATGGGTTAGTGGTTAGTGACCCTGGTTAGAAAGTCACCGATTCGTGGCCATGGATGCCATGGTTTGGGCAAAATCTGTGGTCACTGTGGTCCTAAACGGGGCCTAAACGTGGTGCACAAGATCCGAATGCCTGCGCCAGGGAGATTCCTTTGGCTGTTCGCTTGGTCTTGGACTGTGAGGTGCCACCCACCAAAGGTGGATCCGCCAGCAAACTTGTGGGGATTTGGGGCTAGCAAAGGGAACAGCTCTCCAAACATGATGATCATGATGGATGTGTGCATTCAGAATCTATGGCTTTCAGTGGGAAAAACCTGGAGGCGACTGCTGCTGAGGGGGAGAATGATGAGGCGCTGGAGGAACGAAGTGTGCATTACACTTACATCTCCCTGCAGAAGGCCGATGGGTGATGATAGAATGGTACACCTGGGAGCTGATGATGGCTTGAAACCACTACTTGTTTTCTTTTTGAATGCTTCCCCCTTTTTTTGAGTTCCTAGGAAACCTTACTTAATACTATACACACATATTACGCGAAAATACACACTCACTGAGTCACTGAAGTGTATAACACATTTTCAGCGCGTTACGAAAAAACCCACTGACCAACTTCCCCATTTTTCGGACGCTCTGAGCCAAGACAGTCTTGGAATGATGATCCCCAAAAAAACGGGTGAGTTACTCAGTTCTTGTTGGTTTCTATTCTTATTTTTGAGAAGTTGTGTTCGTTCATTGTCAAAAAAACCAGAAGAATGAAAGTGGTTTTTGCGTGTTCTAATTCAAAACACGTGCCATGGGTTTTGTTTGAAATTATGACATCAGCGATGTTCTCCATATGTTTTTCTCCGTTCCACCCCCTTTGTTTTTTTTTTTCGCGGAAAAACAGAGCACCAGAACTCCAGGCCAACGCCCTAGACTCGACGCTCGGTTGGGATGCTTCAAAAACCATGGTGTTTTTGAAGATCGCCATGGTTGTTTCAAACATGTTTTTTGAAGAACATAAAAGAAAAACAATGGCTGGATGTTGATGGATTGATGTTTTTTTGTTTTTGATTTTGAAGAACACATTTAATTAGTCTATATTTAAGTTGGAGATGACTTTTCTTTGGAGGTTTTGAAGATCACATTTGAGTAGTATTTGTTGGAGATGAAATTGATGAAATATCCCTAATGCCAAAGTGATGTGAACAAATAGGACATTTCTCAAGCCCTGTTTAAGAAATGGTTAATTTTTATGGGTTTATGCTGGATACAGAAGTCAACTTCATAGTTTTTGTGGTCAGTTGATTTAGATGTTTGTAAAGCAACAAAAATAGCTGGGCACCACATGATGGCTGACGTCACTGGCAGCAAGAGACGGGGACTTAATCCCGCAAGGGCTAGCAAGAATGGGAGATGAACCACTAGAAATGGGGGCTTGCGAGGATTACCTTCTGGTCATCAAACATGGCAATGGAAAATGGCCTATTCAAAAGATGAGTTTCCCAGGTCCTAGATTCGAGGACAGTTGATCCTTGTTTCAACTGGGTCAAAACCTATTACTAGATTGGGGGGAATATCCATGAGTTCTAGCTATGACTTAGGGTAGGCTGCTGGAGAAAGCCTCGTTGGCCTCTGTGAATTTTACCTGACAGAAATCCCAATTTTTGGGGAGACCATGACCTGGAACCATGACCTGGAAAAGCCATGATTTATAGATTTAACTTCATTGAACCATGATTTTCCCTGCTAGTTTGGGGAGCCACGGAGCTGATGACACCGCAACGCCGGTCGATTCGCCATGTTTGATTGCCAGGTTTTGAATGATCTATCAGAAAAAACTAGGGGCAAGAAACTTGCACCAAGAACTGAACCAAAACTTTGGAATGGAATAAACAGCAGCCAGATATTCTTGTGATTCAGTGGGACTTGAACAACATCAATGCGAAGTTTATGTTCGAACAGTATGGAGGTTTCCGTTTCGTCATGGGGGTACCCCCAGTTCTCATCTTTTTTTTTTTGATTCTCATGGATTTTCCATATGAAAACCATTCAGCTAGGGTAGCTGCTAGGAACCCGTCTGGATTGCTGTGCCGTACCGAGGCCAAAAGCGGAAGAGGCTGGGCCGGAGCTTCAAGAATCCCGCTGAGATCGGAAGTGGTTTGGCTAAGCCTGGTTTTTGCTCAGTCCCCGATTCGTGGGGTTCTCCCATTTTTTTAAAAAATGGGTTACAACATGTTATAACTTATACTGGTTGGTGGTTTGGAACCATGGAATTTTATGGCTTTCCATATATTGGGAAGAATCATCCCAACTGACGAACTCATATTTTTCAGAGGGGTTGAAACCACCAAGCACTTATAACTGTGGTTACTAACCAGTTACGATTGGTGGGATGATCCTCGGAATTATGACCAACCAGCGCAAGAACTGGCCCCATTCAACAGCCCATGAGTCGGCATCGTTGACAGCACGAAATCTGCAGATGGCAGATTTTGTGTGCCGACAAGACCCAACGATATGCAAATGTTGGTTATATTATAGTTACATTATAGTTACATTCAGCAATTTCAGCATTCCATTGTTTAAAGTATCCCCATTGAAATTCCATGCCCATTGAAACGCGCTTGGATATAACATGGATATCGGTCACCAGAGTCCAAGAAGTGCCATTTTGAGCCATGACAAACTACCCTCTGGTAAACGTTTACATAGCTATTGAAAATTGTCATTTACAGTGGATTTACCCAGCTATAAAATGGTGATTTTCCATAGTTATGTTAGTTTACCAGAGGTTATTATGGATTAAGAACTAATAGAAGAATCATAGAATATTTACTAACTAGTATTTGATGATGGGAAAACGGGGGTGCCATTTTTTGTCATGGCTTATTTGAATTTATTTGAGCCATGACAAATACTCCTTTTCCATCCCACTTGTTGTTCGCAGCTGGACCATCCAGTGTGGATTAAAGGAATGTTTGCTGACGATTCTTGGTTTATTTTGCAAGGAATGTTTGTATTCAGCTGCCATTTGTGGTTTATGAACGTTTATGAGTTGAAGATTATGGTGATATATATATATATATATTTACATAGCATGATTTCTTACCTTTACCAAGTCTATCCCCACACTTGTTGGGAGGTTTCCTATAAAAGTCATGGGGGGTACCCCTAAATCATCTAAATCATACCTTTTCACAGGATTTTCCTTGTAAACCATCCAGCTATTGGGGTACCCCATTTATGGAAACATCCATGTTGCTTATAAACCACTTAGTAGCTATTTATGGCTTATCAACCATTTATATACCACTCATAGTCCACTAATATTCCATAGATACATGATATAATATATATATATTTGATATATATATATGAATAGTATATATATATATATATGATACATATATATATATATGATGTGTGTGTATATATATATATATATATGGGGGTTTCCTAAAATGGGGGTACCCCTTTATCGCTGGATGGTTTATTTCATGGAACATCCCAAACCAAAATGGATGATAACTAGGGGTACCCCCATGACCATCGGACCATGGTGACTTAACCGCGGGAAGCCCAGCCACCATGGGCTGTCAGGTGGATGAGCGTCCACCCTGGTCAGCACACGTGATTGGCCTCTCGGTGCTTGGTGAATGGGATGATGACTGTCATTGGGTCACATATCATATATCTATGGAATATTAATGGCATACGAGTGGGGAAAATGTGTTTCATAAGCCATATATATACTTTTTGTAGTTACTAAGTGGTTTCTGTCATTGGGTGAATCCCAACATTGTTTAGTTTTATGGATGTTAATGGCTAATCCTAAGATGTCTATATTTCTAAGAAATATAGATTGAAATATGAAACTGTGTTCATCAAACTACCTCAATGTCAGCACTTTTTTTTTTCGACGAGGCCTCCAGCGATTTGTCGACCGAGGTCAGAAGTTGGAACATTCGGGACAGTAGCTCGGCAGCCATGGAACTGGGAGTGAACTGGGGCACAGGGACTTGAAATTCAGTAACTGACACAAATTGGCATGGAGTTTTGTACAAATGGGTAGTTGGGGTTATGAAATCGGCGATATACAGACGTCCTTGGGGGCTCGAACAGCTGCAGGTGCTTCATCCTTCATGAGGTCTTTGGAGCCGGTCCTACCGGTGACAGGCCCAAAAAAAGGGAACTCAGTGGCTGAGGGAAAGATGATTCAAGCACCACTTGAAGTTCCCCTGGGTTTAATATGGTTGAATTAAACCCAAAGAACTGGACTTTTTTTTGGCACGATGGGTTTCGGCATGTTTAGGTGTGGGACATAGCAGATTGGGAAAAAAAACTTATCGAAAACCATCTAAGAATCTTCACGGATCGGCAGGACATGGCATCGAGACCCAGCCGAAAAGACGGCAGAATGACGAGGGATTCGAAACATTTTCGAAGTCCCAAGCTCACGAGTCATAACTTTTGGAATTTTTGGGACTTACAACATAACTTTAAGTCCCATAGCTGCATAGCTTTTGGTATACCCCGAAATGGAGCTGTTTAAAACATAGTGTAAACATCTTCGCTGCAATCCCTATGTTTACCCATCACCAATCCCATATATCCTGTGACACGCTGAAATCCCTGGTAGGACATGCTCAAAACAAAAAACCCTAAAACCCTGAAACCCTAAGTCCTAAAACCCTAAATCCTGAAACCTAAAGTCAAAATCGCTGCGTATAGCCAGTGTTTTCGTTCATCCTCGGGTGACAAGTATATGATGGGTGTGTTATTTGGACCCTGGATGTTTCCCAAGTCATGGGGGTACCCCTAAATCATCATAAATCATCCATTTTTGTTTGGGATTTTCCATGAAATAAACATTTTCATAGGATTTTCCATTGTAAACCATCCAGCTATTGGGGTACCCCATTTATGGACACCCCCCATGTGGGCGAACGGTGGGGGTTGGCGCCACGTTTCAACCACTTTGACTTAGCCAGGTCGGAGACCAACGCGCCGCGCGGGCACACCCAAGGGGATGTCTCGCCGACTGGGGTGTTTCGGAACCATGGCTAGTCATTTCTATATGGTGTGGATAAACCAATGTCATAAACCACCCAGACTGGGAATGGTACCATACCACCTATATATTTATGGTGACTGGGGGATGGTAGTGCCATGGCATTGTTTTAACCCCATGAGCCGATGCCAATCGGATTGACGGTCAAATCCCCACGAAATCGGTGTGAAAATCACCACGTGAAAATCCTCCCAGGGTAGGGGCTGCAGTTGAGCTTGCGGGTATAACAGTTGTAACCCCCCAACAAGTTGGGAAATGGGGCCTCTACAACGGTAAAATCTATGGTGAAATCTGTCTAGAAAGAGCATGAAAGAGCTCTTTGCCAAAGGCAACGAGCCCGGTGATTCCCCTAAGGTCAGAGTTTAGCTCACGAGCTGGAGGGCAACACAGCTCGGGGTGCTCAGCTTTGCCGGTCGCCAAGGCTGGTCTTTTAATGGTAAAATAATCATCAAAAGTGCTGGTTTGACCACGAAAAATGGTGATGTTTCACTACCAAACAATGCGGTTCAATCACTTTAACCATCAAACTGGGGACCAACTGTCAACAATACTGGTGATAACAATCAAACACAGGGATTTATTTCATGAAACACCACGCAATTCAAGCATCAACAATGGAATTTGAGGAATTGCCCGAACTACCGGGAATACCCCAGTTATCAATCTTCCTCATTTCCAAAAATGGGGGTTTCCCCCATTTTCAGAGACATCCATAGACTGGACAGTTGCAGGATAAAAATGGCCCCTGGCTTCACGAATTCCCTGTGTTGGATGGTTCATTCATGTTCATAAAAGCCCATGGCCCATGCTTGTTTTAGAACCGTTTTTTTTTAAATCCCTTTTTGTTGGTTTAAAATCCGTGAGATCAATTTGGAATCCTTCCGGTGTCCTCAAAGTCAAACATAGCAATTGGAAATCCACTGTTTGTAGATGATTTTCCCATTCAAACCTCCATTGATAGCGAATTTTCCATTGCCACGTTTGGTTACCAGAGGGTAACCCACTCAAATACACCAACAAGAACAGTGTATCATCTCACAACTCGGATGATCATTACGTTGAAAACTCAAAAACATTGGGGATATCAAGCGCCAATACTGGCGTATTTGGTAGACCGACAGGTGAAATGGTCTGCTTCCATGGCTTAGTTGTTTGCAATGAATGGCGAAACATCTGACGGATGGTGAATGGTTGATCTTCTCGGTGGTCAATTGAGGTGAGTGACAACCCCCATTTGACGGCCCAATTTGTTTGGGGGCCCTGGTGACCCACCGAGGACTGCGTAATTTGCCTCAGTGAACCTCGAGACACGGCCGTCTTGCCCTGCCGACACATGTGTGCGGGAGCTCGGGATGATTCGGATGGTCAATGGCCATCCATCAGTACAGGATGATGCTTTCCCAGCTATGTTTGTTAGTTTATAAAGCCCACAAACTATGGTTATATTTACATATATCTACCATAAACCATAGTTGAGGCACTTACAAGGCAACTTAGCATCTTGGGGCCCCCATCCTGTACCCAAATTATATTTTTCGGATTGGTAGATGACCATACCACATATTCATGATATCATATACCATCTGACAAGAGCATGGCACGCAAGACATGCCAATCTAACGATTTTCCGATTTGAAACCTGCGCAGCATGGTTCATGTTGAAAGCTGTTTGAGGACGCCATAGTGGGGCCCCCAAACGTTGTGTGTGTGTGTAACATCTGGATAGATGTAAAACTCCTCTTTTTTATTTTTCTCTCCTTCTAGCAGGGGGACAGCATTTCACTGGGACTGTGTCCAACGAAGCTACCAGTGAAATGGGATATCCAGCTTGGCCAGCTGGACGGACCTGCAACGCGATCATTTCAATTTTACTGACATGGCAAGGGGCTAAGCAGAGAACCCCAACCAACACAAATTTGGTTTTACACGGTTGTCGCAATCTGAGATTTTCTTCGGCATCTTTTTCAACGTTATTTGCATGGTATTCTTACTGTCATGGCGAAGGGCTAAGCCGAGAACCCTACAGAGATTATTGTCAATGTCTACGTTTTATTTGATGGTGTTTATGATCGCGATGATCTTCTCGGAGTACCTCCCTTTGGTCGGCTAATACGTCTAGGATTATTGTTTTCCTGACTAATTTGCAGGTTTAAGGACTCAGTTCCTGATGGATCACTTAAAAGATCCAATTTTGTCTAGTGTGATTCCTATGGTGGCTCCGGCCATTTGAGGCAACCCCGTTGTGGGTGAGTGTTGACTGACCTGATCTCGGAAGTGGCACTTTTAATTTGGTAATTCATGTAAGTAAAGCGAAACAGTTGGCCTTTTGGTTCTGCACCGTTTTTTGAGATGTCCCGCTGTTCCTGTCGTCCCTTGAGAACCTTTTGATCTTACATTTCTACTCGACTGAAGCTGCACCAAAATCTCAGAAATCCTCATTTTCCTCTCTGCAGCTCGAGCTTTCACAGGGAACCATGGCATGAACCAGGCAAGGTGACAGGCATGTCCTCTTCCTGCAGGTATGGTCTTTTTGATATCTGGTGAGGTTGAGCATGTTGCGCACCTAATTGGATGGAATTTGAACAGCCGTTTATTCCCATGTGGCCGGACATGACCATGGTCCCGTTTTGGGAACAACGCACGACACTTTAGGGATGAACTGAGTCCTTTTCATTAATAAATTTTGTTGCTTCTCTTTCGTCACCAACTGATCCCCATTCGGTCCTTAATTCTTCCCCCGTGCCCCTCTGTAATGTGTTGTGGGGTTTAGGTGTGTGCCCTGTGCTGTTCAGGTCCGTTTCGCTGCGTAGGTTGGTTCTGGAGGTCCGTTTGTTCCCCGTCCCCCCCTGCGCTGTTTTGGCCTTTTGCCCGTCGTTGGTGTCCGCTTTTTTCTTCCTCTTGCCTTTCAGGGTTGACCCGGCCCTGGCCGGGTGTGTGTGTGTGTAACATCTGGATAGATGTAAAACTTCTCTTTTTTCTTTTCTCTCCTTCTAGCAGGGGGACACAGCATTTCACTGGGACTGTGTCCAACGAAGCTACCAGTGAAATGGGGTATCCAGCTTGGCCAGCTGGACGTACCTGCAACGCGATCATTTCAATTTTACTGACATGGCAAGGGGCTAAGCAGAGAACCCCAACCAACACAAATTTGGTTTTACACGGTTGTCGCAATCTGAGATTTTCTTCGGCATCTTTTTCAACGTTATTTGCATGGTATTCTTACTGTCATGGCGAAGGGCTAAGCCGAGAACCCTACAGAGATTATTGTCAATGTCTACGTTTTATTTGATGGTGTTTATGATCGCGATGATCTTCTCGGAGTACCTCCCTTTGGTCGGCTAATACGTCTAGGATTATTGTTTTCCTGACTAATTTGCAGGTTTAAGGACTCAGTTCCTGATGGATCACTTACAAGATCCAATTTTGTCTAGTGTGTGTGTGTGTGCTTTTCGAACAATAAACACAATCTGACAATCTAACCTGGTTGGTTGTTTGGAACATGACTGTTTTGACTTTCCATATCGGGAATGTCATCATCCCAACTGGCAAATGGCAAACTCATATTTTTCAGAGGGATAGGTATACCACCAGCCAGTACTCGTAACTGTTGAAATCTATTTCCCATTAACCCAACGCTTCTTGTAGTGAACTATAGGAACTTAGCTGTCAGGGGCCTGCCGCACTGCACTTGTCTCAGGTTTCTGCAGCTATTGTGCTGGCATCGTGAGGCGGAATGGGGATACCACAAACCGAACAGACAATTCATCAATGGGATTTTCAGGATCCTAAAATGGAGGTACTGTAATTACCATATAAATTCATATAAGACCATATAATGATGGTTAGTAATGATGATAGGTGGTTAATAATGGTTAATAATTCCCAGATGCTCCATGGTGCTGGAATAGTTACATTTACCCCAAGAATGGCCCAGTTTTGTAGGTAAATATTCCAGCACCATGGAGCATCTGGGATTCAAATTTTGACCCCCACTTCCGTTGTTTTCCACCTATTTCAGTGTACCGGAAAGCATGCTGACGCAAAGTCTTTGATCTTTGAAACTGCTTCAAACCGTATCCCCGGATGCTTCGCAGCAGGCTCCAGTGTGATCGCTGTCCAGTGTGTCGGCAAAAAGTACAGAGTTTGTTGCAGTTCAAACGCGAGGCGGGCTGGGGACTGGGGAAAACCCAAGCCAACTGAGCACGGGTATAAAAATGGGGAGTGAATAGTAAACACAGCGTTGTCTCCCAATAGGTTTGGGATGGATTTGACAGGTTAGATGATTACATTGATAATTGCACACGCATATATATATATGTATATATAATATATGTATATATATTATTATATATGTATATATATGTGTATATATATATATTGTACATATGTATATATTATACACATCATACAATTACTGTATATTTTATCTTACTTCCGCTAAAGCAAACTTTCTAACATTTTCCGGGGACCATCGGACCATCATGGTAATGATCAGTTCGGTTTGGGCGTTTGCCTGGCAAGGTTTTTACGCCCAGCGCATCCCATATGCGAACCATGGTGCTGGAATATAAAAACCAACATTTGCCCGAAGAAAATCACCCAGTCTTGTAGGTTTTATATGCCAGCACCATGGTGAGCTAATATGGGTATCACAGACCTTCCTTTTCATTCTTTGCTTTGGCAATATGTATTCGGCGTTGCCACTGAAACTCGCCTGCCATAGCTGATTCTCGGGACTTCGGCGTAGTTCACACATTCACAAGGCATTTGGCATTGCCCCGAACGAAAAAGACAGCACATGTTTAGTGACCACGGGTGCGATTCACAAATACTTTACTTCGAGTGATCCCCAGCGTGATGACTTATTTTGTTATAGTTTCTGACATCTCATCTGGAAGTATATATATAATTATATATATATGGCATATATTTTCTGACATTCTATTCTGGCATTCTATTTGACATTCTATTCTGACATTCTCTTGTGGCATTCTATCCGACATTCTCTTCTGACATGGGCACTGCTGGACCTCAACGGCAAGCCCACTGACATCTGGCTCTTGCCGTTGGATCCGAACCTCGCGCTGAGCTCTGGAGCTCGCGGTTGAGGTCCGGCAGTGCCCACTGAGATCTAGAGACCCTCGCCTGGCAGGTGGGGAAAAACAAATCACACCGCCATCCGTATCGAGAAATGTTCAACTGTTTTCCTCTCAGGAGTCTGGAGAAGTGAGATATACACCTCACAACATCTATATATATATATCATACATTGTAATATTATACGTATATATATATACATATATATATATATACATACATACACACATATATATATATACATATATATATATACACCATATATAGATGATATATGCATCCCCTTGCCACTTGGCAGTGAAAAATCCTTCCCTAGGAGGAGGTCAAAAAAAGGTGCGGCATACGCTTGGTAGGGCCTCCTAGTTTTGTTTGTTGGTTTATCGTATATATATATATATATGTGTGTGTATATATATATGCATAATAATAAACTCCACTACAGTTGTCATCATAGTTATAATCATCATGTAAAACCCAAGGTTAGCCAGATTGTAAACGAAGTTAGTTATCGTTTGGAGGGCCCCAGCTTGTACAGACCTCGCTCTATTGCTCAGCAGGAATTTCAGCCACCGGAAACTCCCAAGCCAGAGGTTGGGATTCTGCAATATCAGTTGGGTGATGGGTTAGCAATGGGCCATTTGCTCGTGGTGTTCGTTTTCGGCACAGATCACCATTGAAACCACGGTTTTATCACCATTGAAACCATTGCTCGTGGATGAGGAATCAAATACAGTATAAAAACCATAATATATCATTACGTATATCACCGTAATCAGATAAATATATAATATACGTATCATTCACAATCTTCATTCGTACTCCCATCCCCTGCATGTCCGCGACATGAATCCAATACATCAACCACCAGTGTTTTCCAACGGGACATTTGATACGGGGGATGGGATTACTTCCGACCATGGTCGCCCTCAAAGAGATTTCTACTCTGCCATCTTTTTCAGCGTTGCTTTATACTAATCATGAAATATTATATGAAATTGTATCCTTTTAGACCCCAAAACACCATTCTTGCTGTGTATTTCCCTCACCCAGATCTTTTCCGTGGCAATGTCGCAAGGCTCCCATCTGCGCGCACTGATGAGCCAGTGCATCCCTGAAAATATAGCGCGTTCTGCGCGCGGCCCTGGGATGTGAAGAATGGTAAACTCAATTGAGGGTTTGACGTCAACCATGAGTTTGATGCTTAAATAGTTTCGAAAACTTGGGTTGATTAGCCATTGAATGGAGATTTGATTAGTCATCCTGTAGAGGGGTTGTAGTCATGATTCTTGTTGATACGATTTAACCATCTTGTACAGGGGTTTTGATAATAAAACACATTTTGGAAAATTAGAACGGATGAATGTTATTATTCGTTGATGATTAACGGATTTATAATTCCCAGTGTATTGGGGATTCCTAAAATAGGGGTATCCCTAAATCATCCATTTTAGATTGGGATTTTCCACGAAATCAGCCATCCAGCTATGAAAATTCGTGGGAATTATCAACATCTCAGAGGAAAAAAACAGGAGTACACTTGGGGGAGCATGCCACTGCCTGGTTCCATTTCAGGGTACCCATATATACTTGAACAATACATCTCTATCCGTATTAATATAGTGACATATAGGTAAACATTATGGTCTATGTATGCATAACGATGTAACAGCGTAGCATCTTTAATATATATATATATATTTACCATCTGGTTATTTAACATAGCCATGGAAAATCACCATTTTTAAGTTCGGTAAACCATCTATTTCTATGGCCCATCTATACCATGGCGAACTGTTAGTCATAGGTATACATATAGATACGTGACGTGACGTGACGTGACGTACGGTCCGATTTGTTTAAGGTTCCCCCATCGTGGCAGGTGGTTGGAGCTTCGTACAAACGGCACTACCTTTTTCTCCTGGAGCCCCAAGAGGCGATCGATAAGTTGGTGCCAAGAAGTTAGTCCAATAACTGTTGGGTTGATGAATGGGGGTTATATCGAACTAGTTAATGGGGATTATAAACCAACTTATAACTAGGGGGCACCACCGTGTAGATTGATATGATCAAATGGGATATATATATATACTGGTTGGTGGTTTGGAACATGAATTTTATGACTTTCCTTTCAGAAAAGGGAATGTCATCATCCCAACTGACGAACTCATATTTTTCAGAGAGGTAGGTATACCACCAACCAGAATATATATATATACACATGACAACATTTTGATGAATCATATTTTACGAATACTACTGTATGATAATCAGGTGGGATTAGCCCGTTCAAAATTGGGGAGCTTGAAGATGTTAAATACGTGGGGATTTGATGTGGTATAGGAACGGGAGAATGGGTTAGTAATGGGATATATATATATGATACACACAACAAACTTGATTTATACTCACATCACTATTAGTTGGTAGTTGGTTTAGATGTTTAGGACAACTGAATTATCACTATGATAATTGGCTGTAGGTAGTGACAACCTACTCCTTTGTATGGGGATGAGGGCCAATTCATAGTCCAATTGATAGCCGGCTAAACGTGGGTTTTTCGTATTTGTGGCTGAACGTTTTTACCAACGTAGCACAAGGTGGTACCACCCCCAGCTATTTTTCTTGGGATAGAAAGACCCCCGTTAAGGAGCAACAAAAATCCCTGAATTTCTCAATATCGGGATGGGTCAATTAATTTGGCCAAGATAACCGATGAAGTGTTGTCAATGATGGGGAACATTGGGGAATACATCAAAGATGGACTTGACTAACCTTTATTTTGAAGAACTCCTCCAGATGCTGTACATCACGATCAAGACCGCAATCTTATTCGAATATATTCGAATATTATACACTTGATCATGCGAGTTACCCTTTGGTAATCAAACATGGGCTGGAAAATTCCCCCATTTAGAGATTATTTCCCCATCATAAAACCTCCATTGATAGGGAAGTTTCAGTTGCCATGATTACTGGAGGTTCCTGGATGATTCTGATTGATTCTGGGGGGAATCACCGACGAAGTGATGGATTTTTGGTGGAAACCCCACAATTTAATTTGGGGTACCCAAATTTATCGCTGGATGGTTGATTTCATGGAAAATCCTAATCTAATAAATGGATGATAACTAGGGGGTACCCCCATTTCCGGAAACATCCATTTCTGGGTTGCCAAACTTCTCGTCACCAATCCCAAGATAGGAATCCATGGAGTGACCATTTTTTTCCATCCAACAAAGATGGGATACTTGGAGGATCATCCCTGCGGGGATGGTGCCGCAGTTCGGAATCGCGTTCAGTTGGTGCCAATGTTAGTCCAATAAATATGGTTTATGGTAGATATAACGAACTAGTTTTCATGGGGTGAAACTAAACCAACTTACATAACTGAGGGGCACCACATTGTGGGGATGCAATTCTGTATGACTCTGTCAAAACAAACACGACAATATCAGGCTGCAACAGGGGACATGGCACAACCAACCACTGTCGTATTGATGTTCCGAACAACCCACGCATTTGATCAACTGCCAACGTTCTTGCTTCTCAGCTCACAATGTGGGATGGACGGCTGTTGGTTAAGAGGGATGATGCT
The DNA here is from genome assembly GCA_947184155.2 of Cladocopium goreaui. Lineage (NCBI taxonomy): Eukaryota > Dinophyceae > Suessiales > Symbiodiniaceae > Cladocopium > Cladocopium goreaui. Next base: position 401,833 of record CAMXCT020005101.1, on the reverse strand, counting down.
GACCATTGCCGAGCAATTTTCAAAAGATCGAGCTGATTGCGATCACCCACTTGTGTATTTCTACGTAAAGAAAACATGTGGTCTGGTTTGTGGTTTCAAACATTTTTTATTTTCCATTTCATATATGGGATGTCATCCTTCCCATTGACGAACGCATATTTTTCAGAGGGGTAGGTATACCACCAACCAGTGGTTGACTAGTTACGTATGTATCATCCCTGTTTTTAAGTGGCAGCCAGGTGATTCGACACGAATTTTCGTGATGATATGACCACATAGATCTAAGATTAGGAGATGCCCTCTGGTAAACGTTTACAAAAACTATGGAAAATGACCATAGAAATAGTGGATTTACCCAGCTATAAAATGGTGATAAGCCATAGTTTTCTGTATGTTTACCCATTAAAAATGGTGACTTTCCAGTTCGCTTTCTGTAAACGTTTCCCAGAGGGTAGAAGCAACCTTAACATGGTGATCTGATAAGACAAGTCTCCGCTGATTCATCCACGATATGATTTTTGAGGCTATGGAATCCCAGGATTTTGTCTCCGGAAAACTCCCCAACAGAATCATGTTAACTCAGGATATGTTTTTAAAAATACTGCTGTGATGATTACTATCATCACTATTCAATTCTTGCTGTTAAAATGAATTACAGTATGATATTTATACTACTATCATCTACTATCATTGCAGTACTATTAGAATCTATACTATTAGAATATATTAATATAGATTTATAGCCTGTTTCCTATCATTTTGCCTAGACACTGGGCTCCCAGCCCCTTCGCGCGGGGAACCCGCCTCGCTTCGCTAGGGCACCGCTTTCATTAGCCTCTCCCCTGAGCGGCTCTGCAAGGCGCTGCGGTTGAATTCTAGGGTTTATGGAAGATATAACGCACATTAACGAACTAGTATTCATGGGGTTACCTCAAAAATGCATGGGTTTATACATGCTTATAATGGAAGGTCCTATGAAAATGGATGAGTTGGGTGTACCCCCATGACTTCGGAAACCTCCACATAGCTATCAGGTAAGATATGAATCATGAAACATGGAGATTTAATCTTGATATAAACGGGCTACTCCTGGGGATAGATAGGTAAGTTGGTTTAGTGACCTAAGGTAATGGTCAGTTATAGTTTTGGCACATATAATTATATATCGAACTTGTATGATAGTTGGATGGGGCTAGAAACCAACATAACGGTTAGGGGCCCCACTATGTAGTAATTTTTAACAGTTTGCTATGGGAAATTGATGAACAGGGCCAATTTAGTTCGATGATTTACCTGTTAATTGTGATTTTCAGATTCCATATGTGGTAAAAGGAAGGGTGACTAATGTATGAACCATTCAAACCGTGGATTTGAGGATGATTTAAACATAAAGAGTGGGGATGATTTTGGGGATATTGATGTAGAACCAAGTTGATACGATAATTCGGTGATTCTGGGTGTGTCTGAAAATGGTGTATACCGCAAGAACACCACGAAATAGCAATGTTCAAAGGGAAACATGATGATAAACCACGGGGTTTTGACTGGATAATAAGGGGATACCCGATGTTCAGACAAAACATGACAAACCACCAGAAACCACGAGAAGCCATGACTAATCCATATACCCTCTGGTACATAGCTAAAAATGGTCCAAGCCATTTAATAGCAACGACATCCGAAAAACCACCAACTCGATGGGTGACCGGATGCTACCCACTGCCTGACGCCCCGGATGTCCTCCCACGGGTTGATTCACTGGTGATGACTAACAGTTCGCCATGGTTTTTCGATGGCCCTAATCGAAATAGATGGTTTACCGAACTTAAAAATGGTGGAATTTTCCATGGCGAACTGTGAGTCGATTCCTGGGGTTTTCCTGGAGTTCTCCAGGTGCGAGGGAGAGATGTTTGGACAGAGGCGGGGCAAATGGGAGGTGAACGGAACGGATTTTCCGCAAAACTGGCAACTTCTCCGGAAAAACATGAGATTTGTACAAGGTGGTGGCCCCCAGTTATAAGTTGGTTTATCATCCCCATTAACTAGTTCGATATAACCCCCTAATCAACCCAACAGTTATTGGACTTATTGGCACCAACTTAGCTAACTATGGGGCCTCACATTGTAGTTTATTTTTGGGATTTTCATGAACTGACAATGGATTTTCATGGATTTTTGACAGTGATCTTTGATTTGTAAGGGGTACGCTGGCAAGGTAAACACATCTGCAACTGGGGGTTTTGTAATCTTTCACTACATGTGAGTCACATTTCGAAGCGTATGAGAGATCGTATGGGATCATATTGAACCTCTTTCGGATGTTGGATGTGTGAAGGCACAGTCAATCCGTTGGTTGCTATTCGGCCGAACAGGATTAATTCATCCGCATTCAGCCAAAACGTTTTAGGTCCGTGACACCCCGAAGAACAAGGCTTTGGTTTTAGGGCGAATCTGAGCCAGATATCATTTGGGGGGTCACCTTCTGTAAACGGTAAACGTTTACATATAGATGTGGAGTTTGCCCACCATGAAAGTAGGTTCTTACTGTATCGGAAACCATTGCTTTTCCACATCTTTTTGTACGTTAACCCTCCAATTCTCAAGGGTTGTCCCATATTTTCCTATGTTTTTTTACATCTTTTCCCATCTTTTTGTATGTTTCGTCTAGGTCTTCAAATGAGAACATTTCAGCCACAACGAGCCAGGCGGTTGCGGGCACTTGGCCCATAACTGAATTTCAGAAGATTGGAGAGGCGGGGACGCCGGTGGGAGCTGGTGGGTTTCCTAAGTGGGGATCCCCGTCATCTGACTTGGATGATAAACTTACTGGTGCTAAACGTAGGGAATGGAATGGGATTATTATTACTAGTTATTATGGATCATTCCCTCATTCCCTACTAAGCACCAGTAAGTAAAAGGGGGCTTCTCCCAAACTATGAGAACCAACGGTGTTTTTGACAGACTTTGCCTTCCACGAATTCGCGGCATAAGATGGAGAGCAGTCTTGAGAATTTTTCAATGATATCCTCTGGTAAACTAAGATAGCGGAAATATGCGGAACTCACCATTGTTTTAATAGGTAAAACATCTATAGATGGACCATGTTCCACAGCGATGTTAGTTTACTGCAGCACTTTTGACTCCAGGAGTCCGCTCTTTCCGAGGTAACCCCTTAAGCATCCAGGCAGAGTGGCAGACCTCATTTGTGGTTGATATGTCTCTCTACATGATCTTAACATGTTTTTCATTTATTTTCTCAATATTCTCAATGATATCTCTACATGATCTATGATGTCTCTTGATGTCTATTCCATCAAACATATAAAACCTCCAAAATATTCCCATTTTCACCTCGTCACCACGGCGACCCCCCAGCCTTTCGAGGCAGCGTTGCTGGCCAGCTCTGCAAAGCACAGTAGTGTCTCAGCTCAGACCAGAGAATATATGTGTTGTCTGAAAATAAGCTACCTCCACCACTAACGGGTGTAAAACAAGTCCTAAAACAACAATAAATCACACATTTGGGAATGGTTTATACCACCTATTCATGGTGAAATTGGGGATGGTTTATTGTTTTACCATCACTATGCTTCATCATCATTTTCCATATGCCCATTTTGTGGGATATACCATGGTATACCCCAATTTGCAGACTTGTCGCCGTATGGTGACTGCGACGACTCTCAAGGTGAGCATCAAATGGTGGTGGACTACATCTGCAAGCGCCTTTCCCAACGTTGCCTTTGCGTGGTCTTTTTCCCAATCTTCCCGTATGTGCCATATTGGGAGATGATCATCCATTTGATGATAGGGGTTTATTCATAATGTCCATTCTGTTTGGATTCCGTTTTTCTGGGATGACCATGCCGATGACCATGTAAAACTTGACCATGGCTAGATTTGATGGCTGATTTTGTTTGGGTGTGGGCTATGTAAATATCAGGAGAAACTCAACTATCCAATTTTGGGAGTTTTAGGTATTGGTATTGTCCTTCTTCTTGACCATACCGTACATACCCCATCATACCCCTACAATTTGTGCGTTTGTCACATACGCCCATTCTTGCTGGCAACATCTGCATGTTTCTGGGCCAATTTGGAATGACCTCACAACCACTGCCCCAACAAAGCTGAAATCGGCTTCTTTGTTTTGGTTGGGACATACCCTCTGGTAATTTGTTACAGTTTGCTATTGAAAATTGCCATAGAAATCGTTGAATTGTCCATTAAAAATGGTGATTTTCCACAGTTTTCTGTATGTTTACCGGAGGGTAATATTGTGATTCTTCCGGGTGTCCATCTTGACCCTAAAACCGGTTGTTTGTTCCATCGATGATCACCTACCGCCAAGCCTTGTGGCTTGGGTCAATGAATTCATCAACTGACATGTTTGATCTCAGAATTTTCAACTTTCATGACATAATCCTATTGTAGACAGAATTTGTAGAATATATACCCTCATAGAATATCAATATGTAAAACTTATGCCATATTCTTCCATATTTTCTCATTCATTTCCAACGATGTCCCTATTTTCGGCACGGGCGAGGCTCCTGGACGACATTGCCAGCCACGTGAAGGAGACACCATGGGGAAACACCAGGAGAATTTTCGGGAAAATTTTGGGGCATTTTTCCCTTGGGGAAATCCATGGTTTTTAGCACCAAATGGAGATATGACACATATATATATATATATATAATTATATATATATAATATCATATAACTTAAAAAGATCTGGTGGATTGGTTATGACATCTGGGGACTTCTACTACCTAATCTGTTGATTATGAACGGACTAGGAGGCAAACCTACCAACTCGTATTTCATGAGATGGGATAGCGGTAATGGCTGAATGTCTAGGGGAATAAGCATTTATGAGTTTCGGCTATTTCAAGGCACCTAGGGGTCCGCAAGTTTTGGCTCATAGCCATATATGCTTTGGAATAATTTTTGGATATTCTGATATCCACTATATCCAATATACCAGAGTAATATGCTTTGGAAGATAATTTGCAAACCACATGTTTTCAATGTCCCATTCATCATTCTTGTACTGAATTTGTATCCTGGCATAGTACCTACCAAAAATGAAAAAACACGGCATACATAGGATATGTCAGGATACATACATACATACATACATACATACATACATACGTTACATACATACATACATACATACATACATACATACATATATTATCTATATTTCCATTTGGAAACAACCAAAAAAAAGATATCAATGGGACATCAGTGGGTATATAAACCATCAAAACCCAGCTGACTGGTGATCCCGGATCCCCAGGGGCTCAAGGGACGACTTAGAATGATTTTCTCTGTACAGTATGCATATACGTGCTATAAACAACACGCACACACATATATATACTGTATATATATATACACAATACATTGTATATATATACATACATACACATACATATACACACAATACACACATATATATATATGTATATATATATACAATACACACACATATATACATATACATACATGGATAATCATGTACGTGGAGAGGTATACCATATGATTTGCCAACTTCCATGGCAGACTCCACGCTGTGGTGATGTTTTTTCAGGTCCTCGCATGGAGTGCATCGAGGGAGCAGTTCGGAGCTATGGCTATCCATAGCGTTACCAACATGGATATGTGGATGATGATACTATTACTGTAACCATTGATATGGATATGGATACTATAAGTGAATGAATGTTAATGTTAGAAAAAAAATCTATACTAATTCTATGATATGGTTGGTGTTTTTTTGGTGGTAAACCCAGTACCATAAACCACCCCTCCTGAGGTGTGGATATAGTCTGGGATCTACGACTTGACCCGAAAAAAATCCAGCAGTTTTTGGAAGATCCCACCGGGATCATCCCTGGTTAACCCGGGACCCAGTTTTCCATGTTCCGGGACCCAGTTCCACCCAGTTCCGGTAGGTTTGCGACACGCATATCCTGAAGCTGAAGCACTTGGTGCACATCAAACAGTCGTGGGGAGCCCAAGGAGCGCAAGGAGCCGATCAGTAGATGCCGATCGAGGTAAAGATCATCCGGATGATCCTATGGTTCCACGCTAAACGATGCCAAAAACAGCTAGATGTTGATGATGATGATGATGATGATTATGATGATGATGTTGTTGTTGTTGTTGTTGATGATGATGATGATGATAGTGATGTTGATGATGATGATGATGATGATTTTGATGATGATGATGATGATTATGATGATGATGATGTTGTTGTTGTTGTTGATGATGATGATGATAGTGATGTTGATGATTTTGATGATGATGATGATGATGTTGTTGATGATGATGATGATGATTTTGATGATTTTGATGATGATGATGATGCTGATGATGATGTTGTTGTTGTTGATGATGATGATGATGATGCTGATAGTGATGTTGATGATTTTGATGATGATGATGATGATGATGATGTTGTTGATGATGATGATGATTTTGATGATTTTGATGATGATGATGATGATGTTGTTGTTGATGATGATGATTTTGATGATTTTGATGATGATGATTTTGATGATTTTGATGATGATGATGATTTTGATGATTTTGATGATGATGATGTTGTTGTTGTTGATGATGATGATGATAGTGATGTTGATGATTTTGATGATGATGATGATGATGTTGATGATGATGATGGTACTGACATTTATATTCTATATACGTTATATACTATTTTAAGATTACCAACATCCATGTCTTTCGGGTGTTTATCTGCAGGTAGATGTACCAGCTTCGATGGGAAAACTCTGGAAAAGCTAGGTCTAATCCCATTGATAGATGGAACCTGGCATTGTAGTTTCTCATTTTTTAAAAGTTACCCTCTGGTAAATTAACATAGACCCTTAAAATCAGCCATTTTTAGTGGAAACTAATCTTCCAAATCCTATCTGCCAGGGTCTATGTTAATTTACAGGAGGGTATGATTGGTTCAAATGATGGATAGTTGGGTTGAACCACCAAACCAACTCAGGAGATACGCCGTTAGGACCAACTCAGGAGATCTGCAAGTCTCAGTTGCATTTCCCATCGGGATCGACCATGATCCTGGAATCTATGGTGATTTTCATGTAGAAAATCAGCTATGAGATTTTTTGGTATGTCCAGAGCCATATTTTCACATTGAGTCAAAATGAGTCACTCACTGGATTGAAGGGTTATTTTCTTAACCGGAAACCATGGATTTGTCCCATGAAATATAGGGCTTTCCGGTTTCAATGGTCCCTTGCACCAATCCAGCGAGTCACAGTTTTTGCGACCAAAAATTCCGCCTCGACATTTTGGTGGTCGACAAAATCCCAATTTTTGCAGGTTCCACACATAGGTCAAGAGGCAATTTGGGAGTTTCAACAAGTTCCTGAACGATGTAAACCGCAATTTTTTCCATCCAAAATGGAGGTTTACTGTTGGGTATACGACTATTTGACCCACTGAGCAAGTGGCTTAGTTCACCCCAGTTTTAAAGTGGATTAAGCCTACTTATCCCATTTATGGGGTCATAACCTACTTACCGTGACTGGTTTGTGGTTTGGAACATTTTTTATTTTTCCATACACTGGGAATAATGATCCCAACTGACTAATATTTTTCAGAGGGGTTGAAACCACCAACCAGATGATTACGATTACCATAGTTATATCCATTACATAACAATATATATATATGTATATATATACACATATTATATACATGGTTACAACAATACATTGCTACTTACTAAGTGCGATGAGCCACAGATCCTTTCGGCAATGCAACGCCAGGTACCACGCTCTTGCCAAGCAGGCACTCGTCAGAGTCTGATGGGAAAAATTGGGGGCAATCCAAAAATGGATGCTTTATAATGGACAATCCTATGAAAATGGATGATTTGGGGTTTCCCCCCCATTTTAGTAAACCTCTATGTCCTTGTTGATTGGTTCGTATCGGGGATTGCAACATATTACAACCAGGTTTCTTGGGGATTATTACCACCCATCATGGGGAATATGGTTTCTTGGGGATTCTTACCACCCATCATGGGGAAGATATGCTAACCAGGTTTCTTGTGGATATGCTAACCACCATTTACCACCCATCATGGGGTATGCTAAGCAACCAGTTTTTCAGTCCCTGTGGGATGACGGGATCCCTGCCAGGGTCCATCCGGAGATCCCTTTAACCTGGCGACCTTCTTTTGTGAACGCATGTGGGGAGCCTAGCGAAGGATGGGTCGAATGAGCCATGGAAAAAAAATGTGGAGCCATTTGGTACCCCAAGTTGGGATATTTTTATATAGGTGCAATGTCTTGAAAACGGGTGTAATGTTTTTGAACGACTTCCAGAATACGTCCTGCCGAGCTTTCCGAGTTCTGATGCTTCAATGGCAGCCCTTTGGTTTGATTCCTTGTTGTGGCCAGTGACTGGCGGGTGCAGATGTCATTTCTTTTTGGGTCCCAAAACACATGGGTTTGCAAACCAATTTTTCGACCAGGGTGACTCCCCCGTCTTTTTCCCCTTCATTCGAGCATCTCCTAATAACGGAGGGAGGTTTGACTGACCTTACTCGAAAACAACATTTCATGAAGAATCAGGGGATTCAACAGATAGGAGCGGAGGTGTAAAAACAGGCGGATGCAGCAATTTGATATAATATAATATAATATAATGTACTATAATATAATATAATATAATATAATGCAATATCGTATAATATAATATAGTATGATATATATAATATGATATAATGTAATGTAATGTAATGTGATATAATGTGATATAATATAATGTAGTATAATATAATGTAATATAATATAATATAATATATTGTAATATAATGTAATGAAATAACATGTAATGTAATATAATGTAATATAATACAATGTAATATGATACAATGTAATATATTATATTGTAATATAATATAATATAATTTAATATTATATCATAATATATATATAGACATATACGTACACATGCAAGTAACTTGTACTAATGTACTCACAATCATTGGTATAGCCAGCAAGATCTGATATTTACATATATTTACCATCGCCACTTTTCTCCAATGAACTATGTCCCCATTAGGAGGTTTCCTAAAATGGGGCTACCCCCAAAACAATTGGTTTCAATACTAAAATTGGTCTCGTTTTGGATGATTTGGGGTACCCCCTATTCTAGGACCCCCCCAATTACGCTCTGGTTATTTAACATAGCGAACTGGACAATGGCCCATAGATACAGATGATTTTCCCAGCTATAAAGCTCCATTGATTTTCTGGATTTTCCAGTTTGCTATGTGAAATCACCAGAAGATAGCGATATGATGTACATTATTTTACATAAATCTGGGTAAATTATAACGACCTCACTGTTCTCCCTCACTGGAATCATGGTTAATAAGGGGAATCATCCCCTTTAATGGCCTTATTTCAGGTTTGTGAATTATTATAATTTGCCCAGATAAATACCAGTTCCAGTTCATTTTCTGGATTAACCAGATGCTACATCACCATCTGATATTTGCAGATTCGTGAGCGCCAAGTCCTTGAACTTCAGCGAAATTCCAAGCAGGTCGCCCACGCCTGCGGTTTGCGGCTTGCCAACTGAAGATGCTCGAAACTTCATCAACCAAGCAGTACCTTGGCTGAATTCTATGGGTTTATGGATGTTTATGGTTACCCTCTGGTAAACTAACATAGCTATTGAAATTTGCCATTTATAGTGGATTTATCCACAAACAATTGTGATTTTCCATAGTTTTCTGTATGTTTACCAGAGGGTATATATAGCTATAGCAAACTGGTGGTGACTGGAACCATGGAATTTGATGAATGACTTTCCATTCAGAAAAGGGAATGGAATGTCATCATCCCAACTGACGAACTCACTCCATGATTTTTCAGAGGGGTAGGTATACCACCAGCCAAATAGTTAATGGGAGTTATAATGGTTTCGAAACCAACAAACATCACTGGGGTGCCCCATCCTGTCCCCTTAACACCTGTGGATGGTTGCGAAATCCTGCGCCCGTTGATAGGTGGTAAACATCCCATTATTTTTTTTGGGGTTCCAACCATCCGGTTGGTGGTGCAGGATTTCGCTGGCCCATCCACTGTAGATCCTGAAAATCACCTATTTTGGGTGGAAACCAACCACTATCTGGGCAGGCTCGAACTGTTAATTTACTGGAGGGTATAACCTGGGGATAATCATGGGGATGTACCCTCTGGTAAACTAACAATCTAGATGTGGAAAACTGATGAAAACTGACCATGAATGTAGATCATTTATTTTGAACCCGGAAACCATGGTTTTTTCGCATCCCAGAGCAACATCATATGATGGTTGATTAAGTCGTAATTGTATACTACCTATCTCGATGAATTTGATCACGACCTCGTGACTCGCTGTTCCTCACAGAGAACCGTTACTGGAATGATGGGAATTGGCGGCCACTCTACTACCAGAGGCTAAACTATTCAGGTTGCTGAACTATGAGAACTTAGCCTCTGGTAAACGTTGAAAGTCCGTTGATTTAGTCCGTTGATTTTCATTGTCAGTTGAACCATCGTTTTTGGTATGTTTACCAGAGGGTATCATCAAAAAGATCGCGTTTTTTGGCACATTTTTAGTGGTTGCTATATCTCATGAGTTGCTTAATGGGTAGTGATGCTTAAATGTTCCAATAAAGGGGATGTTGGAGAGATATCATCGTGATATAACTATAACTAATTGATTTCATGTCATATGATGGTGTATATATGTTTATATATATATATTATATATATATTATATATATGTATGATTATAATCAACGGTATGATATCATTTTGTTGGTTGATCATTTATAGGGGCTTTACCAGCAAACAATTGGAATATCACTGATACATGATGGTTCAAAGACAAAAAACAGAAAAACATGCTTTACTTGCTGCAAAATCATATCGCTTTAGTTGCTACTGATACATAATTTATGCTGACATTTGTTTTAGTTGCTGCGAATCACCAGAACAATGATTCAGCGTGAGATGAGAGGTTAAAATCCAGACGATTTTTGGGTCAAGTCATTGGCTCCAGTACCCATGTGGAGATTCCATGAGATTTGGTGATTTTGACCGACGTAGATGATCGTCAAATTGTTTTTTTGCATGAACTGTTTATATCCCATAGGATCCATGTATGCTATAAATGGTAACATTTACCATCAATATACCCCAAATGTTAGCATATATACCATACATGGATCCTATGGGTTATATAGTTTTTTTTTTTGTTTTTTCGACTGTTACCTTAAGCCAAATTGGAATCGAGACCGCAGATTCTGAGATTTGTATCGTTGGTGGTCCACATGAGGATTGGGGAGCTGGTCTAGGCCCTAGGCCCTAGGCTGGATATATCGAATAGGTGGGGTATGATGGGGTTATATAATATTACCATCTGGTTATGACTCACATAGCGAACTGGAAAATCACCATTTTTAAGAACGGTAAACCATCTATTTCGATTAGGGCCATCTATACCATGGCGAACTGTTAGTCATAACCAGAGGGTAATACAAACACCTCGGCCATCTTTGGGGCATCTTTGGAGCGCTGGGAAATTTCGCTCATTTCGGCGCCGGAATCCTTTCGATTTTTGGTGATTTAGGAGGCCCCCATTCGACAGTTGACGCACACAACTTGGTTGACGCACGGATTCAAATATATGGGGGATATATAATGATATATAGCTATTAACCAATTTACAACTGGGGGGCCTCACCTTCTAGTTGTTTTCCTTTGTTGGGGACGTTAATGGCCAAGAGCAAGCGTCTTCCCTCGAAAAATCACGGTCGCTGTCAGGAACCTTGGGATCGCGGCTTCTATGTGCCTCAGCTGCAGGATGATACCCTCGGTTAGACGTTGGTGTATAAACCCATATAAACCCCATGAAAACTATAGTTATATCTAGCATAAACCATGGTTAAGCCACTTATAATAAGGCAGCTGGCCAGCTATCTTGGGGGTCCCATCCTGTAGGAGATCCTCAAGATGTTGACTGGAAAATCATCCATGAAAGGATGTGACTATCTGGGTAAATTACAACGACCTCACTGTTCTCCCTGCAATGCTTAGGATTGGGTAACTATCCCCAAATGATTATGATAATTATTGATAATTTACCCAGATCCATTTTTCAGCAAATGTACCATCTGCTTATGACTAACATAGCGCACTGGAAAATCGCGAGAATCAATGGAGGTTTGGGAAATCATCGAACTTTCTATGGGCCATGGCTGCCATGGCTTCCATGGCGAAGTGTGAATGTCATAACCAGAGGGTAACTATGGGGGAATCCACTCACTGATGTTGAACTGCAATTATCTTCTTATCTTGGAGGATCATCCCACGGTCCTCGTGTCTGGTGGTCATGAAAACCACACGAGACGAGGACTTTGCAGGATGATCCTGCAGAGACGATGAACGAAATTTCAGAAAGGTCATGATGTCAGGTGAAGCGGCCGAATATGGCCGAATCACACTTTTGTTTCTTCAGATTCCAAGCGGAGTTTTTTTTCTAATCATCTGGCTCTTTTTCGTAGGGGTTGGGCCCCACTACTGAGACTGGAGAATGACCATCAATTGTCGTTTTTTTATTTTTTATTTTTGGTCAGTTCATATCAACCAGAGAATGACCGTGAATGAACAAAAAGACTCATTATATCTCACTACTTCTTAATTTTTGTGGTTGTCTTGGAGAAATTGTGTGAGTTCTCCAAAGAAAAGGCTGCAGCTAGAGATGTCTGATGGCAATTCTTGGTGCTACGGCCGTAGGAATGGGGGAAAAATTGGGAAGGATCCAATCCATGAGTATTTTCACAATCATCCCATTCCCCCATTCCCATCCATATCATCCATTCCCTACTCAAGGGGGTTGCGAGCCCCACTTGGTAAATGGCTTCCACCCCCAGTTTTACATATGGAAGATCACCACTAGATTATGGGATCATGTGGTATATATATATACATGATTGTGTATAAACATATATATATATACATAATATATATATATATACAACATGTATACTGTATACACATACAGACTATGAACCACGGATCCCTAGGGGGATGCCCATCCGAGGCCGCTCCCTGTGGTGTCCTTTCAGCGGAAAGTTGTGAACTCATTGTGGCACTCCGTGGCGCAGCTCAGGGCCGGTTTTAACGTTTGAACCATGGAGAAACAGCAACCCATAGAAATCGAAGGAAATCATAGGGAAATCCCATGAATTCTGGGAAGCACCATGAAACCATCATGGAATTCCATAGAGGCTCAATATACGTCACATAAAAGATACTCAAACTGAGCAGATATGAAAATTCAGCCAACACTATTTGTTCCCTGCGTAATCATGAACAATGGAGATAGTCCATCAAAACATGGGAGTTGAAACAGCAAGCGTTGGTATGTTTACCAGTCACAGCGCGGATGGAGAATGCTGAATGGTCAGGATTGTTGCACTCAATGTTCCAATTTCCTTTGGAAGTCAATGCGATTGACTTTATATATTACCTGAAATTGGCATAAAAATGGATAAAATGGGTAATTACCTACCAGAACAGAATAGATTTTTATGCCAATTTCGAACTGGGGTCAACTCCTGTCCGCCTACCGTGAACATACCATTTTTGATACTTTTCGGGACATCGATGGACATTTTGCAAGACCCATAGGATCCATGTATGGTATATATGGTAACATTTACCATCAATATACTGTATGCCCCAAATGTTAGCATACCATACATGGATCCGATGGGAGAGGGGAATCTTTTATTGGGACATTCAAAAGTCCTTTTTGTTGGGGTCCCGTACGCAAATCCATAAACTTGCAGCACGGCAGCCGGCAGCACGGCTTAATGCGGAAACACTTTTCAACGTGTAGATCTCGATCAGAATTGCATCGAAAATGAGATGGCTTAGTATACACCTAAAATATAAACTGTTGAGAAACCTAGAGGGCTAGAACCATCAAGATACCTGGACATATCCAACTTCCATGAATGATGAGGTGGGATGTCTGAAACATGATTTTTCTCGTTAAAAATCGTCGGAAGATCATATATATTTTTTCATTGCTATCTCAGCTTTCCACAGTTAATGCCTCGTTCAAGTCCAGTGAATATGGAACTTTGCACTGGAAAACTGATGGTGACGCACCCTGGTTAGCAACCACAATCCCAGTCAACTTCGACTCCACAGACAATTCTGGCTGCGGGACCACACTTGGGGGAGCAGTTGGGTTTATTCGGAGTGTTTGGCATTTGTTTTTCAACCATGGTAATGCACACTTGGGTGCGCAGTTGGATTTATTAAGGGTTTTAAACCACAGTAAGCATAATTGCCCTCTGGTAAACTAACACGACTATGGAACGTCACCATTTTCAATGGGTAATTCCACTATAAATCACAATGTTCAATAGCTATTACCAGAGGGTACCATCAACAATCATCTGGTTGGTGGTCTGGAACATGAATTTTATGACTTTCCATTCAGTTGGGAGATCTTCATGATCCCAACTGACGATTCGTCATATTTTTCAGAGTAGGGAAAAACCACCAACCAGAGGGTATCCCACATAAAATCACCATTAAACCCCATTAAATCCCATTAAATCACCATTTTCCTATGGTTTTCCTATGGTTTTCCTATGGTTCTCCTAGTCGTTGGGAGATCACCAACCCCGTTGCCCCCGTCTGGCAACGTCTGGCAACCGCCAACGGCGACGCCATGAAGCGCCCTTCCTTCGGCACGGTGGAGTGGTGCAGCGTGTCTCCGTCAGCGGCCACATCGGCCGCTCGGAAACCATGGCAGTGCACTAAGTGAAGCCAGGTGGATAGATTTGGGTATGGGTCAATACCTATAGATACATTTTTAGTGGGATGAACATCCATAAATCCCAGCTATGACTTGGGGTTCACTAGGTACCAGGGTTTTGACCCATCCCCATTTCACCATATGAAAAACCATAGATTTCACCATTTGCATATGAAATAGCCCACTTAGTATCAAATGAAAACCATGAAATACCCCAGTTAGATTAGTGGCTTTTGTTTTCCAGTGCTCCGGTTCGTTCTCGGGATGGACATCTCAGTGGGAAAAGGGACCAAAAATGCCCCTTGGTTTTAAGTGGGACTTCTTTGGGCCATGGGTTTTTATCTGTCGCAGATGAATTTTCATGGATTTCATGGGCTGTTTTGATTCCTGACATTTCTTCGGTGTACATTATCTGAGGGATAGGATGAATAGTTTTACGAATAGTTTACATATACCATTGTATAAACATATCCCATGAATTCCCTTCATTACAGTATAATATATCTATATCACAAATAATAGTTCCATGATCTTCCCATGTCTCAACTACATTTATACATCATCCATTAGTTATATATATATAATTATATGGTTTATCACCCATACATATCCATCAATTCAAGAAATCTATTCCACTAATTATTATCAAAATTATTACTATTATTATTTTATTATTATTATAATAATTATTATTATAGATATAGGCTATAATCCTATATACTGTATTACTATGTTCCATTATTATTCTTATTTATTTATGACTATTATTTATCAATTATTATTAGCATTAAAATTGTTATTGTCCTTTTTTAATTATTATCAATGATCTTCCCAATTCTTCCCATTCGACCTTCTCACCTCTCTCACTTGACGCGAAACGTCCGTAGCAAGTCGAGGTCTCGTCAGTGAATCCCTTGGCGCAGACACAGGTGTTTTGACGGCAAAGTTGCAGGGGTATTTGAACCACTTTTGATGGGGTTAAACGGTTTAACCAACAAAAATGGTGATTTCATGGGAATATCGTGGGAATATATGTATTTATATATATATATATATGTACTGGGGATAACGTAGTACTTAGATGGGCCATGGAGTTAGTTGGTTAGTTGACTAGTTAGTAAAATTGATTATCTTATATTATGACTGTTTTTTTTTTAAATAAGCCAATTACAAACCAGGAATGACTAATCTCCTTGGCCCATCTAAGTAGCAGGGGTTAGCAAACATATTTATAGCCCCGAAGTTAGATGCCGAAAATACCTTGGACACCTGGAAAATATGAAGGAAGCATCATTGAAGTACTTTCTGGAAACATGTTCGGCATCGTTTTGGGGGTTACATAGGGTTCCTGGGGATATGTGGTGGGGATACATCGAGGATATTTATGGAGATATCATTGGGTATGGGAAAACCATGTCACCGACATTATATATGGAACAAGATATTTGTGAATTTGATATCCATCAATCCCAGCTCTTTGAAAAGAGTTTGCGGGGTAAACCTTGGTGCAGTTTCATACACTTACCCTCTGGTAAACATACAGAAAACCATGGAACATCACCATTTTTAATAGGTAAATCAACGAACTTTCGACTGGGCCATGTTCAAGTTCGCAAAGTGTTTGTTTATCAGCTCGGGTACACATTTTTATCATCTTTTAAGCCAGTTGACCTTCCGGTATCCCTACAATCGCAGTGGAACATCCACCAAATCGTGAGTGACATGAATGAGACTATTTGGGGCTTTCCTAAGTCACGGGGGTACCCCTAGTTATCATCCATTTATAGATTGGGATTTCCCCTGAAATCAACCATCCAGCGATAAAGGGTATCCCATTTATGGAAACCCCCATTGACCAAACAGTGGAGAATCTGATTTTGGGTATCCAAGACTTGCAATTTTTATCCGGAATAGAGGGGGGCAAAGTAGGCAGTTTCCGTTTCTCTATGTGAAAAACGATGATCAACGAGGAGATTTCGGGATATCCTATTCTCAGGCAAACCTTCAGATGAAGCATTATGTTCTTACGAGGCTCAATGATCAGTTGCAATCACCTACCCTCTGGTAAACTTTCACATAACTATGGAAAATCACCATTTTTGATGGGAAAACTCACTATAAATGGCCATTTTCAATAGCTATTTTGACATAACCAGAGGGTATCATAGCTATGGACAATCCAACCAGTTTTTATCGGTAAATCATCGGTCACCAAATGAGCGCCACTTTCAATGGCTTTTTATCGCAGCGGCAAAGTGTTAAATTACCAGAAATTACAAGATGGTAATCTTCATTAGTTTCCCTGTTGCTGTTGTTGCTGCTGCTGCTGTTGTTGAAATTCCCATTCATCACTATGAAATCCGAAAAAAATCCCATGAAATCCCATGAGTTCCCCTATTATAAACCAATGATTTCCCATGAATCACCATCAACACACCCCCCGAAATCCCAAATTCATCAGATTCGCCGAGCGGCGACGCGATCTGTCTATACTGAGGCGGGATCCTTTTTTGATGTCACCCGATCTTCTCTATCTTCCAGCCTCGCGCTGAGCTGGCATTGGGGTGACCTCATTTCCTAGAGAATATTTCCGAGAATTTGAGCGGTCCAGGATTGCTGATTTCCATTCCTGAATTCGATGATTGTCGGTGCCAGATGTTTTTCTTTCCGGGGAAAAATGCAAGAAACCTATTTATACATTATTTACTGGCCAAACATCAAAAACTGGATAATTGATCATCCATAAAGAATGATAATAATACATGTTCAATTATCTAACATCATTCTGAATTATCAATTAGCCATTGTTAATTATGCCTAAAATTCAGGGGCAAAAAACCTATGGTTTCCGGTGTCCATTTTTGTCATCGCTCCGCCTCGCAGCACCGGATTTTCCATGATTTTCCAGTGTCAAATCTCTCACCATGGTGTGTTTTAAATGGTTTGAACACATCCCATATACACCATGGTGCTAGAATATCTACCATTGTTTACCAACATTTACCCTCAACATATGCCAGTTTTGGAGCAAATGGCCATTGTAACCAGTATAACCGGACAATTTTATGGCTTGACTGACCAGATTTTAGGTTGATTTCAGTAGCGATTTTAAATATGTTACATATCTATATAATTAAATGTAGATGTACACATGTACGTCAATTTCTATATATGCACATGTACATGTACATGATGTACATGATGTACATGATGTACATGATGTACATGATGTACATGATGTACATGATGTACATGATGTATATGATGTATATGATGTATATTTATATGTAATATATAGATAATAATATATATATATATACATATACTTCTATATCTATAATCTATAATATAATATATGTATATGTATAATGTATAGATATATAGACCATCGCTGAGGACTCAGCCCAAGTTCTCGCGATGGCGCTGTCGCTGGCACATTGTCGTGGCCTTCTCGCGGCGCAAGTGGCAGGCACAGGGGACGATTTTAAAGGGATTTCACTGGGCCCAGTCAAAATAGTGGATTTACCCATGAATAATGGTGTTTTTCCATAGTTATGTAAACGTTTACCAGAGGGCGCACAGCCAATGTCCAACCGTGGCCGGCGGTGCTTGTTTGGAAGCCTGATGGGCTAACAATTCTGTGGGTTCTATCAGGATATTACCGGGACGTACCCTTGCTGGTTGGTGGTTTCAAACATTTTTTTTATTTTCAATAATATATGGGATAATCCTTCCCAGTGACTTTCATATTTTTCAAGATGGTTAAAACCACCAACCAGATAGTGACGATGACGATATATTTGATAATAGTGATTACTGTCATGAGTATTATTAGTAATTAGGAATAGAACCACAGTACGAGGAACTGTACTTGGTGGTTGATCCCAGGAATTGTAAGTGGGGTAAGCCACTTACCTGGGATGAACCACCAAGTAACAATCGTAACAGCGATAGTTAGAATAGTCAGCTCAATAATGATAGTGATGACGATGACGGCGATGACGGCGATGACGGTGATCACGACGATGATGACGATGACGATGACGATGACGATGACGATGACGATGACGATGACGATGACGACGATGATGATGATGATGACGATGACGATGACGATGACGATGACGATGATGATGATGATGATGATGATGATGATGTCGATGTCGATGATGACGACGATGACGATGACGATGACGACGATTATTATGATTATTTCGATGATGATCATGGCCAGTATCATTCTTGTCATTTACCTTAATTCTTTTACCATCCAAACTGGTTACTGTAACATTTAAAAACAACACTATTTTGGATAAGCTTTGAAATAGCAGTTAGACTAGATACGCAACAATATATTATAATTTTTATATATTATAGTAAGAGTATATTGCCAAATACATATTATATATGGTTATTGCCAAATAATCCCTTCTGGAAACATATTGAACTTATTGAAAAGCCGCCATACCAAACCCTGATTTAGTATTGGAATGATTCAGTTTAGGTGCACACATGGGCGTTATCACTATTAGGGAGATGATATAACGGCCATCTCAAACATCAATAAGAGATTGGGTCGAACCTTGCAAACTTGGCAGTCCTGGAAATTGTCAGAACTGTGCTCCCAAAGATGGCCAGAATTTGTGATTGTCATATCAGTACAGTTCCTTTTTCTTGGTGCTGACCAACTGTAAACCTCACAATTGCTGGTCAAATTGTATTTGTGTCCGTTTTTTTTTGCGTGGTGTAAGAACAATGCTGACAGTTTATGGCCCTTGGCAGTTTATCACTTGAGGTATCTTGAGATTATAAAACAGTTACCCTCTGGCTATTTAACATAGCCATGGAAGCCATGGCCCATAGAAATAGATGATTTTCCCAGCTATAAACCTCCATTTATTTTCGGGATTTTAACCATGGCTATGTTAGTCATAACCAGATGGTATAAAGTTATATATACCATATACCATCATATAGTGATTGACTATATATATATGCTATCATATACCATCATATACCATCATATACCATCATATACCATCATATAGTCATACTATCATATACCAACATATACCATATACCATATACTATCTAACCAGATGGTATAGCTGGCGAATTAGGCCTTGGGTCCGGTGCCATTCGAGTCGTGGATTTTTTTTTCGCCGGTTGCCCAGTCGAAACAACGTGTCGGGACGACCTTTGTCCGCACAGGACGGTGCTGGGGTGGTGGGGTGCCTGGGGTTTATCGGGAGACCCGGAGATGGCGATATCATGAATGAACATGATATGAGAAAGCCCAGCTGGTTGGTGGTTTGGAACATCCATATATCCCATAGGAAAACCATAGGGAAAGCATAGGAAACCATAGGGCTCCAATTACTATTTGCCCAGATTTATAGATATGGATATGGTTATAGTTAATGTTGTCTAGCCAATAATGATACCTTCTCAATAGTAGAAACTTTTTTTTCCCAACTCCAGTTTTATCTCCAATACTAAAAGTCAACTAGCTTAATTTGATTTTAGTATTGCCAAAAAACTCATGTTCTGACCTTGTCCAGATGGCATGGCCAATAGTGGACCCAACATGGCAATAGTAGAAACTTTTTTCCAAACTCCAGTTTTTTCTCCAATACTAAAAGTCAATTAGCCTAATTTACTTTTAGTATTGCCAAAAAACTCATGTTCTGACCTTGTCAAGAGGGCATGGTATAGTATCCAGACAGATTCCAAGAAGAGCTTACTATTGGGTTCCAGGAATTTACTATTGGAATGCTGACCCCCCCTAAAAATAACAAACATTTAGGGGGGGGGTTTTATTATTAGGCAGCCTACATTAATTAGTATGATTTGCCCAGTTCAGTGATATCCACTATAATTATCTATAATTATGAATCTATATCTGGTTGGTGGTTTGGCCATGGATTATGACTTTCCATTCAGTTGAGAATAGTGATCCCAACTGACGAACTCCATTATTTTTCAGCGGGGTAGGTATACCACCAACCAGATATGATAAACCCCAGGAATTTAGGGTAGTCCGATGTAATCTCCGAGATGATGATTTTCAGAGAAACTGAATCAAACCGAGATCAAACATGTTCAACATGTTCAATGTTCAAACTGTATTGGCACCTTGAATTGCATGGATTAGTTTCGGGCTTTAATTGCGAGGATTGGAATGGTCAATTGGTCAATGACAATGTCAGGTTGTGACCCATTGTGACCCCTCGTTCTTACACAGCTTTGGGCAAGTATCCATCCCATGTTTGGTGCTGAGTTCGATGATTTTCACAGCGACTTCCAAAAAAAAGGGCCATTTGGTTCGGGGATGCTCCGCCACGTGAAAAATTCCCCGAGGGTATGTCAAATATCCATCGTACCTGACAGGTGTTTACCGAACTGGGTCAGTTTAGTTGTTGGTCACTATTCAAGCACAATAGAGCCTACTTGGTGGCTCATCCCACGGCTCGTCAGTGGGTTAGTTCACCCCAGGTATAAGTGGATTAACCCAACTTGCCCCATTTATAGCTGGGGTTATAAGCCATTTACGAGCCGTGGGATGAGCCACCAAGTAGTACCTCAGTTGGCTTTGAGGAGTCGCGAAACAGCGTCACCAGCGGCACACGGCGCAGTGCACTGCGCGGAAGTGCGGTGGCTTCAAGGCACCGATTGGGGGATGGGTTTTTGGTCGGCGAAGCCATGGGTTTCTAAGTGGAGATGGTTTATTTGGTCCGTAGTGACCAATGTTTACCACAGCCATGAAACCCCAAGTTGGCGAAGTCATGCTAAGTCATGGTGCGCTGGATGGTGCTGATTCACCCCTGGTGTGGCTGCGGCATTTCCATGGGCCAAATTGAACTCCTCCAGTTGGGTAGGTGAAAGGACACTTTTTATGGGTTATCCTCCCGTAAATTGACATAGCTATGGAAATCCATGGTTGTTTCCTTAGGAAAGGATCTGCACATGGTCTATTTTGTGTATTTATTTCTATGTTTTGTGGAGGGTAAACCCCTAATCCCTAGCCCCTAATATAGAACAAACACCCGCAAGAAACCATGCTTGAATAGGACATTTATACAAGATTATACATCTTTGGGACCATAGAATGGCTATGTTTCGTATGGAGGATGGGATCGCCATCGTTTTTTCTCCATCGTTTTTTATGTGAAGTCTCCCAGCTTCGGTACATAAATCCGCCAGGATGTTCGCCATTCCGGGGTACACGGGCCACATTCCCAACAAGGACATTGAGGTGCGCCCAAAAAGAGAGGCGGCCTCTTTTTCTTCGCGAAGTAGGTAAATCATCGACCTAGAGGGGACCATGACTTCCATAGCTGAAATTACCACGGAGGGTATACCACAACATGGGCCGTTTCTGGTTGGGAACATGGTGATGGCAAAAATCCAATGTTGGGGTACCACATTTCTGGATCAACCTTGGACGAGCAGTTTGGAACTTTGATCTTTGGCTATATGGAGGTTTCCTAAGTCACGGGGGTACCCCCAAATCATCCATTTTAGTATAGGATTTTCCCTTATAAACCATCCAGGAATTGGCGGTACCCCCATTTCAGGAAACCCCCATATACATATGTAGGGATGTATACTAAGCTGCAAAAAACGATGTATGTTTTTTGGGGTCTAAGACTGGCCATGATCTTTTCAAATATTGGTTTAGCCCACGGATTGTTTCTGGGGGATTTTTCCTCATACGGACATAAACCAACCTGAAACCCTAACCAGCGAGGAATAAGATGACATAAGTAGAGGTTTCCGAAACAGTCATTGGATCATTTATTTCTTGTTGACTTAGGTTCAAGTTTCTTTAAATAAATAACACTGGTTTGTGGTTTTAGCTACTTCTTCAGGTCGCCAGGTCCAAAATCCGTTTTGGTTTCGGCGAAGTTTGCGGATGGTTTCTCTATATTTCTATGCATGTTTCAGAGGATGATAACCAAGTACTTTCAAAATGAAAAATGATTGGAACAGTTTGGAACACCAAACATCCAATCCTTATGACACTTCCAACAGATACCCAAAAACAGCTTGTTTAGTCACTGAAAAATCTGGTTTGTCCCAATTATAGGTCCTCGAATCGTGGGGTTATCCCGTTTATACCGAGGGCTTTACCCAACAAAACCACTCACCACTGACCCTCCAACATAGCTATGGAAAATGGCCCATTTAGTTTTGATGACTTTCCCTATTATTTCAACGGTGATTTTCCAGTTCGCAAACGGTTGGTTTTTAATCAGATGGTACGCAGCAAAATTCATCCAGATTCTCTATAGCTGCCATTTATCTGGCTAATATTTTTTTTCGCAGCCTCATTTGACCTCACCATAGATGATGGTTCGGGGAAATCATCCCCAGCCAAATAACCGTTTTTTTTTTTTCCTGGGTCGTGTATGACCAGTTTTCACAGATCTACAGATCTACCCTCTGGGAATTTAAGATAGCATATTTAAAGGGTAAATCATCAAACTCAATGGGCCCTTTCCTGTATGTTCAATTACCGGAGGCTGATTTCATGGGAATTGATCGTGTTTTACTGGGAATTGTTTTTTGTGATGGGAATTTCATGGTGATTTGCTGGGAATTGATGGGGATTTCATGGGATTTCACGGTGTCAATTGCTGGTATAAAACGCCATAAAACACAATCAATCCTCAACTGTGTATTTATTGTTACCCATGACGGATCCATGATGGTATATTAATGCTAACATGACTGGGGTATATTGATGGGATCCATGGCACACCATATATACCAGCACCGTTAGGATCCTATGGATCCCCCAAAGCATAAGACAACAACCGCCTCCGCGCCTGTCGAGGTGTGCGGCGGCACCTTCACCATGGAATCCATGGCGGCGGCGGCCATTCGCAGTAGGTCCTCCGTGGTGGTTTTTCGCTGTGATCTCCTGAGATCTCTTGAGCTGGAAGAGATTTTGATCCATCCACCTGGGATTTCAAAGATTTCCGTGAGAAAAATTGGGATTTTTGGAAAAAAAAGGAGAGATATGGAACCATTTTGGATGGATTTTCCAACAAACTTCAGGATTTGAACAGAGGATTGACCACAAAGAGTATGCTCCCAGCGCTGGGGGACTTTTTTTTTGGGAGTTTCTGCCAACAAAAACATCGATTTTCTGCAACAAAACTTGGAGATACACTGTATAAACGTGTTGCTGAAATGTCGGTCGATGACCTCATATTTTCCACAGATTTTTATGGCCAGAAACCAGGCTTGACCGAAAGGTATTAACTCCCAATATTCCAATTCCATGAATATTCCACTATAGTCTGCATTATATCATGATATCGCCATGATATCGCCATGATATTCAGTTCTGTTGGTTTCAATCCCATGTTTGTTGCAACGAACGAAACCCTCAAGGCGCCTCCGCAACGAGACCAAGCTGCAGGATGGCGCGGACGCTCAGCCAATGGCTGGCTGGTCCCCCGGGGAATGCCATGTGTTTCACAGTCAATTGGGGGCTCAATGTGGAAGATTCTAAGGATATAATGTCAACCCCGGATTAATGAACCATTGTTTATTTTTTTTTGGGGGGGTACTCCTCCAATGATCATAATCTGATACTTTTTTTTTTAATGGTACCCTCCCAATTAAACAGCCGTTTGAGGTTTATTAATCCAGGGCTGACATTACTTGGGATATATTGTGAATGTTTTTTTTTTAAACATATGTTCACATTTGAATCTGGACGAATCATACCGACCTCACGCCGCGACGTCACTGGAATGATGGTTAGGATTGGGGTGACCATTCCCAAATATATATATATATAATATATATAATATATATATATATTATAACATATATATAATATGTATATATATATATATCCTTATTTTAGGTTAGTGAACTAGTTTTTCCAGATTCTTCTTTGGGTTCTTCAAAGAATAGGACAAGGCGCATGTTGGGACCCCTGTTGAATGATGATTTTTTATCGGGGGGTAAAACTGTCCAATCCCATATTAGCTCACCATGGTGCTGGAATATCAAAACCAACAAAACTGCCCAAAAGTCATAAAAATCACCCAGTCAAATGTAATTTTTTATATACCAGCACCATGGTGAGCTTTTATATGGGAATATCTTTGGGATCCGATCATCATTCGCGATCGGAATCTCTAGTAAGCAAGCTTTTGAACACTGCTCATTATTGGCAAAACATTCTTATCTGGTTGGTGCTTTGGAACATGACTTTTATGACTTTCCATATATTGGGAATGTCATCATCCCAACTGACTTTCATATTTTTCGGAGGGGGTGAAACCACCAACCAGTTATTCTCGGAGCTGGGGACTTCCTATATTCATGCTTCTTGGTTCATTTTTTTCCACGTGGGCTTGAACATTTAAGGAACAGGCCCAGGATCCAGGTTGATCATCGGTCATCTGTCCCACTACATTTCCGTATAAAAAAAAAACAAGGACTGTTGGCCACACATATCCCTGATTGAATCCCCAATTTTTTCAGGGTCAATTTCATTTTCCCATATTTTCCCCTGAGTCCGTTGATGACATTGTCAGTTACCCTCTGGTAAACTTTCACATAACTATGGAAAATCACCATGTTCAATGGGAAAACTCACTATAAATGGCCATTTTCAATAGCTATGTTAGTGTACCAGAGGGTACATCTCTTATCAAACCTATCATTCTACCCCCATATGGTCAGCTTAACCCCCCCCCGTGGATCATCCCAGTCTCCCGTGTGAATCCTCGTCTTGTGCCGAGATACCGGGTCTTGTCATAAAAATACATGGGCTTATAATGGTTCCTAAGCAGTTGCTATACAGTAAAATCATGTAAAATCCCGGTTCACCAGTTTTTTGAGATGCTTTTCCCAGCAAACCATGTATTAAATATTATTACTGTAAATGAGATTTCCCAGCTATAAAACCGCCTTTTTTTTGGGAATTTTCCCAGCCACGTTGAACAAACCGTTTGATGTTCGCCCCGTTGGCAGGTCGAACCCATTCGCCCCGCTTTGCCGATCAGCTGGGATCGCACAGTGGGCCTTTGAGGACCTGCTCATGGTGTTCCAAGCCGTAAAGACGGGTGTACAGTAAAGATAGCAACTTTTTAGAGATATCTTAGGGACATCGAAATCGAAAACAAAGCAATTTTTGATAGCTGTTTTTTCTTAAACATTGTGATTTATCTATATTTATCTTAGGGATATCGAAACACAACATCTTTGAATTACAGATTGGCAATAGCGCAATAGCCTTGGGTGGGACAGTCCACAGCTTTTTTTTTTGGGTCCCTGCGAGGAGATTCCAAAGATTCAGAAAAGTTGGGAAGCTGGAAACTATGGGGGGAAACCATCATTTCTGGTTGGTGCTTTGGAACATGACTTTTATGACTTTCCATATATTGGGAATGTCATCATCCCAACTGACTTTCATATTTTTCGGAGGGGGGTGAAACCACCAACCAGCCATCATTTGCATTCATTTGCACCATCCTCGACACACGGTTTGGCATCTTTTTGTCGGCTAAGATGTGATATAAAACTGGAATTGGGGTGCGTGGGCAGCCACTAACTACTCTGAACTTAGTTCAGAATTGGAATGTGATCCAGCCTTGCAGAACAGCTCCCAACAGACCGACCAAAGAGAGAAATTCGGAACGAAGCCAGTTTTTGGAGACACCCACAGGGAATTTTCAATGGGTAAACAGAATTCAAGACACAACTGGGTTTTAGTATCAAATTATTCAATTAATTATCCCTAATTTCTTAGGATTTTCCACTGTTTGTGTTTAGGTGACATCTCCCCGGTGGGCTTCGAAAAACTGTCGTTTGGCATGGGCATGGCATGGGCTAAACCCCAGGTATGTCGGGCGATAGCAGTTGCGCCTGAGGATTCAGGGTGTACCACAAAAGTGGCAAAAGACTCTTAATATGGGTACCCTTCTTCTTGTAAACTGGGGGTTTAAGAAAGTATGGGTTAACCAATCTATCCCGATCATATCCCCAACAATTCCAGCTGAAGTTGGTTTATCCTTCGGTTTTTGGTGGTTACCCTGTGGTTATTCAACGTAGCAAAGTGGAGAACCACCATTTTTACATATTTTTTGCCTGTAAATCATCGTTTTTATCATCTATAAAAGAGAATGGGCCATGGCTTCCAGTTCGCAAAGCGTTAGTCATAGCCACTTTGATGGGCCATGGGATTAGGTAACTGCTTAGTAACTGGGTAACATTTATAACCCATCATATCATCATATCAATTACACTGATTTTTACAATCTGCTTAGCTGGGTTTTTCCATCATCTTCATTTATTTAAAGATATTTAAACCATAACAATGATCTTCACATTTTTCATCATTTTTCCATACTTAGTTACTGGTGCTAAACGTAGGGAATGGATGGGTTGCTGGGGGTTGCTGGGATGATTATTGCTAGTGATTATGGATCATTCCCGAAAATTCCCTGCGTTTAGCACCAGTAAGATTACAATGATGGATTTTCCAGTTAGTTATGTGAAAGTTTACCAGAGGGTAAATCCCATTAAATCCCACTAAACCACCATAAAAACTCACGAAACCACCATTTTCTTATGGTTTTCCTAGGGTTTTCCTATTCAACCATCAAAAATGGCCCAATCGAAATAGTGGATTTTCCCATTGAACATGGTGATTCTCCGTAGGTTTTCTGTATGGTTTACCACTTTTCCCATGGAAACTGCTTGGTGAACTCTGTGCCCATCGAGCCAGGAGCTACCAGCCCTGGGCACGGCACGCGGCCGGCGTGTCGCACAGCTTCGATCGTCGAGATCCCAGTAACGTTGGTGGTTACCGAATGAGCCTCAAAGATACAGAAAACCCTATGGAACATCACCATTTTCAATGGGAAAACCATAAGAAAATGGTGGTTGAGTGAGTTTTTTTAAATGGTGGTTTAATAGGAAAACCATAGGAAAACCATAGTGGTTTAGTGAGTTTTTATGGTGGTTTAATGGGATTTAATGTGATTTACCTCTGGTAAACTTTCACATAACTATGGACAATCACCATTTTCAATGGGAAAATCCATGAAAATCCACTATTTCGACTGGGCCATTTTCAAGTTTGCAAACTGTTAGTTTACCAGAGGGAGTGTTGTTTTAGGAAAAAAGAGGTCGACGGAGGTCTAACTTAGACAGGAGGTCGCTAGTTTTTTTTTTCCCAGGATTTCCAGAAAAGAAAGTCATCAGTTTGAACTG
Source organism: Cladocopium goreaui (assembly GCA_947184155.2). NCBI lineage: Eukaryota > Dinophyceae > Suessiales > Symbiodiniaceae > Cladocopium > Cladocopium goreaui. The sequence goes on along the minus strand of CAMXCT020005101.1, from coordinate 373,696 downwards.
GAAACTGGCAGAAATGGAAATGTGCTGATGAAACAAATCTTTGTCTGTGCATGCACAATCATGATATATTATATACTATGACAGAATAGTATTTCATATAATCATATAAGATATTAACATACTATATCACACTATGCCATAACATGTAATATGACTAGTAGAGTATCTTTTGCTCCAACCTGAAAATAGATGGCACCGATTTTTGAGTTGCGCCATCTACTCCTAACCTGAAATTCATGGTCTGAAACGAGAAAACACTTTGGTAGATGGCTCAACCCCCATCAGTGAGTTTTGGTGATACAATCAATAATAAAGACAAACCAATAACATGAAATTATATCATGTAACGGGATGCACTACAATAAATTCGAATTGAATGTATATAGTATATACTTTGATAAGATACACTATGAAACAGTGTATAATTGAGATGATAAATATAGACACTATGAATATTGTATGCAAAAAATATCTAGTTTAATGTAATATATGTATATACATATATATGTATAATATTTCTCTAAGGATATAGTACAACATTACATAACTCAGAATAGCAATAGAAAAAATGATCTGGTTTTTTGAATGCAAACTTATGTATATAATACTGTACAAAGTACTATATGATACATAAAGCAATATAAATCTGTGTCATGTGATCAAAAAAACACAATATGATATATGATATATATGTATATATATAGCTTTTAATATGTAGTACGGCATGATATATCTTGTAACTTAATGATGTACTATTAAAGATACATTAATGATACAATCGAATACAATGCAACATCCTATAATATAATATGATATTATATAATATAACATACCATAAACTAAAATTATATACAGTAATATAATAATACACAATATGATATAATAATAGAAAACAACTTAATACATTATAAATCTATATTCTATTATTCAAGAACATGTATAACAGAACATGAGCCCATATAAGAAATATTCTTCCATATAATACCAGACTAGTCTATATGTCAAAAACATATTGCAGGTGATACAATATTGATCCACATAATACATTGTTGTTCCATTCAAACATACATATATCTATTTAGTCCATATAATACGACTTTATATGATATCATACAACTGTACACATATACAATATACTGCAGTATAACATTATATAACATAATGCAATTGAACATAATATGATACGCCACGATATACCCAGTGCATCTCACTAGTGGTGATGTCCACGACAGTCGAGGCTATAGCTGTGCGCCTCGCCCCGGCTTCGCACGATGAGGCCGGAACCAACAGGGTGTCGGTGTCAAATTCTCAATTATTATTGTATTTTATTATATTATAGTATATTTTATTACTATATGATATTCTATTATTAGATTAGCGTGCTGTGTTCCAACATCGGACATTTGTTGAAAGCCACTGCATCTCAGGGTTGCTCCAATGGGGTAAACTGACAAAGTTTGGGATTGAAACCATCGCACGAGCTGAGAAGGGTTTGACATGAGAGGAAAGATACAGTTACACTGTCACAAACACACTTGAGCATTGGAAAAAAGACTAGAGCAGTGCCCAGAATACCAATTTGTATACCATCACTATAGAGTAATAATATAATAAAATAACATAATAATGGTAACACTATAATCATAGTAATAATATAAATTCCATTAATTTAGACTATCTGCTTCTAAGCTGCCACCTATTCCCTCCACTGGGAACCCCCCCAAACAGACAGCTCATCCAGTTCCGCCTCAAAAAAGGTGGACCCGTCTAGGTATAAGTTGGTTTATAGGTCCAAAAAAACTACAGTCGACCATAATTATAGAATATATAATATAATATACATATATATGTATACATATATATATATGTATATATATATATATAATTCATATATATATATATATATATATTATATAAACAATGATATAACTTGGCTACATCATAAATCCAATCGTTACGCCTTCCGTGATTGTCAGTTCAACGACGTTCCGACGCTAGCCTCACCTTGCAGGAAACGTCACCTGGACTCCTGCGAATGGGACCAGACCTGAAGTCGAAGGTACACATAAAACATATACCAAACAATAGGTGTAATATATACCAAGGTATATATATAATATAATATATATATAATATAATACATATAATATATATATAATACATATATATATATATAAAATACATATACATATATATATGGCAATTTATATGTGAGTATATCGTACACCTGTTACTTTACTCAAACAGTTTTATCTGTTGTATTCTCTTCAGCTCGGTCGGGATGTTGCCAGTGCGGATGGGCCGTGGGGCGATAAAAGTCGCTCCGGGCCTCAAATTGCCCAGGCGACTGGTTTTGCTGGGAATAGACCCACTGAAATGAGAAGAGAAGTAGCAACGTTCAAACTGGAGATTTTTTCAGCAAGACAAATGAGATCAAAAAGAGATCCGTCACCCGGATTTGCATGCATTAAGAATTTAAATTACGTCTTTGACATCCATGAAATGGATTCTTGAAAGGTTCTGAAAACTCACCGCAGAATCTGGACATGTCTGGGCATCACTATTGGTCCCTGAATCAACAGTTTGGTCGGCTTTTAAAGCCAATTAAATCCATAAAAATCCCTGTTCGGTTGAGAAACACATCCATGAAATCCCTCATGAAACCAGTTGCACCTGGGTGTTTTCGCACGCGCAGCTGCGCAGTGCGTCCAAGAGCTGAATAGGCTGGCTAGTGGAGGACATTCTGAAAGGAGCAGGGATGATTCAAAGGTGGAGAAGTTGAATTATGGGATAATACACTGGATGGTTGCGAAATCCTGCACCAGTTGGGAACTCTTAGCTAAGTATGAAACACTGGGACTATAATGGAATAATAAGAAAACCATCTACCAACTGGCTAGGTAGTTTAATCCTTTGAATTGTTTGCTATAACTGGAGGACAGCAAACGATGATGTTTTTGTGGACTATCAAAGATTCATCATGATAATATGATATAATATGAATATTGGAAGTAGCATCCAGTAATCAAACCTGGTTTGCTGGAAAATCCACCTAATTTATATGGTGATTTCCCATCACAAGCTCCATAAAAATAGGACATTTTCCAGCTTGCCATGTTTGATGACACCGGAGGTTATGAACATAAACTTCCAGATATTACTAAAAAAGGACACAGCAAATAGGATTTTCTGGTACATTTGATGGAAACTTCTGGAATGATTTTCATTCAAAACCATTCCCAATTGAGGTAAAGCAGCTTCGGGTATCCGCTTACTGTGATGATGTAAACGACCCCCCAAGGGGTGGCCGCGGCCTACCAGTATTCCCATATTAGCTCAACATGGTGCTGGAATATAAAAACCAACATTTGCCGCCCAAAATCACCCAGTTTTATAGGTAAATATAACAGCACCATGGAGTATATGGGTATATTATCTACAAAATATATTCCCATTTATATTCCCATTAAACATTATTAAAATTCCCATAATTATAATGTATATGGGATTGCTTGAAGAGGCTATTCCTGGGATTCAACTGTTCGTTGCAGAGCTTTCCCCACGAAACGCCGGCTGGAACAGCCGGCCTGGCCCATGATCCGCTGACGCGTCAAAGATTCGAAGTGGTTCATCCTGAAAAGACATGTTTAAAGACCGGGAAGGTGTCAAACCAGTGCTAGCTCACAGACGGATAGACACACACACACATATATATATACATAATCATATATATATAATATATATATATAATCATTCATATATATATATATATATGTTTGTCTGTATATATTAATTATTTCTGTATGTGTATTAGATATTCCATCTACATCTAGTCTTGCTGGCTACGGTCTTGCTTTACATTTTGTCCAGTACCTTTCATCAAACATGATTGTGTTGCTATTCTTTTTACTGTTATCATTATCGTTCTTACAATTCCTGTAACTCTTTTCAGAGTTGTCATTAATCTCTATATCTCCATCACGTTCTGAACAATCGCAAATTCTGATTTTCATCAATTCTGTGATTACAACAATGTCAGCAATCATTGTTGTTAAACCATTTTCCATGTTCCATTGTTGATCAACACACATAATATATATATATTACTATAAATTAATCTTGTCAGTGCTACCGTGACTGTTCTGACGTAGCCAAACGCAGATCGAGAACTCAGGCTCTGCCCTGCTCACGGAGGGTCGAAAGTTGCACGTGGACAGCCTTAGCTGTGGTGGGCAGGAGACGTTGATCATGGGACCAGTGACTCAGTATGATAGAACATGACAGAACATCATAGAACATGATAGAAGCAATGGAAACATCATTTTTGTGCTTTCAACTATTTATGACTTGGACATCGCATGTGATCAGCAGGGCTTTTTGATGCGACTGTCACCCCGAAAAACCTGGTTGGTTATTCATGGTGAAAATCACCAACCAACTGGATGGCTAGTTCAACTCATCCAAACGAGTAACGTTTGCTATGGAAAAAAAAACCATCACCAGCAAACGAGTCTTTTCTTCTGTGGACTATCAAAGATTGATCATGGATATGGATATATCATATATATATATATATTATTATTATTATTTGTCGACAATGAAAAACATTGACCATGTAACATTTCTCCATACTTGCCAGCTTCTAAACCAGCAGTGAATCTCTTGCGAAAACATGGTGGGATGTATTGGAACTATTCCATTGGGGGGGACCCCCCCACATCCAGGGAAGTATCCCATTTGGGCGGGTATTTGGCAATGTTCCATGGTCAAAAGTCTGATGGCTCTAGCATTGGGAGATGGTCATCAATCAGAAGCCATAAACATGGATAGGGATGTATATACATTTTTTTTTTAACATATAGGGTATATAAATCCACAATATAAATGGTATAGCATTTTTTTAAACAGGTACTTATAACGATTCCCATGGCATGGAATGGATGACCATAAACCACAAAAAACCATGGTTTTTTTTGACCATGGCACGACCATGGCATGGGGGTCTTAGGATTAGCCTCCAGTAATTTTCCCATGAACAGCTCCAGTTTGGGGATTTTCCAGCCATATTTGATGACACCGGAAAATAACCAGCAGCTCTACATAATGGCCCCGTTTACGCTCTAAGTTGGTTTATAATCCCTACTAGTTTGATATCCCCCCAGTCAACTCAACCCTTACTTTATGGTGAACTGTTCACCAACATAGCCAGCATAAATCAGCAACCAACAAATCCTCATGGTTCTTTGTAAAACCTCGATATTTTCCCATTTTTCCCCATGTTTTCGCATATTTTCCCTATGTTTTGGTGGGCAAAAAGATCACTCAGTCGTCAGAAGATTTCCAGGTCTATGCTGGCGCTGGCGTGGTGGAAGGATCCGATCCCTCGGAGGAATTCGAAGAGATTAGCTCCTTGGTGGTGGGATTATGTAAGATCTAATCTACTCCACTATAGGAAAAACCATAGGAAAATGGTGATTTAATGAGGGTTTATGGTGGCTTAATGGAATTTAATGGGATCTACTCTCCAGTAAATTAACATAGACCCTGCCAGTTGTCGGGGTTGGAAGATTAGTGAAACCACTAAAAAAATGTGATTTTCAGGGTCTATATTAATTTGCCAAAGGGTAACTATACTGCTTGGTGCTTTGGTGGTTAATGATGGTTAATGATGGTTAATCATAGTTAATAGTGATTAATTGAGGGGTAGCTATACCACCAACCAGTTATTTGGAACATTCATATATCCCATAGGAAACCATAGGGAATTCATAGAGAAATGGATATTTAACTGATTGGTGGTAAGATCTAACTATTGTGGAATATGTCCCATTATCCAGTTGGGAGATGGTTTTTGGTATACAAGCCATGGTAAAATTGGAGATTGTTTATCTGGTTGGTGGTTTGGAACATGAGTCTGTTGGTGACATTGTCTGGTTGGTGGTTTGGAACATGAATCGGGAATAATCATCCCAACTGACTTTCATATTTTTCAGAGGGGTTGAAACCACCAATCAGTTATGGTGGAATATGTACCATTATCCAAATATCCAAATAATTTCAAATATAAGATCATTTTTACTTATTTTATTATCAAGATATGGTTCAAATTATTTTATTATCAATATGTTCAATTTATTAATAACGATTATGTAAGACCCTTATTAAAGGCCTTAAACAGTTGAACCAAATCTTGTTTTTTGATTTTCAAGATCACATTCTTGTGGATTATTTCCACATCAGATCTCTGCAAAAATATATAATTGATAATAATTGATCACTATTGCGGACTATTTCCCTAATTCCAAATATAAGATCATATTACCATTATCTTGATTATTTGAGCCATCATTGTTACTGTATTTTAAGATCATCATCAACCCACAAATTATTGACAATGGATAACAACACTATAAGGCATTATCCATGAAAGGCCTTAAATAGTTGAACCATATCTTGATAATTGATTTTAAAGATCATATTCTTGAGGATTATTTTTCAGATGTCATTATCAACAATGGTTCATTTGTTTTGAGATTCTCAATCCACAATATTATTGATCAGTTATCAAGATCTGTTTCATTTTTTTAAATAATGGATAATTGTTATAATTGACACATATCAATGGATACAAGTGAGGTATTTATCCTTGTAATTTCAGTGATTATTGTTTAAATGTTGGTGTACGAGTAATAGTTAAGCGTAGTTAATGTTTAAGATACGCATGTTTAATCTGGAATGATGTGGCTGATGCGTAGTTAGTGGCTTACAAATTCATCGTTCAAATATGTTCAAATGGATATTCTATATATATATGATTTGAATGGGCTATATTCCAAGTTGTTGCAACAATGAGTTGGGCTCCAGATATACAACTACATGGTTTCGTCATTTTCGCCCTTGGCGCCGCCCTTTCATATGAAATGCTCCCAGTGTGACTCATCGTGTGAGGGCGATGAATTTCATATTGTATAGCGGGAAGGAATCAGCGCGAAAAAGTGTGCCCATAATGATCCATCATTCCATCCATCATTCCATCATTTGATCCCGTTCTGAACGGATTTTTTGCACGTGACTTCAGTGATATCAGTGATATCTTGGTGCGACATCACCAGGGCTTGTTTAGGTGGGTTGTAACGTGATTTACATGGGACAAATGTTGGGTTAATCCACTTATAACTGAGGTTAACTAGCCCACTTACTAAGTGGGATGAGCTATCAAGTACATGTGCGTTTTTTCTGCTCTTTTTGATTGACATTTCCGTGAATCGTACGTAGTGTTTGATCCTAATCTCTGAGTATACCTTTGTTTTCTTTGTCCATACTGGAGGAGTGCAAACCCACGATATTGCGCTGCGGTGAAAGCTAGAACGGAAGTGAAACCTACAGGTCTCAAGGTATCCACACTAGCCATGATTTCCCTTCTATTGAGACAATCGTTTGTAGATGTAAACCCTTTCAGTTTGCCAGCCAGACATCTTGGATTGCCAGAGGGTAACTAATCATGTACCCCCGCATGTTTGCTGGTTTACCACCACTTCTGGTTGAAAAAAACGTCACAATAAGAAATATATAACATAACAAATAACACATGCAACACATCAGAAAATTCACATTGGGGTGTTATTTTCACCCCATGTTGTTGTTTTTTGCGTAAGAACGTTTCAGTAAATGTGTGGAGTGTGGATATCTGTGATGCCCTGGGTGATTTTTCTGGTTGTCCCATATGATAAACGTCGGACTATTTAAAATAGATAGTCACGATTTTAATAGGTAAATATTTAAATTGGAATATGACCGTAATATGACCATAACTTTAACTGACCATAAATTTGAATATGACCATAACTGACCATAAATTTGAATATGACCATAACTGACCATAAATTTGAATATGACCATAACTGACCATAAATTTTAATATGACCATAACTGACCATAAATTTGAATATGACCATAACTGACCATAAATTTGAATATGACCATAAGTGACCATAAATTTGAATATGACCATAACTGACCATAAATTTGAATATGACAATAACTGACCATAAATTTGAATATGACCACAACTGACCATAAATTTGAATATGACCATGATTGACCATAAATTTGAATATGACCATTACTGACCATAAATTTTAATATGACCATAACTGACCATAAATTTGAATATGACCATAACTGACCATAAATTTGAATATGACCATAACTAACCATAAATTTGAATATGACCATAACTGACCATAAATTTGAATATGACCATAAGTGACCATAAATTTGAATATGACCATAACTGACCATAAATTTGAATATGACCATAACTGACCATAAATTTGAATATGACCATAACTGACCATAAATTTGAATATTGACCAGAACTGACCATAGCTATTTTGAACTATATAGTCTTTTACTTTTTTGAATATGGTCACCAAAACAGCTCAGTTGTGTTTTTTTGTCGTTTTTGCAGGGTATCGAAGAGCTACGAAACTTGCTGCTTGATCATCATATCTCTGGCGAGCCCACCGAGGCTTAAAGATGCGGCAATTCACCGAGGTGGTGAAAACCGAGATTTTTGTGTTTTTTTTCACATAAAAAGCCAGGCGAGTTTCAAAGGGAACATGTGGGAAAATGATGATTATCTGGTTGGTGGTTTGGAACATGATTTTTTATGACTTTCCATATATTGGGAATAATCATACCAACTGACGAACTCATATTTTTCAGAGGGGTTGACACCACCAACCAGTTATATATTAGAATTATAATTATATCTTATATTAGACAATTTATGGACTAGAATCAGAATATAACTATGGGATTGGCAGACAAAGCCATGTGTAGATATCGATTGTGTGCATACGAATAAAGATACGTATATATATAATACATGATATACATGCAGATATTTACCTCTCTCTATATGTATATGCGTAAACAAGCGTAAACAAACAATTATGCAAATATGCAAACATCGGCATAGTGTCCCGCATGATATATATATATATATATATGATATATATATATGTTATATATACATATATATAGCTGGGTAAATTATAATATAACGACCTCACTGTCCTCCCTCACTGGAATCATGGTTAGTAAGTAAGAGGAATCATCCCCTTTTATGGCCGCACGGTTCAGGTGAACATGACATGTTATAAATTACTAAGATATATGTCCCCACGGATGTCCTTTTCCCATTGGTTGGTTGATGAAAAAAGAGGGGTTTGAACAACCCCCTTTAACAACAGGTAAATGATGATAGATGGTATACCAAACCGGCCCCTCTATTTTTACCAAAAGGACATTGTTGTATGTCCCATAATATGTCCTACAAGTATGGTATTATATGATTTATACATATATGTATATGTATAGGACATATTATATATGTAGGACATATTATATATGTAGGACATATTATATATGTAGGACATATTATATATGTAGGACATATTATATATGTAGGACATATTATATATGTAGGACATATTATATATGTAGGACATATTATATATGTAGGACATATTATATATACTGTATATATAATATATATATATGTATATTTACCCATAATTCCCCAAGTCTATTTACCATTTTTGGAAGCTTCAACCTGTGCCCGGTCCCACTTTGTGCCTGGCCTTTGAGGCCTTTGCGAATGCGGAGCCGTGCAGCGTTCCAAAACTCATGCAGCTTCCGCAACTCGATGGTGATGGACCATCAAACATGGTGATTTCATGGGAATGAATCAAGAAAAATGGTGAGTTTTTCTGGGGTTAAAAAACCATTAAACATGGTGATTTTTCACTGGATATTTTTGGTGGAATTTTGGTGGAATATGCATTCAATGGTTTTTTGGCTGGGATTCTACCATCTGGTTATTCAGCAACCATAGCAACCGTTCACCCTCATTTTTCTGTTTGGGATAACTCCTACGAATTGGGGACTTGCGATCACCAGGGTTGCTATATAAGTGGGATGATCCTTTAGGTGGTAAATCCATATACCATCTGGCTAGTCAACGTAGCTATATAAAACCATCATTGTTAACAGGTAAATCATCATAAGCCATATAAATGGGGCCATTTTCCATAGCTATGTTCATAGACCAGAGGGTAACGTCTAAGGCTTGATTGGCTATAATCAACTTTTGATTGGTGGTTGTTGCATGTTGTTGCACTTTTGCTGGTGAGTTTGGTTATATGTATATATATATTATAAATGTATATATTTACGAATAATATATCTGTGATGATGATGATGATGATGATGATGATGATGTTGCTGCTGCTGCCGCTGCTGCTGCTGCTGCTGGTAATGATGATGTTTACGATGAACATGTTGAAGATAAGGACGAGGAAGTGAACACCAAAAAGGTGGGAAGTGTTTCGCTGCTCCAAGGAATTTGAACACCTTGTGGGCGACAGTCATTGTCCGGGCACCTGAACTACGGCGGGGTGACAATGGGGTGCGACCGGTGAATTTGACGCAAGAAATCCCAAATCCCCAATCCGTCTGTGTCCAATTTGCTGGGTTTCTTTGGTTTCGGAACTTGTTTGCAGCTTTTTCAAAAGGTCGTACCCTACCTTTCAGGTAGACAGCACAGGATCCGAATTGCTAGATGTGCGACGAGTTTCGCGTTTTTTCAATGCGGCTTCGAGGTGGAAGAATTGGTTCGCCTGAACGTGTGCAACTTCGTGATATGCCGGGGCGCCGATGGAATCTTCTTGGTTTGTACCTGAAAGATGGGGCCCGCAGGGAAGATTTCAACATATTTCAATCCATGGGTGAATGATACATAGTTACATAGGTCATATTTCAGTCATATAAACGTATCTGGGCAGGCCAGCAACTCTGATTTGGCCCAACTCATCCACGCGAACAGTTGGGGGTCGCCTGGAGAGTTGGAGCATGAGGACCTGACCTTGAAACTCCTCGATTCCAAATGCCTCAGGATATGAAGAATCACCGGAAAAAGATGGAACACATATGAAAAAGTTCACTCGTTCTAGTGCTTGTTTCTTCAGCATATCAGATGTCAGCTCACATGGTCCTATGATCAACTCTAGATCTTCCCTTCTGAAACCATAGTAAAAGATAGTAAAAACACGTAACATATATGTTCCCTTTAAAAGAACACGGGACACAACTCACCGCTGAGGTCCAGGATCGCGTTCGACTCCCTTGGTGGTGGCCGTGGCGCGACATCAGCAGACCAGGTCCTGATCTCAGCGACGTTTTGGAGGGGGGGGTACCCAAAACCATGGCTTTCGATACTGGTTGGTAGTTTGGAACATGAATTTTATGACTTTCCATTCAGCTGGGAAAAATCATCCCAACTGACGAACTCCATGATTTTTCAGAGGGGTAGGTATACCACCAACCAGGATAATGTGGGTAAAACAATAATAAACCATCCCCCAAATCACCATAAATAGGTGGTATAAACCATTCCCAAATGGGTGGTTTATTATTGTTTTACCCACATTAGTCGAAAATGGTCGAAACTTATGTGGATGATTATTCATGTTTTTTTCGTTTTTTTTGGATTGATTGTTCTTTAGCATCTGGCCAGCTAAATATTGGTGATCGCAACTTTTATGGAAAACTCCAGTCCAGAAATGGGTTTTGGAGAGCTGAAGAATATTGGAATTGACTCTACCCTCTGGTAAACTTTCACATAACTATGGAAAGATCCACCATTTTATAGCTGGGTAAATCAACGAACTTTCGACTGGGCCATTTTCAAGTTCGCAAACTGTTGACATAACCAGAGGGTAAATAAATGAACATGTAATGAACATGTGACCTCCGTGACCTCCGTGACCTCCGTGTCAAAAACATGACCCGGCCCGGTAAACATACAAAAAGCTATTGAAAATGGCCCAGTCGAAATAGTGAGTTTTCCCATGAAACATGGTGATTTTCCATAGTTATGTGAAAGTTTACCGGAGGGTACCCAAATTGAATCAAGATGGGGCCAAGATGGGGAAATGATCATCATGTGTCCACCTCGTCATGTGTGATGATCTTTGGAATTGGTAGATATATGTAGATATCAGAGCGTACAATTGGGTAATTTCAGGAGCTACCCTCTGGTAATTTAACATAGCTATGGAAAATCACAATTTTTAAGGGGAAAATCCACTATAAATGGCCATTTTCAATAGCTATGTTAGTTTACCAGAGAGCTGCAGAAGGCATTCCAGCACCATCCACACCAGGCATCCAGCCACTCGCCAGATCCCACAGCCAACATCAGAGCAGATGCAGACAGAAGAACAAGTCACTATAAGCAACAAGAGCAGAGAATGGTTCATGGTTCATGATGAGGTTGGCCATTCATTTCCACCAGGAAACCCACAATACGAGATAGGAGCTGAAGATAAAACACATGAGGCTGAGAGTAGCTCCAAGAAGCTGAGGAGAGTCTCTGTGGAGTTTCCTGATGGAGATGAAGACGTTGAGATGGTAGAGGAAGATGAACTCTTCTGCAAATGCGATGATTTGGTGAATGATGAGGATGACAAACCACCAGAGATGCTTGAAAAGGATCTATCAGAAATCGATCTGAAGGCAGAAGCTGAGGAGGAAGAAAGGCTGATCAAGATGGGAGTGTTCATCTCTGTTGAGGAGAATGGAGAAAAAATGGTGGTGACATGGAAACACCGCCAAGAGAAAGGAGGTTAGTTTCCTGTAGCATTTCAGGAATGTCTCGACTTCAGCCGATTTTACTTTGTCTGGAGATATTTCACCATAGAAAAATAGGGTATCCCACAAGGTGGTGCCCCAGTTCGGAATCGCTAAGTTGGTGAACATAACTCCAATAACTATGGTTTATGGTAGATATAACTATAGTTTTCATGGGGTTTATAAACCAACATTCACATAACTGAGGGGCACCACATTTTTTCAGCTTGTGGGGATAATTGACATTGAAATAAAGGTATGAGGGGCACCCCAAATACCTTGGAATCTCCCCACTCTATCACCATTGACAATTTTTGCCACTATGTACATCCACATTATAACCAGTGAATTAGGTGGACATATACCCTCCGGTAATTTAACATAGCTGTTGAAAATGGCCCAGTCAAAATAGTTGATTTACCCATTAAACATGGTGAATCTTTTGAGTTCGTTTTCTGTATGTTTACCAGAGGGTAAATCACATTCCATCCCATTAAACCACCATAAAAAGTCTTTAATCCACCATTTTCCTATGGTTTTCCTATGGTTTTCCTATGGTTTACCATATCCCAACTATGGATGTTACTGCCAGATGCCATGGCCATGGCCTTCTCCGAGGCATGTGGTGAATCACGACGAGCGCTCGGGTGGTTTCTATGCCCTTGGTTGGGCCAAAGGGATCAACGAAGTCGTGGCCGATGCCTCAGCGGTGGTTTGTTATGAAAACCATAGGAAAACCACAGGAAAATGGTGGTTTAAAGACTTTTTATGGTGGTTTAATGGGATTTAATATGGGATTTACCCTCTGGTAAACATAGAGAAAACAAACTGGAAAGATCCACCATTTGATAGCTGGGAAGATCAACTATTTCGACTGGGCCATTTTCAATAGCAAGAGGGCAACAGGAGTCACGGTCAATTTATGGCTAATTTACAACTTGGACTGATGGGTGGTTTCAAACATCTTTAAAGAAAGGCCACAGAAATGGTGATGATAGGTATTGGTTAATAATGCCCATATGCGAACCATGGTGCTGGTATATAAAAGCCTACAAAACTGGGTGATTTTGTTCGGGCAAATGTTGTTTTTTTATTCCAGCACCATGGAACATATGGGTATAGCAATTCACGGCTACCTCGATAAGACAATGGATTGATTGGAAAATTGCTAGAGGAAGACCATGGCTTATTCCAGCAAGAAACATGGGGATTTTGAACACTTTGAGAAGTAAAACGGAGATAGCCCCAACCAAATCGGAACATAAATTGACACATGTGGATGTTGACATTTGCCAATCATACATGACGACCCTTGCCGAAAAGTAGCAGATGCGCAACAAAGAACGGAATGATTGTGAGCAAACAACTTAGGATTTTCAAGAACAAAAACCGGATGTTCACAACGCACATGGCATACAAGGCTTGGAGACCACAAGGAAGTTGTTTTGAGACCATGGGAGATTCGGCTGAAGAGCCACAACATGCCTGCGGAGTAGTTCAACGACTCTTGCCCCGTTACTCTCCAAGTCGCGAAGTCGCAGTGTATACTGGTTGTTGCACAAGCAGTCTTGATCTGGTTGGCGGTTTCAAACATTGATTTGATTTTTCCCATCATAAATTGGGAATATGGGAATGGAATGTCATCATCCCAACTGACTTTCACTCACTCACTCCATGATTTTTCAGAGGGCTAGGGCCCAAACCATCAACCAGTGATGATGCCAGAGATTCCACATCTCCCCCTATCCACAAGCCCAGCTGCGAAAAACGTGGAGGACCCGGGAGACCACAAAGGTTTCCACCGTTTCCAAAGTCCCAACTTCCCACGGCTTCATTGTTAGATTTAAGCTGAGGCAATGAATATTCATCAACTTAGCTTATATTCATACATTGAAAATTACTTAATTCAACTGAATATATGAAAATATCTATTGATGTTAATACTTAGGAACATATATTCGATATCCTCTGATGTTTCTATTGTCAACTGAATATATGAATATATCAATACAGCCTGTTTGGTTAGATATATGTTTCTATATTGAAATATCACATGTATGATGAAAAATGATGAATATAGAAACATCCTGGATATATATATATATGGTCATTTCATTTATATATTATGATAGCTGGATAAATATTAAATGTATGATGATATTGAATGATATTGATATATTCTATATTCACCATATATATATATATATTATATTTGACATATATGATAAATATGATTAATAGCTATATGACATGTCCAAATTTGACAGCCTAATATCCTGGTGAACTCCAAAGTGTTTTTTTTTTTTTTTTCGCAGGCAGTGATCGTGACGTTGGGGGCCCCCGTTCACGGCGAACGCGCGGCGGCGTTTTGTTGGGGTGTGTTTTGGGATTTCGTTTTGACAGGACTTGGGAAATGTGAGGGATTTACAGTAGATGGAGTTAGGGGCTTGAACCAAACATGGTGATTTTCAGAATTTAGATGAATGGAAGTATTCATGAGGATTTAACCAGAAAAACTTGACGTTACTGTTTTGTTGGTCCCTTGTCTTAAGATAGGAAGTGAAGCCATACAGGTCTTTAACAGGGAAACGAGTGGTGAAATCGGATATCAAACTCAAGTTGGGATGCAGTTGAACACAAAATAATAGACTTCAGCACGAGCTGAGCAGTCCTGGGACTGCTTGACGTCTTTGGCTTTCCTGCAGCACAACGGATTCTTCTTCTTGCAGTTGAACACAAGAATCATGGGGATATAGGCTGATATAGGTCTGAAACTGTAGCGAATGAATGGGCATGTGTCTTGAAGAATCAATGCTTGGCCAGCGGATCATGCCTCCAAAGATGACTGGGATGTTGGAATACGACAGGGCGATGGACCATGGCTTGCTGGAAAGTCACCTGACCTTAGTTCCATGATTTTCCCAGCACACCTCCAATTACAACGGTTTTGCATATTTGTTCTCATATTTTCCTGTGATTTTCCTAAGCAATCGATGATTTTCCTGTTATTTTCATGGTTTTTCCCATATTTTCTTATATTTTTCCATATGGGTATGGATCAATACCTATTAATACCATTTTTAGGGGGATGAACATCCATTTACCAGCTATTTTGATGTTCACCAGGGGTACAAGGTTTTGACACACTGCCATATTTTCCCATATTTTTCCATGATTTTCCCATTGCTCCATTTCGCTAGGCTGAATCAGGGCCTTGTCACTGAGGTCTGGCACAGCAGTCGCAAATCTTTTGCCGGCAGCCGTTGAGGCTGCACAGGCACAGGTAGCACGGAGCCGGGGAAGGGATATGGCAGTGTGTCAAAACCTTGTACCCCTGGTGAACATCAAAATAGCTGGTAAATGGATGTTCATTCCCCTAAAAATGGTATTAATAGGTATTGATCCATACCCATATAATGGACTATAATGCATGGACTATATATGTTTTATGGATTTTTATGGTAGATACATAGGGTTATAAACTAACTTACAATAATGTGGGATGTAATGACTAATAATGTGGTATCAATACGCATTCCAATGAGTTTTTGCAGGATGGGGCCCCCAAGATAGATAAGTTGCCCTATAAGTGACTGATTTCTCTTGTTTATGGTAGAAATAACGAACTAGCTAATGGGGTTTATGATGCTAATATAAATGAGCACTATTCATTATTAACAATCATTAACTATCATTAATTGTTATAGGGGATAATAATAAGATAATCATGGTATAATAATGGGATAATAATGGGATATCTAACTAATGTAATGTGGGTAAAACAATGCCATACACCATCCAAAAATGGCAATGATAACCATACCACATCAAAAATGTGATTTGGGGGATGGTGTATGAAATTGTTGTACCCACATTTTATAAGATATAACTCTGATACTTAGTGACAGTAATGAGAATACTAATGTAATACTATCTGATCATTACCCTCTGGTAATTTAACATGCTATCGAAAATCCGAAATTTTAGTGGATAAATAATGGCAATTTTCAATAGCTATGTTCAATTACCAGAGGGTACTATCCCTATCAGGTGCGGAGCGTCCCTTAATGGTTTGATGGGCATAGTAATAGTCCAAAATATATGCGCAACGTAATAATAACAATATACTATCATGGTTTTATGATAATAATGGGATAATCATGGTATATATATAACAATAATAGTGATAATATATGGGATAATAGTATAATAATTCAGAACACATAGTAATAACAATCACACTACTTGTAGCAGTTCGTAACACTAGTAATAGTGATTAATGAGTATTATTAGTGATAGTAAAAGTACGTAAAAGGACATATATTCCTGAGATTAACAAAAAACAACAACTACACTGGCAAACTGAATAGTGATAATCATACTAGTGGTGATCATTATGATGAAAATGATGGGCATTAGAATAATCCGATAAGTTGATGGGATGCCATGGAGGTTGGTTTCCATGGGCCCAAGGTGCCCCATGCATTGGCGACTATGGCCATATGTTCTGAAAAACATGGGCGACTAGGGAGTAATTCTATCATTTTTGGATCCTTTTTTTCCCGGAACACCATCGTCTGAAAAGCCGTATGTTTGATATTGTTTGATGGTCAACTCGTGAAAAAAAACACGTGTTTGATGGTAATCTCTCTTTCTTGGACAAACCTAAATCTCACAGTGCTGTTGGCATTATATGTTATACATCCCTATATGGATATTATATCCTAGTATTCACCCCCATTTCTCGTACCTTTTTTGGTTAGACATCCTCCAAGCAGGTTCCACTGCTGCTGCTGACCGCCGATCGCCCAGCAGAGTTGCGAGACACCGGGGCCAACCAAACCATTCACCAGCTCGGGCCTTGGGAGCGCGTTCGTTCCGGTTCCGAAGTCATGGAGGGTTCCCCAAAAGCTGGGTTATTTCATTGAAAATCCACAAAAAATTGATGATTTGGAGTTACCAGAATTTTAGGATACCTCCATTTGAGCCATGAAACATACACCTGTTGATGGGTTCACATAGGGGATCATACTACCTGGTTTAATGGCGATTATGAACTAAGCCATAGTAGGGAAACCTATCAACGAACTGTATTTCATGAGATGGGACAAGGGCATTTTTCATGTCACATTTATTAGTGGATATACAACCAGCTTATACCACTTTATACCCCAGTTATATATATATATATATCTGGGTAAATTATAACGACCTCACTGTCCTCCCTCACTGGAATCATGGTTAATTTTTGGGAAATCATTCCCTTTTATGGCCGCAAGATTCAGGTGAACGTGAATTATTATCATTTACCCATATACATATATATATATATACCACTTACATGAGTTTTTTTTGAGCCAGTTTTAAGTGACTATAAGTGACTGTAGGGCTATACATGTATATATATATTATATACATTTATACATCAGTTGTATATATATATATTTATAACCAGATCATACCATATGATACCCCAGTTATATATATATATATACATATTGGATTTCCCCACTTAATCCCTTGGCCCTAACTATCTAGAACGTCCCCCCCCCAAATAGTAAAACCTAGGGGCAGTTTTTGTTATTTGGGGGGGATTAGCGTTCCTCTATTATTAAGTTTTAATTTTCAAAACATGTTTTCAAAACCGAGCAAATTCCGGTTTGAATTCTAATTTCAAAATTGCCAAACATTGGCTTTCGAAGCTTTCCCCTAATAGATTTTGTTTTTTTGATTTCAAAATCGATCAAATACCTCTTCAAAAAAATAGTTTTGATATCGCCACAAACTGGATTTCGATGCTTTCCCCTCATAGTGAATTTAAGCATTTAATAAACGCTTATGTACATTTTCCACTTCAAAATCGATCAACTCCCTTTTAAATCCTTTTTAAACATCAAATTAAAATATTGTTAAAAAATAGATTTCGCAGCATTCCCTAATATTAAATTAGACACCTTAATTAAAAAACTAAACTGTATGATTTCAAAACCGATCAAATTCCATTTTAAAATCTATTCAACATGTTGCCAACAAAAATGGCATGTAACAAATAAAACTTTTCGATTTTATAAGACAGACCCTAATAATTTTCACACCCCGGGGTTAACTAGTTGTTATCTTTAAGTGGATCCGGGGGATCTTGCTGCCTTGAAGGATAGATCCCCATCGAAGCATGTGTAATATATATATATTAAGTGCCATTCATATGATCACTATTTATTGATATATAGATACCATGATTATCCCATTATTATCATAATACCATAATAGTATATTATAGTATATTGTTATTATTACTATTCTCATACCCTCTGGTAATTTAACCAGTTTGCGAACTGGAAAATCACACTTTTTAATAGGTAAATCAACGACAAATGATTATCAATGGCCATGTTCCATAGCTATGTTAAATTACCAGAGGGTATTGTGCCATATGTTGGGATCGATGTTGCTTATCCAAAGAAAATCATTGGATACATCTATATTGTGATATTTTTCCGGTAAAAAAAATCCGATAGCTATTCAAAATGGACAGTTGATACTTGATTTTGCTATTAAACTTGTGATTTTCCATAGCTATATTGGTTTACCAGAGGGTATTGACTTTTGCATCCTAGAAATGGAATGATTTCTTTGGTCATATTTTCCTGATGGGTTGAAAGTCGACACTTTGTCAGCAGATTATCATTTTTTTTGGAATGCAGTTAAATCACAACTCAGTTGCTGGATTTTCTATGTTTTTCTATGATTTTCCAGGTCATTGGATTAACCCTCTGGTAAACATACAGAAAACTATGGAAAATGATCATTTTTAATGGATAAATCAACGAACTAAATGGTTAAATGGCCATTTTCAATAGCTATTTTGACATAAGCAGAGGGTATCTCAACTGACGAGATATTTGGCGGGGATGGTGGCTGAACCACCAAGCGTCGTGACCCTGTCAGGCCGGGAATCTTCGGCTGCTACACCCGCTGGGCTAAGGACATCTGTTTCGCAATGCGATGGGATGTTTATGGAACCCAGGCAGCCAGGTGAAACTGTAGAGTTCGTTTGCCCAGATTTCGGCTGTTGATTTTCTGATTTTTCTGATGAAACACCATCTGTAGGTGTATGGCTGATAACCCACATGCATGACAGGCACGAGACCCTCTCATATGCCGGTGGAAAAAAAAACCTTGTAGGTCGAACATGTTGACTGTTTCTGCCCTGCATTGCTGGTCGCCACCATCTGTCAGTGTTGGCTTGAGCCTGGCTTTGAACATGTGCCACATGGATTCAAATGGCGAATCATGCTTACGCTCTGGTAATTTAACATAGCTATTGAAAATGGCCATTGATAGTGAGTTTTCCCATTAAAAATTGTGATGTTCCATAGTTATGTGAGTTTACTAGAGGGTATCAGACTGAATTTTACCGCAGTGTTGAAAGGTCATCAGATGTCATCAGGAATGGACAAACCCAAAACACAACCAACTGAGCACTTCCCAACGGCGCATCGTGCAGATTGAAAACACATCAGTAAATCACATCACACACTTGGTTTATTGGTTTACTGTACATCAGATGACGTAATTCTACATCGCTTTGTGATGTGTTATATCTCGATTTATCTCCGTGTTCAGGTCATTATATATAATTATACATTATATATAATTATATACACGTATATATATATATATTATATAATGTATAATATATATATATATGTGTGTTCATGAAATTTCCATAAGTCGGAAATCATAAGTCTTTAGGAACCTCCAATGGTTGATCACCAAGAACTGCAGTATTCCCCGTTGCCCGTTTCTCCGAAGCACACCATGGCGGCGGCTAAACGGCTCTTGGCCGTTGCTTTGTTGCTGTGGCATGCTGACTCGGCCCTTTGGCGAGCGATTTTGGCTGGGAATTTGAGAATTTGAATTGGAGCCATTCCTATAAAATTGCCATGTAACATTGTGATAGAATATATGAGATAGAAGTTTAAGTGGACTTTTAATTGGATTTAATGTGACTTTGGTAATTTGAATGAGACTTTAGTGAGATGGAGTGGGACAAGTCGGATAAGTGGATTTTTCATGGGAAATACTGGGATATCTGGATGAATTTGATCACGTTTGAAAAAATCGCGACCATCGCGAAACCAGAATGATGGTGAGGATTGGGGTAACCATTCCAGACAAACTCTTCAGGTGAATGGAATGTTACCATTACCCATATGCGAACCATGGTGCTGGAATATTTACCACCAGAAAAACCCCAGAAATGGCCCAGTTTTGTAGGTAAATATACCATACATGGATCCTATGGGTTATTGTTTGGAATAGTCCATTGACTAAAGTTTGGTAACATTCCAAGCTGAAAAGTTTGGTAACATTCAGTGATGGGTTGGTGACTTATTGTTTGTAATTTATCCGAAAAAGATGGGGTAAACATGGGACCCCCAGTAGGGTTGCACGATAAAAAAAACCGCGAAAACGCTACCACCATTGTGACGAGCTGGTCATGGCCTGAAAATCTCTGGGCTCAAAGCGACTGGCAGTGAGCACAGTCACATGGCACTGTCAGTCACAGTCGATTGAATACCCATGGAATATGATACGCAAATTATGTGTGGCTCCTTTCAGAACCCTATATTTCTCATGATTTCTCCATTCAACTGTGAACGTAGTTTTTTTTTGTGGGTTAATTATGTTTAATTCATAACTTATGTGGGTTAATGATGTTACTATGTTTAATTCATAACTTCAGATTGATAGTATACATGGTGTAACCACATTCACAAACGGGGATGGTTCAAAACATACCACGCGTGGGGAGGAGAACATCCATGAAAACCAGCTAACACTCTTGCAGCATTTCTGAATGAGCGTTTCGCCACACATTCAAGTTGGGAAACACATGATATTTAATAGCTATACAATTATTTCACGTACATAACATGATCAATTTGAAATCTAATATGAAGAATTTTGATGACATATCATAGTATGATTATATGACCATGTATTACCACTACAAAATAGTGGGTTTTACCATCCCAGTGTCAAATATCATCATATGACAACCTCAAAAAATGAACAACTATATAGACTATATTAATCTATATTCATACACTGTTTCCGATATGTACCCTCCAGTAAGCTTTTACATAGGTATGGAAAATCTACCATTGTAGATTTCTTTAGAAGGGAACCACCAAGGATTTCCATAGCCTTCTGTATGTTTACTGGAGGTAATTGATTCATTACATCTATCATATATCAACACTTGCATCCATTTTCTTTTGGAGCAACACATATTTCATGTTTCAATCATGTCAGATTCAACAATATATATATATATATAATGGCTCAATTCATTCCACTTCCCATTATATTCCCAATAGACACTATATTCCCATTATATGCATTGTATCATATGGGATTTAATTACATGTGGCGGGTAAATCAAATAGTTTGGATCACTTTCCATGTAATACCTCGAAATTACATACATGATTATATACATACTATTTCCCTGGATTTGTCCATTGATAAACTAGATACAATTCCATAATATACATATATATAATTATATATACATATGTTTGTGTCTGTGTCTGAAATGGTGTATACTCCCAACATTAACATTTAATGGGGAAAACGATCATAAACCATGGATATTTTGGGATACCCATATCAAGAAACTGATGATGTCTTGATATACTTGATATACTAGGTATGAACCAATGATAATTAATTAAACTGATGAAAAGGTGATCAAACACTATAATCGATGACCCCATCTAACTAGTTCGAGATATCTCCCCAAAAAACTAGTTATTCTAGTTCTCAACCAACTTCGCCATCATAAATCAGCACCCAAATCCCCATGTTTCTGCGTTAAAGCTCCATTTTCCCTATGTTTTTTTCTATGGGTTTTTCTCACCAGAAAAAAAACCTATTTTCTCAACCCAACTTTTGCTGCTTTAAACCAACTTAGCATTTGGTTATGACTAACAGTTCGCCATGGAAAATTACGATGTTTAAGAACGGTAAACCATCTATTTCGATTAGGGTCATCTATAGCATGGCGAACTGTGAATGTCATAACCAGAGGGTAGCTCTCAATTTTATCCATATAACTTTTCCCATGGACAGAGGGTAGAAATCACCAGACATATTGTATGATTTCACCAAGAAAAAAAATCCATTGCGCTTTCCCTCTAGCTCTCATCCCTCATATTTCACCCTTTTTCCCATGGACATCCCCAATTTTTCTTGGTGAAATCACCCAACTTGTCCAACCGTGGTTTCGAGCAAGCGCCATGGACGAGCCATTGGGGCGCATCGATGTGGCCCTGCCACTACACCGGGCGGATCAGATGCTTGGCCTTTGGTTTTTTTTTGCCCGAAGAAAGGTGGATTTCAGGGCTATTTGAGCGAGATTTCAGGGGTTGACATGGATTCCATGGGCTTTTTCCCTGGTTTTTTGGGTATCAAATAGTTTATGATCCTATACATGGGTTGATATATACCATACTTTTGGGTATCTAAATAGAGGGATATCCTATATATCCCCACCCCAATAGTTGGGTATCAAAGTATATCCCCAATAGTTGAATATCCCCTATGGATACCCAACTTTGGGAATCAATGACCCCTGTTTTTTTTTTCGAAGCGTCCGTTTTTTTTTTCCCCCCAGCGATTTTTGTCTTTTAAAGATGGATCCCCAATGGCTGGATGGTTTTGATAGAGGAACATCCTATTCAAATGGATGATAACTAGGGGTACCCCCGTGACTTAGGAAACCTCCATATATATATATTTATATAGATATACATATATATATATACATATATATATATATATTTTATCTCTTCAAGTCTAGTCACCACCATTGGACCATGGTAAATATCACCCTTGCAATGAACAAATCCCAACGTGTCACCGCACATATCTAGGATAAGATTAATTACCACTGGGGACAGTTCCATTGCTTTAGCCGTAGAGCTTCCTGATGACTGGGTCTACCTTGGTTAGATGCTTTGGTACTGGTCAAATGCACATTCACCAGCTAAAAATTTGGCAGATATCCTCTGGTTATTTAACATAGCCATGGGAAATGGCCCATTTATTATAGATGTACATAGATGTACCTATATTAAAAATGGTGATTTTCCATGGCGAACTGTGGATGTCATAACCAGATGGTATCTAAGATTCACCACGATTTCCCCAGGTATCCCAAGAGCTACCGGAGCAGTGTGGTGGCCCTGGGTAACTTCTGCGCCTACCTGTGGCTTCGACCGATTTTTTGGAGTCCGGGAAGGCCTAAGTTTCGGAAAGTCAGAGGATGGGGATTTTATTATACCCATAGGATCCATGGTGCTGGTATATATGCTAACATGACTGGGGTATATTGATGGGATCCATGTTACCATATATATAGCAGCACCATGGATCCTATGGGATATATATTTATTCAGTGAATTGTGGATTTTGAAGACACTTTCAAGATCTTGAATATCAGTATCAGTATATCCCCTTAAGAGTTGCGTATCCTATATATCCCAAATAGTCGGTTTATGCTAGGCGGTTGTGCATCTGAACATGGGTTGCGACACGGACTCCATTTGTGGCACTTTTTATAGGTAAAATGGTTGATAAACACAGGTTACCCTCTGGTAATTTAACATAGCCATTGAAAATTGCCATTTATAGTGGATTTACCCACTGAAAATGGTGATTTTCCATAGCTATGTTAGTTTACCAGAGGGTATAATGAATTTCTACTACTTTGGTGGTAAGACAAGAATTTCTGATGATCTGGTCAAATAGCCTCTAGAAAACAGATTGCCTGACATTTCTATCGTTTTGTTGAGAGAATCTCAAAGCAAATCTGGGACAGCCGAGATCTGGTGGTTTTGGAATTGCTCCGGCGGAGCATAGTAGATCATGCCATGAGGAAGCTTGACCGTTGATTCATAGATACACTTTTGACAGAAAGTTCTCGACAAAATTGGGTACCACAACAAATACTGTGATTAATTTCCATGATTCCTCCCAAAAATTGTTGACCCATGGTGAAGTTCACAAAGCTTTTGCACCTGGCACAAAGGTATTTGGGCTTTGATTCAGAGAGGGACTGCATCGTGGCCAACTTGGTGTCGCGGCTTGAACGAAGGAAGCTTTTGATGCTGCGGATGCTGCTTCCATGGTGTTGGGAATTGCTCTGGTGGAACGAAGTTTAGACAGTTTAGACTAACTATAAGATCAAATTCATGCGGGTTTACAGCCATAAGGGTCATAAGGTTGGACCATATCGACCATAGTCGTTATATTGACATATATTAATATCTTGCTACTATTTAGAGATGAACTTTGGGGTCTCTTAAACTAGCACTGTTCCAGTGGGTTCAGAAAGAAAAAAAAATTGCTGGGCACCACAGGTCTTGATTGCGGCACATCCCAGCGATGGTCGAGATTCGGAAAAAGCTGGGGAAAAACGTGAACGATTTCTCGACGGCAAGGCGAGGGCGGTGAAGCGTGTTGGGGCTGCTGGAATGGTGGAGCTGCTGATTTTGTGCCGAGGTTTAGACTTTTTGGACGTGGAAACAGGGAAAACCATAGGATCAATATGGATCAATGATGATGATAAGTTATATAAATAATGTATAGGTTTCTTCATGTTGCTTCAAGAATTACCGGCACCGTGCGGTCTCAAACTTTGGAACATGCCTTCGCGATTCAAAGTGATAGAGTGAAGTTGACGCTTTGGAAGACGATTAATGACGAAAAAGAACATGGGAAAACTCGGGGAACCCCCTCGTTGAACTGAAGTTGCGCGAGAACCATCCGACTTGATTTCCTACTAGTGACTGATATTTCAATGCATTCCAGGATCAGATTTCCACTTTCGACTTTCCCACGTCACCAGAAAACATCAGCCATTGGATGTGCATCGCAGGAATTGTGAGTGCCTAACAACCCACCATTTAATGGGTGAACGAATCATTGTAAACAGTAACAATTGCCAGACTTACACCAGCCACAAAAACATTTTTTGAGCAAGCAGGATGATCTATGTGTGTATATACATATCCACTTACATTACTTACATTAGTGGTTTCTCATATTTTAGCATCCAATCATAGTAACCTCCAAACACGGGGGCTCGAGGCCCCTGACGAAATGAACATTTTCAGCAGCAGCGTGGAATGGATTTTTGAACACTCGCAGTGTTTCGTGTACATCGATAGTTTGAAAATGGCCACGAAATGCCATGAGGACGGCGTCCAAAACACACTTTTAATGGTATTTGCAAGGGATTGTGCGCCCCATCATCTCCAAAACTTTTTTTTGACAACAATTTCCTTCATCCTCCATTTGTCAGTTCCGTGGCCATAAGCTTATACCATGTTGTAAGATGATACAATGTCTCAAACATTACCAACATATACAAATATACTGATGTATCCCTAATAAAGCTTTTACCAGGTCCTCTTGTGGCTGAAATAAGCGAAATAGATGAAACCCCAAGAATGAAAGACGTATCAACACTTATGTCACTTCACATACAAGAACCATCAAGAGCGTAGCAGCAAAAGTATCAACTCATTACAACGAAGAGTGCGCAGCGTAGCAACACGTATGTCACTTCATGCACAGGAAATATGAAGAGCGTAGCCGCAAAAGTATCAACTCATGTCCCACGAAGAGTGCACAGTGCAGCAACACATATGTCACTTCATGAAGAATACGTATATTGTCACTTCATGTACATGAACCATCTGGAGCATACTATCAAGAACGTTATCACAGCCCCCCCCAACCCCCCAAACCTTCCCCAAGCAATGACAAGCGTAGGAACAAGTCTGCCACTTCATGCATTCATGCAAATGAACCATCAAGAGCGTACTATCAAGAACGTTATCAGATCCCCCCCCCCCCCCCCCCCCCCCCCCCCCAAACCCCCCCAAAAAACTCTCCAAGCCATGAACAATGAGGACCTGGTCCAACATCTCTATGTCAAAAGCCCAACATTAAACTCATCTTCATGTTGCACAACATCAAAGTAGAAACATGGGTTTGTCTGAAAATAGGGTATATTCCCAATGAAATAGCCATTTAATAGGGATAATGATCATTAACCATTGGGTTTAGGGGTACACTATTTTCAGACACACCCATATGTACAAAAGATAAAAACGTACAAATTATATCAAATGATCAGGGGCCCCGAGTCCCCGTGTAACTAAAAACACGTCAGGAAATTGGGAGTGCTATTTGGTCAGGAACATTTCCAAAAAACCATCCCGAATCATCCCTTTTTGTTTGTCAAGCTGAAATGAATGTAAATAACTTGTATTTCCTATCCCCATGATATTCCTATCATATATAATAATAATAATTATTATTTATTCCTATTTTGTTATTATACTATATATATACATCCCCATGAAAAGAACAACAACATGGGGGGCATCACTGACCCTCACCAGGCGCGCATCTCCTTACGCTACGCGGCGGAATTTCAGGTCAGGGAGAAGAGCCATCGCTTCACCTTTGAGTCTTGGCTGCGGGCCGCCATGGCTCCGGTGGTTGGTGGTTCACCATGGTGGCTGTAATGAGCAATGGAGGATTTAACCATGGAACTTGAGGATTTATAGAAATTGGATTTATACCCTCTGGTGTCATCAAAGATGGCACTGGAAAATCCAGCATTTTTTCCCAGCTATAAACAGCATTTAACGTTGATGTTCGATTGCCATGTTACCAAAGGCTAGCTCTGAACGAGGTCACGAGGTCACCTAAACTACGACTGTCCCCAAAAAATCTCAAACGTGACAGGCTTCGGATTGGAAGTACAATGACTTTTTGATCTTTTTGGTTTGGTTGAAAAGTGGAGGTTTTGGGATAAAAATACAGGCTTTCCAGTTTCAATATTTCTAAAGAAACCGATCCATTGATTCTGGGATTCCGGCGTGTTTGAAAGATGGGGAAAAGGATGGCCGGGGCTCAAGAGCAGTGATGGATAGGATGGCAGATTCACCCGTACGTAGTTTGTAGAATCGAAAATTTCACGGCTAGATTTCAATGAAATTTCATGGAATTTCCATGGAATCTCCATGGCTCAATGTATGGAATTTCCATATACCAACATTAAAAAAAACCGTAAAAATGGCCCAGTTTTGGTGTGCTTTTCGCATATGGAATTTCCAGTTGGGGCTGGACTTTTTGGGGATTTTGGGGGATGCCATGACGCCACGCCTCGGTAGTGTTCAGCCAAAAGTGGCTTAGAAAAGTGGTTTATAATATATGATAACATATCTTAGTATATCACAATATATGATGTTAGTATATTACAATAACATATTGTTCAATAAAATATGTTCTATAACATATTATGATATACTGTAGCATATTGTAGCATATTATACTGGTTGGTGGTTCGGAACCATGGATTTTTATGACTTTCCCAACTGACGAACTCCATCATTTTTCAGAGACGGGTCGCGAGGTCGTCCGACCGCCTCGTGGCTCTCCAATATTTTTCAGAGGGGTAGGTTGAAACCACCAAGCCCAGTGATGTGAATGTTGGTTTAACTATGGTTTTGATTGTAGATATATCTATATTATATTAGTATATTATAGTATATTTATAAACCGGTTTAACTATGGTTGATTGAGATATATCTATAGTATATTATAGTATTTGTGGGGTTTATAAACCAACATTCACATCACTGGGGCCACCATCCTGCATTGATCCTCCCCATGTTTTGTGGCACCCCAGAAAGATTCACGGGAGAGAGCACTGACAGATCACCATCCTGGTCAAACAGTTAAAGCACCATTTTTACTCATATGTTCATCGACTAAAATCTGATTTGATTGGCTATTGAGGTATATTATGGTATATCATGACATATTGATGTATGGTCGGTGCCAGAATTATAGAACGGAAGTTGAGGAGTACGAAGGTACGGTTATTTACCGTACCCTGTTGTTCCATAATTCTGTTTTCCTCGGAAGGTATGAAAAAAAACTTGTCTTAACTTACTCCTAATTTTTTTCGCCGTTCTATAATTCTGGTTTGTTCTATAATTGTGTTTTCCTCCATTTTTCCCACATTTTACTAGTTTCGTTCTACAATTATTTGTTCCATTCCGTTCTATAATTAATTTTGTGTAAACCGTTCTATAATTCTGGTTTCTGTGTCACTTTTTTCTGGGGTCCCAGAAGGGTATCTACGGTATATGCGTAATTATGTACTGTATACAAATATGCAATATAGATATCATGGAGGTGCCAGAAATTATAGAACAGAAAAAATATTTATAGAACAGAAAAAGTAATCCGAATCCGCGCGGAATCGGGATCCGGAGGAGTACGAAGGTACGGTATTTTACCGTACTTTTGTACTCCTAATTTCGTTCTATAATTTTGGCACCACCTGTATACTGATGTATATTGATGTATCTTTCTCTCTCTCTCTCTATATATATATATTATGATCATCATATTACTATGATTTATTATGATATTCTATGATATATCATGATATATCCATATTACCCATAGTATATTGTATACTATCTGAATGGTAGTATATTTTCTTATATATATATATATATCATTGATATCCTGATCATATAGAGTATATCAATGATACCCGTTGATATCCTGATATATATATATATAGAGTATATCAATGATACCCTAGAGCAAAGTGACATATAGATGTGGAACATCAACCATTTCTAGACTATTTTCCTGGCTTTCCCCATGTGTTTTCCACATCGAACTGTTAGTTTACCCTAGGGTAATGACTACACCACCCAGTTAGATTCATGGAATATTTTCACTGGATTACATGGGATGAAATATGGCTTAGTGTCACTTAGATTAATGGATTATAAACCACGGAGCCGATTCGTGGGATGCACATCCACGTAGTGAACAATGATTGTCATGAAAATGGATGATTATGCCAGGGGTTAAAAAAAAGTCATAAATCATACATGTTAGTTTACCCTAGGGTTTACCCTCTGGTTATTTAACATAGCCATGGAAAATGGTCCATTTATAGATGATTTTCCCAGCTATAAACCTCCATTTATTTTTCGGGATTTTCCATGGCTATGTCAAATAACCAGGGGGTAAATCCCATGAAAAATTCCATTAAACCACCATAAACCCTCATTAAATCACCATTTTCCACTTCTAAATCTGGCTTCGAATTCCCATTTTTTCCAGTTGTGAGGCTGATGGTGCAGGCCCATGGTGTCGCACTGCGGGATGTCTGTGGACCTTCAACGCTCCCAAGGACGGCCCACAACGGGCCGATGCCATCGGATAGCATGGCATGCCTTGGAAAAGTGGCTTAAGTCTATGGTTTATGGATGTTTATGGTAGATAGAACGAACTAGTAACTAGTGAATCTGGTGGTAGATATAACGAACTAGTAACTAGTGAATCTGGGGGGCACCGTACTGTATAGTTTGTTGTTTCTATTTTTTTTTTCGCTTTTAGATTCGATCTTTTTCTTGATTGCTTAGTACACGTTAAAATCTTGGCTACACAAAATCTGTCCGTGGTCCTGCTGGAGAGGACGCGCTGTGACATTTCCCTTGATGTCTCCGATATGTTTTTGGAATTATAGCAGTATTTAGTGATATATACCCTCTGGTAAACATACAAAAAACTATGGAAAATCACCATTTTCAATGGGTAAATCCACTATAAATGGCCATTTTCAATAGCTATGTTAAATTACCAGAGGGTATGTATATATATATATTTGAGTATTTGTAGTATACCATTGTTGATATTGTTGGAAGTGGCCTGATTATAGCATATTATAATATATGATAAACTATGTTATAGTATATTTGATCATATATTATAATTAATAGTGCAATATCTTATAAGATATTATGATATATTGTAGCATATTACCCTCTGGTAAACTAACATAGCCATGGAACATCACCATTATTACTGGGTAAATCAACTATAAATGGTCATTTTCAACAGCTACTATAAGATATTATGATATATTATAGCATATAGCATATTATAGCTATGAATTATAAGCCCAACTCTTCATGTGCTGTTGGATCATCCGAGGAGTCACAGTGATGTCACGTTTAGGTTTTAAGCTAACTTGTTGAGGTGGCGCCGGAAGGGGAAACACAACGCGAAATTGTTGGCATAGATTGGAATAATAGGGAAATTCTATGAGTTTCTATGAGCTTTCATGAATTTCTATGTTTTTTTTTGCTTCCGCTGGGCCCTTTCAATCCCTTTCATACATCGCCAACAAAACAGGGCCACAAGTAGAGACCATGCGGAACGCCAGAGAAGCTGGGTGGAGGATCATCCCGTCGGGGGCTGTTGTTTTTTGTTGCCCTGGGTGGAGGTTTTGTCCCCTAACTCGGGATCCCATGTATAAATGACGTTAAAAAACCCCACTTACTAACCAGTTACGAAGCGGGATGATCCTCTAAGTAATCCCACAAAAAAAACATGCTATCCTATATCCAATTTTCTAAGTCATTTACGGGGCGAAAGACCTGGATACACATCCAAGCAGTGATACAACTTGACACTCTATCAATCGATATCATGCAGGCCCCTCCACGTAGGTAAGCAGGCTTATATAACTAAGCTAATAAGGAAATATGATGGATCTATTTGTACTTGGGTTTGTCACCAACTTATCTCTGGGGTCCTTCTGTCGTGGCTTTTCCACTGTCCCCATCTCCCAACTTATGGAGGCTATGATCCCATAGTTATACCATGTTATACCTACTAGTAAGCCCCAATACTCACCAGTATACCCCCATTCTATCGCACATGTACATTCACATTGATGATTTTCATGATATATCCCCATGTTATATCATGTTCTGTTATATCATGTTACCCTCTGGTAAACTAACACAACTATGGAAAATCACCATTTTTAATGGGAAAACTCACTATAAATGGCCATTTTCAATAGCTATGTTAGTTTACCAGAGGGTAATCATGTTATATCCCCATATATCCCCATGATCATCCCATAGTCATCGCCTTAGTTCGATCCTCCCATAGCCCTCTACCGTCGCACGGTCGAGGAGTATTTTCCCGACGGCGAGCTGCGTTGCGTGGCGGAGCTCTGGTGCGATCCCAAAACGGTCGGCTATGATCCCAACAAGAGGCGCTTTGCAGCACGGTGCCTTGCGGTTGGTGAAGGTCTGGATCCATGAGGAATACCATCTGGTTATTTAACATAGCCATGCAAAATGGAGGTTTATAGCTGGGAAAATCATCTATAAATGGGCCATTTTCCATGGCTATGTTAAATAACCAGAGGGTATGTACAATCTTAAAGAGTTTCATTAGTCACCTAAGAGGTGAATTGTCCAACCTTAAAGAGTTTAATTTTGTTATATAATGTTATATATGATCTAGTTGATTGATAACAATTTTATGTTGATATTAGGTAACCTCTGGTAAATTTCTACGCATATTTAAAAGTGGAAACTCATCTTCCAACCCCCGACTGATGCCAAGGTCTAGGTTAATTGACCGGGGCAGAGGATGTTCCTATTGAAGAAGGGTCCTGCTTAATCTTGGTTTGTGGTTGAAATGGTTCAAGCGACACAGGGTGAAGTGGCCGGATGTGAAGATCTATTCTTGGCAGGGTAGCTATAAGATTAGCCCTGAAGATTGGTGGTTGGATTGGGCTGTGATTTCTAGATTTGAATCAAGATGTGTGGTTCAGCACCAAAACTTTGGTGGGATGTGGCAACTGAAGATGGGGATGTAACGACTGCGAATCCAAGCTTGATGAATGTAGGAGATCACAAGCCCTTTACACTTCGAAACGAGAAAGTCAGAGAAACTATCTACATTCTGCATAGTTAAGATTTGTTTTTTTTTATTCAACAAATGTGCTCTTTGCGTAAACTATCTACATTCTGCATAGTTAAGATGTGGGTTCTTTTTTATTCAACAAATGTGCTCTTTGCGGGAACTATCTACATTTTGCATAGTTAAGATTTGGGTTCTTTTTTTATTCAACAAATGTGCTCTTTGCGGGAACTCTCTACATTCTGCATAGTTAAGATGTGGGTTCTTTTTTTATTCAACAAATGTGCTCTTTGCGTAAACTATCTACATTCTGCATAGTTAAGATGTGGGTTCTTTTTTATTCAACAAATGTGCTCTTTGCGGGAACTAATTTTCTACATTCTGCATAGATAAGATTTGGGTCCTTTTCTTATTCAACAAATGTGCTCTTGGGCAAGCGGAAGCGGTGGTTTTGAGGCTGCCTCAATCCCTTTTAGCCATCCCAGTAGATGTGGGATTGCAACTTGGAACCCAAACAACCTTCATTTTGGAGGTTTTGAAATGGAGGATGAAGCACTTCTAACAATGAGTTGGTTGAAGGTTATATGATGTTAAAAGATTCATAGGTGATGGTCATAATCCCATATGGCTATTGATCAGTACCTATATATAGCAATTTCAGGGGACTGGCATTCACAACTAAAAGCAGAGGCCCCCCTTCACAACCCTAGTTGGTTTGTAGTTACCAACTTAGCGTTCATAAATTAGATGCCCAAATCCCCATTTTCCCTATGTTTTTGTGGGTTAAATCACCATTCAAGCCCCACTTTCCGGGATTCAGGGCTCTGTTGGTTGTCGCATGTGCAGGCGCAGATTGGATTTTGGCAGGGAGCTTTGGCAGGAGCCTTGCCATGTAGCCCATAGCGGTGTTCAAAAGCCCTGTTGATGATTGTACTAGGGGATTATAGCTGATTTTTGTTGGTTTGTTGGTTTGATGATAGTAAGCCAATTTATAGTTCATATTAGTTCATCATGAAAATCATTAGGTGATATATATATATACTTATTGCCTTCTATAGTTCTTAACCAACGAATTGGATGATGGGAAAATTTACAGGAAAGCCCTATATTTGATGGTAAAAACCATGGTTTCCTGTAAATTTTCCCTTAAACCAATCCAGTGATCTTAACCAACCAGTATTTCATGAAACGACCGGTATGTTTGAAACACGATCTGCATCATCGGATCCGTGGGAAAAACAAACAGCCATGGCTGCTGCACTCCCGAGCCAACATTCTGTTGGGATCAATTGGGGGGGCTTAAGCCAATCATGTTTTTAGGATGTTTGGTGGATACAATGTGGATAAATCTGGGTAAATTTGATCACGACCTCACTGCGACCTCACTGGAATCATGGTTAGTAAGGGGAATCATCCCCAAATGGCCTTAATTCAGGTTAGTGAAATATTATTATTTACCCAGATAAATGGTGGAATTTTATGTGGATAAATTGGATGGTGATAGAATGGTGATATATATAAATGGTGATACATTTTATGAGGAAATTATTGATAAATGGTGGATATAATGTGGATACAACAGGGATATGCTGGGGATACAATGAAATCTGACGTGACTGATACTTGCAATTGTCAAGATTTGGGTGTGACTGAAAATGAGGATACTCATAAACAATGGCACTTGAAATGGAGAACATGATGATGAATGATGGAATTTTCTGTTTTCCATATTTTCAGCCATGCCCATGGGGCTACCAGCCAATATTCCAACCTGGCATTTGTACGGCGCAGGATATGAAGTTCACGGACATGACGATCTGTGCAGAAGATGAGCAAAGCTTCTTGGTGTCGTCTATTTGTATCTTCTATTTGTGTCTGAAAGTGGGGAATACCATTCAATAGCCGCAAGTTGTGGTCATTTTTCATGTGGAATGTGATGATTAGCCGCTGTGGTTTGGGGTATCCGTCTTCGGTCGGGCCTGGACTTGTGTCAAAATTACCAAGGTGTTTGCTTCCCATGTTTTACTTCTCCACCCATTAGGTATTCAGGAAATGAGACAATGCAGTCGAGAAAAAAACGTGTTTGGCAGTTTCACATATTTTTTCACTGACTTTCCTTTTTTGTGACGTTGAAACCACCAACCAGTGTTGTTTGATGAACATCTATGGACTATGGACGGCAAAGCATCACTTTGAGCATGGCTTGTCGCCCAAATTTTCCAAATGACAGCCTTTGGTGAACCCAAAAACAGAAAGGGAGAAGTTTCCAAGAACACTGACATAGGAGATATCAGCAGATTGTACCAAACCAATAATATCCAATCATCTAAAAAAGGGTCACCAGGTATACTGGTTGGCGGTTTGGAACATGAATTATATTTTTCCATTGGGAAGAATCATCATCCCAACTGACTTTCACATCTTTCACTCCATGATTTTTCAGAGGGGTAGGGCTCAACCACAAACCAGGATAATGTGGGTAAAACAATTAACACACCATCCCCCAGATCACCATAAATAGGTGCTATGCTTACCATTCCCAAATGGGTGGAAGCACAAAAAGGTCCCAAATTCCAATCCCTCCTGGTCCATTGGTCCAGAAAACCATGGCTGATGGCGAACTCTTTGGACCAATTTGAAACCTGGATTCCTCTGGTAAACGTTTACATAACTATATGGAAAATCACCATTTTATAGCTGGGTAAGTCAACTATTTCTATGGCCATTTTCAACAGCTATGTAAGTTTACCAGAGGGTACCCGCCGTCGATTGAACATGGCAATGATTGTTTTTTCATGTTTTTTCTCAATAAACATCGATTATTTTCCTGTTGAACATGGTCTTTTCCCGTGCCATCTTTGCGGAACAAGGGTAGTTCAACCCCATTTGGATTGAAAACGAAAAATGGTTCGTAGTCACATGACAGGCTCACTACCCTCAATCCAACATAACTATGGAAAATCCCATGAAAATCCATGATTTATAGATACTTCATGATTTTTTCGCTCATTTCCACGGGAACCCATGGATTTAGCCAGGGCCCCAACGATGGCACCTGGGCCACCTGGGGCCTGGAGCGGCACCGGTCGAATCACCAGGCGAGTTGCCCTGTCACCGTGCAGTCTTGGCCAAGCGTTCGGAAGTCTTTGATCGGATGCTGAGCAGTGCAGCTTGGATTTTCATGGATTTTTTTGGGATGTAAAATGTACCCTCTGGTAATTTAACGTAGCTATTGAAAATGGCCATTTATAGTGGATTTACCCATTAATAATGGTGATTTTCTATAGCTACGTTAGTTTACCAGAGGGTACTGGTTGGTAGTTTCAAACATGACTTTTATTTTCCATAATAGGTGGGATGTCATCCTTCCCATTGACGAACTCCATGATTTTTCAGAGGGGTAGGTATACCACTAACCAGTATAAAAACATTGAGGTATGACACATTCTGACACCATCGGTGTTTTCAAATGAGATACGTGTTAAGTCCTTGATTCATGGCTTAACCCATCTAGAATATCACCTCACAAATCCCAGTGTTTTTTTGCTATATGGACTGATCCTCCAAGGAGGAGAGCTCACCATTAAAGTTGGTGGATTCAGGGACGATTCAGCGGCGCTTCGAACGGTGAAAAATGGTGGTGTGAAACACCAGAAGTATCGACGATTAACGATAGAAAGATCCACCATTTTATAGCTGGATGAAAAAAAACTGTTTCTATGGCCATGTTCAACCGCTATGTTAGTTTACCAGTTTGGTTTATTTTCGAGAACACGATTTTGCGGGATACTGTATATGGATTATAAGCAGATATAGGATGGTAAGGGTGATACAGAAAAATCCGAGTATGAACTGAAGGTTTACGGGGAGGATCTCTACACAACAGCTGTGCAAGAAGACCTTTCGACTTCTCCAAGGGTGATTCGC
Organism: Cladocopium goreaui; assembly: GCA_947184155.2. Taxonomy (NCBI): domain Eukaryota; class Dinophyceae; order Suessiales; family Symbiodiniaceae; genus Cladocopium; species Cladocopium goreaui. Next base: position 337,228 of record CAMXCT020005101.1, on the reverse strand, counting down.
CAGCCATAAAACTGCGCCGATTCTCTTTATTTGACCCACTGCATCCCATGGGTTTCATATGTTTTCGTGGCGGCTCCACTACCAGAGGCCTTTTTTGAACACATTTGAAAACCTAGATAATGATTCCATCATGATAGTAATATGGATTAGAATTCCTCGAAACATAAAACATTATAAAACCATTAAAACCAATCATCCAATCCAATTCTAAATCCAATCCATTCCTAGTAATTCTTGGCATTTTCCCAAGGATCTGGATCCAGTGGATCCAGAGTCTCCAGATCCACCATCCACGTTGAATTTTTTGGCTTGTGAAATACAGCAACAATAAAACTAAACGCGTTACCAAAGCGTTTTGGGCTACAACCCATGTATATATATATATATTATACATATTATATATATATATATTAAATTATATTAGGATATATTAGGCATATAATGGCACATATATATATATAAATTGTATATATATATATATATATATTATACATACCCATATATTGTTGGTCAGTTATATATTGATTCTATCCCATGGTGATTTTTCCCCTTGCCCTCGCTTGATCCAAGGAGATGACCGAGGGTCGAGAGCGGCGGATTGCAGCCTGGCACCATGATGCACGTCACGACAGATGTGGAAAAGTACCCGGCCTGGTAAACATACAAAAAGCTATGGAAAATCACCATTTTCAATGGGAAAATCCACTATAAATGGCCATTTTCTATGGAAAATCACCATTGAAATAGTGGATTTTCCCATGAAAAATGGTGAATTATAGTGGAAAATCACCATTTAGAGTGGATTTTCCCATGAAAAATGGTGATTTTTTCCATAGCAAACTGTTAAATTACCAGAGGGTATATATGTCAGAAGCATGACTGTCACTAATATATGTGCACTTTTTCTGATATGATATTCCTTTTCTGTCACTAATATATGTGCACTAATTTTCTGATATGAAATATGCCTGTTAAGTGGGAAATCACTGCGCAAGCGGGATGCATTGACACTTGTTACAAGGCCAAGGTCAAACGCAGCGCTGTATGTATAGGGTGTGAATGAACCATGGCATCAACCAATCATTGTGTAGAATGACAAGGTTGTTGCCCTTCTTGAAAATGGGACCTGTCAATAATGAAGTTTCCATGTAGAATTTCAGGAGGCGAAGCCCCCAATGTTGAAGCCAGATGAATCCCTCCAGATTTTCATGGAGGTTTCAGGGGAAAAAACTCACTCAGCATGTTTGATTGCAAAGGGTGCCAAAGGGTAGTTTAGTTGGGTTGCTGATCTTATTCAGCTGGAATATATATATATATTGTGTTACATGTGAATGTGAAAGATGGATAACTTGGTTTCCTATTGCAATGGTTTGATTACTGGATAACTTGGCTTCAACAACGCGAATTCGCTTTGGTGACCTCGCCGACCAAAAGTCCATAAAATGATTGCTTACCCTCTGGTAATTTACAAGAACTATCAACAATTGCCATGGCTTAAATGTAATAACTATACCCTGGTAATAGAACTTATAGAACTATGGAGATTACTATCAACTATAGAACTATCAAATACTTAAATCATCTATTTCATCATCTATAAATGGCTTACCCGCTGGTAAATTAACTTGTTGACCCTGAAAACCACCAATTTTGAATGGAAACTAGTCTTCCAACCCCTATCTGCCAGGGTCTATGTTAATGTACCAGAGGGTGATTTTTACCATCTGGTTATTTCACATTTTGCCATGGAAAATCACCATGCTATTAAGAACGGTAAACCATCTATTTCTATGGGCCATCTATACCATGGCGAACTGTTAGTCATAACCAGAGGGTAAAACCCATTAAATTACCAGTAAATCCCACTAAATCCCATTAAACCATCATAAAAACTCTTTAAACCACCATTTTCCTATGGTTTTCCTATGGTTTTATAATAAATTTGCTATGCTGAATTGCCACAAGGGAAGAGTAAACGGGACGCCCCAGGTCATCCGCAATGCTTCGACTGCCGCCCTGCGATGCTTGTTCCTGGGTTGGCGTTGGGCAACGTCAACCGGCGGATATATCATATAGATATGGTAGAATATACATCTGGATTCATTATACATATGTATGTATATATATATATCATATAAATCACATATATATATATATATATCATATATTATATTATATGTATGTATGCATATTATAGGACACAATCTTATATAGATAGCTTATGATCTTATACGTACGTACATACCGGTATATCTACTATACATGTATTATACAAATATAATATAGTCGATTATAATATTTATATATGTATACCTGAAACCCAAACGACCCCATTTTGGATTGTTAGCCGCCCTTTTTTCAATTTGGCAGAACCTCCAAACATAGGAATAGATACGAAGCACGATGCATAGATACATTGAGCGCAACACAGTAAACAGCAGGCATACGAGGTCTATCATCAGATCTTCATATCTACATAGTGGGGCCTTTAGATACAAGTTTATAACCCCATCTAACTTACAGATATATCCCATAAATCTTAGTTATTGTAGTGACCTTCACCAACAAACCACTGGAACCGGGGCCCCATCACCGGAACGCGCACCGGAACGGGGCGCACCGCGAGCTGGCCGAGTGCCAATGATCCCACCGGGGCCGCCTCAGATTACAGTACATCTACACGGAAGAGATTCCCTCGGCGCCGTTGCAACAGTTGGGTGACCTCATTTGCCTCGGACACTTGGTCACTTTATTGCTGTTGTCGGACATGGTGGTTAAGCGATGCTTCTCTCCAAGGTTTAGCTATGTCATATGTTTAGCTCAATTTCTGATTCTACCACCCCAAAAAAAATGTGAGGTTGATCTCATCAGACATCATAATTGCTGGTGATATGAGGTTTTATCATGTAATATACTCATTATTGCTGGTTAACAATCATTAACATTCCTATTTTTGTCGTCACCGATCATTCGGTGATGAAACCCTGATGCCAGGAGGTACTAATGTCCTTTCCCAAGTGGGAATGACCGGTCGATCGTATACCATAATATACCAAGCATTACCGGCAACGGAGAGCAGGATTTTTTCAAGTCACAGATCGCAGATCATTGGTTTGCAAGTCCCTTCTTTCTATGCACCGTAACCCCATCACCACCCATTATATCCGAATACATGATCGACTCATTCTACGAACAAAAGGACGTGCTAAGATATGTGGATACACAAGCAATGTTCTTGTTAAAGGGTTGTGCATATCTTAGCACACACACACATGCCAATTATACCATCCACTTTTCTACTTGGAGGATCATGATGATCATCCCACTTAGTACTTGGATAGTTTTCACAGGTATAAACCATTTACAAAGGGGATACCCCTCCCCGAATCGGGGACTTGTTCCGGCTGCAGGAAATCAGTACGGCCTCACAGCTTTGGCCGAAAGCTGCGCGGAGCGACTGTCTTCCATGCTTTCTGCGCAGAATGTGGTGCAAGTGCTACAAGTCCTGGGAAGAAACGAAGGCGCGGCCACGCGCAAATTGATATTTCGCCGGATGCCCTGATATGCGGGAAAGCTATATATCCATTCACAAGTTGGGTTGGAAGGCATTGGGTAGAAAAAAAACCTAATTAGTGAGATGATGTCAGATGACCTGAAAAATGGTTGGTAACTGGGAGGGTTTTGCTATTGAGTTTACCATTTTACAGGGGCTCACTTTTTCTTACCCAGTTTAACTTTTTTGGTAACTGGGTACCATTTTACAGAGTTCCACTTTTGTTTTTTTTTTTCAAGGGGCCCACTTTTTCCAAAGACCAAGGGATCAAGACTAAAACTGTACTTTCCATCCCTTCTATCTTAGTGAACACCGTGACCCACCGCAGGTATGTCAGTCTCGCTTGGACAGATCTTGGAGCAGACCACGGCCAAGGTTTCCAGAGATCCGGAGCTTATGAGAGCCATTGTGAGCCAACTCTGCAAGATTCCAGGTGCCTGACATGTTTCCTGGATGGGTTCTTAAAGGAGAATCGGAAAGCTATGGGTTTTTGACCGTCAATTTGAGGGTCAGTCAAACCTGGCGATAGATGGAACATGGCTAGTGGATTTTCAAGGCCAGTGTGATGACACCGGGTAAACCCAGTGACTTTGCCCGGCCATGGCGTGTGTCGCCGAAAAGTGCTATGCTGTGCCGCAGTGTCCATCCAGGTAGGATGGTGATGTTGCCGAGGGCTGACATGCAAACATGTGTGTGTGTATATATATATAAAATTATATATATACATATTATATAGACATTCCAATGTATTGCCAATATATGATTTCGATATTAATGATACATTGCAATATTTAGAATATATGATTATATACATACATATATACTAATATATATATATATAATATTATGAAATTATATTATAGATTTCACCGCCTGCTATTTATTCTATAGGGCTGGGGCTGTTTTTTTTTTCCCTTGTGGTTGGACACTCGGGGGATGGGTCAAGACCCATTGGAACACCATTGTTTTTACCCTCTGGTTATGACTAACAGTTCGCCATGGTTAAGCCATGGCCCTAATCGAAATAGATGGTTTACCGAACTGAAAAATGGTGGATCTTTCCATGGCTATGTGAAATAACCAGAGGGTATTTTTTAAACAGGTGCTTGAACCATTTCCATCCCGGTGATATGAAATAGCCCCCAAAGCAGGCAATGAAAAGGTCCAATACTCAACCACGGATTTCTGGAACTTTTTGAACATCCGGGACATGGGTCATTAAATGTCCCATTTTGGGAATATTGGACATCACCTTATAGTAGCCATGGCATTGACCATATACCTAATGGTTGGGTGATGTGAAAAATGGGGACATTTAATGACCCATGGGGAAGGCATTCTTTCAACCCCATTCTATGATCACCGTTGCCCTTGCCTGACACAGAGGCGAAGAATCGCCCAACAAATGGGAGCTATCATCATTTAGCTATCATCCTATCATGTTACCATCATATATACATATATACCCATAGGATCCATGTATGGTATATATGGTAACATTTACCATCAATATATCCCAAATGTTAGCATATATACCATACATGGATCCTATGGGATATATATATATACAGTGTATATATATATATATACAGTATATATATATATCTTTACACTATATATGTATACCTCTCCTAACTATCCCAACATCGGCATCCCCAGGTCACGCCGAGGCGCCTCAAAGTGGACGACCATGGCCGCTTTCGTGGTCCCGATGGTCGCGTGCAGATCTTCCACGGCCTCAACGTGGTGCAGAAGAGTTTCCCATGGCATCCCAGCACAGGACGCCACACTACGGAAAGCCACGCCACAACGGAAAGCCACGCCATGGTGTGCCAAGGTATTAACAAATATGGTTAAAAACCCATAGTTTTTATGCTGACACAAAAATAGTGATATGTTTGTTTCTGGATCTTTACATGTTTCTGGTTTCTGGATTTAAAACAAGTATAGTGAAATGTGAACTTTAAATAGATCTTCATAAATGTTGGAGAAAAACATGGTGTTTATCAATGGTCATATATATATAATATAAGAGGTAAATCTTATGAATTTATAGATAAGTCATACCTGAAAGTGGGCCAGCGGGCAAACTCTCCCATACAATCGCCCTTTGCCACGATGCTGGACATTCTCCAGGTGTGGTGAGAAGTTTTTCACCGACTTACCAGCCTGCACTTTGAGGATTATACCATTTTCACCGTATTTTGTACCCATTTTAGTATCTGGTTAATCTGGTATAGCCTGGCTAATAAGTCCTCTGTTTGGTGGTTTCAAACATGTTTTTTTTTTATTTTCCATAATATATGGGATAATCCTTCCCATTGACGAATATTTTTCAGAGGGGTAGGTATACCACCAACCAGCTGGATTTCATCCCTTCGATCTTACATCAGGATGCAAAAAAATAAAACGAATCCTTCACCGCGGCCAGGACCGGTAGGATTTATGATTGGATTCTGAGACTTCAATTGGCTCCATCCAAAATCCTGGTGGTTTTGTTTGGTAAACCATAGGAAAACCATAGGAAAATGGTGATTTAATGGGGTTTTATGGTGGTTTGATGGGATTTAATTGGTTCATACCCTCTGGTAAACGTTTACAGAAAACTATGGAAAATCACCGTTTTTAATGGGAAAACTCACTATTTCTATGGCTATTTTCAATAGCAAACTGTTAAATTACCAGAGGGTATGTCAGTTGCAAACTGCAGATGATTTTTGGTCATATCATGTCATATCTATATTTTCGTTGCGTGATTTCCGCTTCAAGATGAGGAACACACACACACATATATATATAGGGAGAATCGGAACCTGATGTTGTTTACGAAACGAAACCACCAACCTGTCCACGTACGTTTGGTTTACGATCAAAGTCCTGACTGAAGGAGCCTTTGACCCGTTCAGTTCCCTGAATGCAGAGGACTGGGTGCCATGGCATCTGCAAAAACCATGGCTTAATGGCCTTGAAATGGCAGAGGCCATGTATCCGGACTTCAAGAGTCGAATGTGCCAGACATCATTCGGAATTCTCTATCTCTGGAATCTATCATAGATGGGATGTTTCAGAAATAAGATGAGACATCGAAATATCGGATTTCTGATATCTCTATCTTTCTCCCAGAATCTATCATAGTCAATCTCGATTTCTTTAAGATTTTCTCATGGGATGTTTCAGAAATGGGTATGGATCAATACCTATTAATACCATTTTTAGTGGGATGAACATCCATTTACCAGCTATTTTGATGTTCACCAGGGGTACAAGGTTTTGACACACTGCCAAATAAGATCAGTCGGAAGGATATGGCCAATCTCCAGTCCTGGGGCTTCAACGCGATCCGGCCTGACTCCCAGAGCTAGTGAAGCAGATGGTGCTCCAAGAGATTCAAAGAATCTGGTGATTTTCCATGGGGGTTTACCATAAAACTATGGGATTTTCATGGAAAAAATGGGAGTTCGGTTATCTCAAAAATCAGTGGGTGCTGTACTTTGGACATCTTTGGACACTGGACATGCTGGTAGCTTGTGAACAAAAGCACTCTGACTCCAGGAAATGAAGGAACTAAAATCTAGGTTTCGATCGATTTTATATGGAAAAACCTTTCAACGGTCAAACTATGGTGGATGGGCCAGCGAAATCCGAATCACCAGTTGATAGATGGTTTATGCCATTATTTATATATAGGGTTTCAACATGTTTCAACCATCCTTTTGGTGGTTTATCGGATTTCGCTGGCCCATCCACAGTCAGAAGCCCAAAGCCTGTTCAGGCTCGGAGTGATGTGGCCTGGTGTGGAGCCGGTTGAGGGCCAATACAATCACACCTACCTGCAGGTGCCGCTAGCAGCTAAGCATGAGCCTCTTATCCGTACCCTGAGGATCCCTGAGGTACATGTTAAGGGATGATCCCCAAAAAAGTAGGTCTGAAGTGGTTATGGCATGCTATAGTCTTATTATATAATGTATATTTACTGGTTATTTTTACTGTCACTTGTTGGTATGTAAAATAGTTACCCTCTGGTTATTTAACAGTTCGCCATGGAAGCCATGGCCCATAGAAATATATAATTTTCCCAGCTATAAACCTCCATTTATTTTCGGGATTTTAACCATGGCTATGTCAGTCATAATAACCAGATGGTACCATAAACCATATATGGTAATATCAATCCATGATTTTTTTTTATAGATATATCATGATATAGATTAATTCATGAATACTATAGACTATAGACTATATAATACTATAGATATATAGGTATATATATATTATATATATAGCTACCAGCACAATGTAAGATCAGATCTCAAATAAAACGACGATCCCATGGGGATCTGACCTGACCTTCACGTGATCGGCAAGGTGGTTCGACAGCTGGTGGATGACTTGTACAGCCATGGCATTTGGACCATCGTAGACTTCCATCAGGTGGGGGGATGGAAGATGATGGAAGATGGAAACTCAATAAAACCCTCTGGTGATGTCAAAATAGTTATTGAATGCTATTGAACATTGCCATTTATGGTTGATTTACCTATTAATAATGGATATAATGGTGATTTTCCAGTTCGTTATGTAAACGTTTACCAGAGGGTAGCCACGAAATTTTGAGGTTCCAATATCTTCCAATGGTTTCTAAGCGGGAGCCATTTATTGGAAATTCTTCCATGTTGAATTGAAGTGCTTCAAATTCATGTTGTTTTCCAGGCCAGAATGATGCGATGGCATATATATATATATCATGGCCAACAAACTGGATATCCTTCAGAAACCTGAGGATATCACCCCCCTTTTTCCTTGGGGCTCAACAACAAATTGGGTAAGAAACCGCCATGGTTGGGGTGACCCGCAACGGGTTTTTTTCCATGCAGCGGGAACGTGGTGGTTGGGATTTCCGGCGGGAACATCCTCCACACCTCCACAAGTTGGGAAATTGTCACAACTATGGTTATATAACCCACTCATTAGTCAGTTTCGCTCGAGTTGTCTTAGTGAACGGGGTGGGTCTTTCAAGAGCCTACTCAGACTGCTACGTAGATGATTTTCTTATGGTAAATACGATTTTTCCAGCCGGTGGTACCCAGATTTTTGGTTCCCTTTTTCCAAAATGCTTGGTTCAGCTGGAAACTTCTCACATGTGGCGCAACCTAAGTTTTGGAGGCAAACAGCAACTAAGTCATAGCATTTTACAGCTCTAATCCGACTACATTCTGAGTTGCCTCTTTTTTTTTTTCACAGTTTTAACGAGCACCCTTTTTTCGATCACATTATCGTTATTTCTTAATGAAGAACCAACCGATATTTTCGTAGTCCACGAAAAACATGTGAGAGAAAAGCCCTTTGTGCCCTACAGCTCCAAAGACCTCGCTCCGCAGGATGCTTTTACCGAACGTTTCTGCGGAGAAGGGGTGCCAGACTGGCTTTTGCCGCGCCTTGCCAAGATGACGAGATTTCATGTACTTCGTATCTATATTAACCATATCTATAGCTGTATGATTGTATATATATACATACATACAGTTACATATATATATATATATATGTATTATACATGTATGAGTATGCACTTATGTATATAATAATATAATATGTATGTATATTTAAGTATACATAGATGTATACATATAATTGTATACACATACATGCGTACATATGTATATGTACATAGTGATATGCACGTAGTTGCATAGGTACACTTTTCATCAACTTCCCTTGATGATAAAGTGGTTGTTTGCTGGCGTGTCTTGGAGATTCTATTACCACATGCAAGTGGTTTACCATGAGTTGCTGTGCTTAGTTGTTGCTGACCATGGGATACACACATTTTGTGGACCATACAGCAATTCAATATGTCCCCGGACGAATTTCGCTCGGCCTTGGGTTTGGTTGTGGACGACACCTTTGGTCCAAATGGTGAAACAACATTTTCCCTCCTTCCTCTGCCCTATTTTTTGCTTGCTTTTTCACCCAGTAGGTACGGTGATATTGGTCAATTTACACCTTTTAGATGGGTTCGGAAAGCTACAAGTCAAGTCACCCCTCACTTGCTCCATGTGTGGTTTTTTCTTACCATGTGGGAGATTTGTAAAGCCGGTTTTTATAAAGTCACCTGGGCACCGCTCATCCCATCCGTTTTCGCAGATTTTGCCCCAGGAAGTTGGAACCCATCCAGAGGACTTGCTCTGGCTGGTTGCCCGAGGTGGACACGGAGAAAATCGATGTGTGATCCGAGCGTTTTTGGAATGTCCCATCACAGTAGCAATTCTGAATTACTGGAGGTGAAATCATCTAAAACCTGTGTATACATATAATAATCAATTATAATCATATATATACATTATATGATATGTATATATATATATATGATATAATGATCGCTGGTGTATACAGAAACAAAACGGTATCCGCAGCAATCCGGAGATTCATTGCATTCTTGTTAATTGTTACTGGATTATAGGTAGTAGTCCATAATATTACCCATATAATTGTATTACTTGTAATATAGCAATTGTTGCAGGTAAATAAATTATGATTATGGGTAATATGATTACATAAGTAACCCGATGGTATTATTGTTACTGGTAATGTGTTACATTTAATGATTATTAGTAGTAATAACTAGTCATAAGCATTGAAAAAAACAATACAGATGGATGTATTGTTACAACCCAGCAAATTGCGCTATAATCATTAGATTCTGGTTACACCCTCTGGTAAACTAACATAGTAACATAGCTATGGAAAATCACTATATTTTAATGGGAAGATCATCTATCAATGGGCCATGTTCAATGGCTATGTAAACGTTTATCAGAGGATGCAGTGTCAGCATCTCATATCTCCCTCGGAACTTACCCTCTGGTAAACTAACATAACTACGGAAAATCACCATTTTTAATGGGAAAACTCACTATAAATGGCCATTTTCAATAACTATGTTAGTTTACCAGAGGGTACACAGCATCTGACACGTTTTTCCGCGCAACGCGCTCTACGTGTCAGGTGGCGAAAATCTTTGGGCAGTGCAAGTCCTTTGCTGATCTGAATTACAGCACCGATCCGAAGACAGGCCGGGATGCATCAGCTCGAACTGGAAGCCATGGCAGAAATAGATGGTTTACCGGACTTAAACATGTTGTGTTTTTCTATAGCTAGGTTAAATTACTCTAGAGGGTAATTATTCTATGGGGTTATACTATTCAATATATCGTAGATGATCAAAATCCATTATGAAGGAATCCTGTTAACCAGCCACAATAAAGGGACGACATTGCGGGTTTTGAACACTGCTCATGTGTTTGTCAGTCTTTGGCTTTATAAAAAGTTGCAATTACAGGACATGTTAAATATCACAAGAGTGCATTGAAACCAATAGGCGCTCGAATTGGCGAAAGAAGTTGAAATGACCAGTTGGCATCTGCCCTGTGCCACGGTGGCAGGTTTCCCCAACACAAGTGACTGCCTGAGCATTGGTTTTGATCAATATTCAAGGATCCGCGGGAAACGTCGCTGTTTTGGTGTTCGGAATCGATTTTTTTTACCAAAAGCTTGGCTAAGTTGGTGTAAATAGTTGAACTATGTTGAACTAGGGTTTAGGGTGATTATACCTATAGTTGATTGATGGTATAATCATTTTTGTTTTCCTAGTGTCGACCTTGGTTTATTTTCTGTCGACCTTGGTTTATTTTCGGTAGATTCGCCAAGCCTTTGAAGTGTTTCCATTTGGTTGCACCTCGATGGTGTCGCTGAGCTTTCCATTCTGGCTGGTCACGAGCCGGAAAAACACACAACTCATTGGGGTACTCTCAACCATAGAAAAGTAAATTGTCAAATCAATTTCTGGGGATTACATCGTTTTATGACCCTGGAAGCCAAGAGAGAGGGGTCTTCGTTGCATTTCAGCGGCCACGAACTATGATTGGTTGATCTCCATCTCCAGTTGAGTTGTTAGGCGTCCACTCAGCTAGTTTCGTGACTTCAAATGCCATAGCCTGCCGTCATCAAACGTGGCAATGGGACATCCTTTATAGTAAATGAAGGCTTCTGGGAAAGTCATCTGTAGAATGGAGGATTTTCCAGCAAGCCATGTTCCATTCTAGGCAAATGTAAACTTTGTGTATTGACTTATTAGTAACATTCCGAATTACATCCCCACGACATTCCCATTTTATGCTTGTTGAATCGCCTGTCTAAACTTTATTATCTGGTTGGTGGTTTCAATCATGACTTTTATTTTCCATTTCATATACGGGATGCCATCCTTCCCATTGACGAACTCATATTTTTTAAGATGGTTATTGCACCACCAACCAGTTATGATTTTTGGATTAACCATTATTAACCATTATTAACCATTATTAACCATTATTATTAACCACTATTAACCATTATTAACCATTATTAACCATTTTTAACCATTATTAACCATTATTAACCATTATTAACCATTATCAACCATGGGAATCACCATTAAACCCCATTAAACCCCATTAAATCACCATGGTTCATTGTTAAATCACGACATTTGGACCGCGGGAAACGAATTTTTCTGACTGGAGGACACCAGAAGTTGTGACCTCGTGGGGACATTTCTTCTCTTATGTGACTTGGTTTTTTGGGGAAACGTGTGAAGCAACTTTTTGGGATTTCATGGGGTTGAATGGTCGATGGATGGTTGGTGGTTGGTGCTTTGGAACATGAATGGATTATGACTTTCCTTCCATATATATATATATATGTATATATATATATTATATATATGTATATATATATATATTATATATGTATATATATATATTGGGAAGAGTAACCCCAACTGACGAAGTCCATCATTTTTCAGAGGGGTAGGGCTCAAGCACCAACCAGTTTTTCTGGGATTTACTGGGATATCTCTTGGATTTTCTCCGGGGGTTGATGGTTGATGGATGTTGATGGTTGAGACGATCGACTTCATGGGATTTTTTCCTCTTGGTTGATGTTGGACAAGGGCAAATGTTGCTAACTATGCCAGCACCATGGTGAGCTAATATGGGTGATGATCATTGATGGTTGTTCTGGGAGCCACAGCAACATAGTCCATTGCCTGAGACGGCAATGACACTCCCGCGATCCAAGCTGGCGGAAATCCCTAGCGATGGGAAATCGTCCATGGTTGAACCTTTATTGCCAATTTTGATTCTCAGAAGGCAGTGCAACTTTCATCTACCAACAGAACATTGCGGGGTTAATCAACAACAAGTGAGTGGGTTTACAATGATAGATATCGCCTGTCCAAACAGCTCTTGGAACCACCCAAACTTGTGCACGATCATGCCGCTATCCTCATCTTATTAGTTGTGTCTCACCATACCTGGCAAATGTTTACTATGTTTGCTAATCTGTTGGTGAAATTCCGATCGCTCAAATCCAACATGTTTTTTATGACATCTCCATTCTTGGAGGATTTTTCACATGATGAAACATCCACCATTTCCCATCCCGTAGAACTGCTACTAGTGCATACTAGTGCTATGTTTTTGTGATTTCCAGGAGTTGTTTTTGTCTCCCATTGCGAAACCACCAAAAAACGCGAATCGCTCGCTTCGCTCCTCAGCTCCCGGAGGAGTCGATCCAGCAGAAATTCCACGGCTTTTGGAGGGTCGTGGCATCGGCGTTGAAAGATTCTGCAGGTGTTCTGGGCTATGACCTGGTGAATGCTCCTCGTCTGAAGGGCCCGGCCCTTTGGGGTGGGAGAATCTGGGGATGTTTTTTGCTCCAAAAGACGTGGAGGCTGTGGTCATCTGTGGTCATTTTTGCCATTTTCGGATCTGTATTTCCAGAATTTTTGTGATGTTCAATCCTGTTTTAGTTGCGCTTAAATCCCAAGTTTCCCCATCTGTCCTTTTTTTAAAGCATTGGTTTCCAACAGGAAATGAGTTTCAACCAAGATAAACTATACATCTCTATATACGTGTTGCTTGGTTTTTTATCACTTCAAAATCCCACTTAGGGGTTTTTGTCCCTCGCAACTTGGTTTTTCAACCACGGGACGCAGCCAGCAGTGCAGGAGCCCTTGAACGGTGACTATTTCCATGAGGTGGATCTCTTAAAACCAGGTCTGGCAGATCGAACTTTGCTGCAACCGCTTTATGTACGGAGACTCAGTGGGGGAACGGTTCCGACGAGGTCGACGATCCATGGGTATCCATGGGTATAGCTCGATGGTTATTTTTGTATAGCAACAAGATTGAACATGATTGAAGATTATTGAAGTACATTATTATTATTATTATCATCCCAACTGACGAACTCATATTTTTCAGAGGGGTAGGTATACCACCAACCAGTTATTATTATTGAAGTAAATTGAAACTTGTTTTATCTTTTATCTTAAGCTTAATATGTAGTTGGGATGGATGGTGACTGGTGAGCGGCCGTTTTGAGGAAAAAACCAACCATAGTGGTGATAATAGTGAGGATATGATATAGTAGTCGGATTATATATATGTATATATCACCCCCTAAAGATAGATAGAAGTAGCTTCCTTTGGTCAAAATTAGTGGTAAATTGTTTTTTTTTTTTTTCTGAACTATATGTAGGATATTTGCACATATATGTTAATCGACAACGAACGGGGCTTAACTAATCACCAGTACCCCTCAGCGTGACCCAGAGTTTGGAAGGGAGGGACGGTGAACGGTTACTTTTGATGAATAGGAATCAGTATGACGCTTATGGGGAAGGATCGGAAACGGCAGGAATAGAACAGGTATGATTTAAGCATTAATGGTTTTGAGCAGAGGAATAAGTAGAGATGGGTAGAAATGAGTAGTATTAATGGTTAGAGAGGGTAATAGCATGGAAATCAGACCCCCACATTTGAAATTGGGGAGGTGAACGGTGTTTTTGGTTTCCTGGACTATTATGGAAGAAAAAACCATTGAATATCATCATGGAATTTGGTCCAAATGGAGAACCGAGCATGTGTCGAGCCAAGGTGTGCATGGTTTTATTATAATTTATTATACGGTTTGATATCTTGGGATATCTTTAGTACATAGTGGGGCCACCACTATGTACCCCTTATATACCCTTGTATACGTCGTTATATATTCCCATTAAATCCAAGAACTTTGTTAGGTTAAATCATCATTTTGGTTGATGAAAAATTGCTATGCCATTATGTTTCCATTCGTTACATGTTCATGATATTTGCATTACCCTCTGGTTATTTAACATAGCCATGGAAAATGGCCCATTTATAGATGGTTTTCCCATTAAACATGGTGATTTTCCATACTTATGTTAGTTTACCAGAGGGTAAATCCCGTAAATCGACCATTTTCGTCCTCAGTAAAAACCCAAAGATGAAGCTCAGACCGAGGCCAGCGTTGGCCAAGTGATTCATGCGGAGGACCCAGGAGCCATCCTGATGTACGAGCCGGTGCCCGTGCCAGCTCCGTGGCGGAATTAATTGATCCAGTTGTAAGATATAGACAGATCGATAATGATATATATATAAATATAAGAGCAAAGCATTTTTTAATTGAAGACAACATGTTAAACATGTTATATATCAATATCCAGTCTTTCTTCACAGATAAATATTCATAGTTTCTTTGATCTTTTTGTTGTGCCATTGTGAACTCACCACCGGCCACCGGCCAAGCCTCACCCTGGTGAATCATTTTCCCACTGGGATTTTTTGGAGAAATCTCCAACATTCTCCAAATCATTGAAGTAAATGGAGGATTTATAAATGGAGGATTTTCCGGGAAGCCACGGATGACTAAAGGGTATCATAAGTTCATCAGTTCAAACGAGTATACCATCAGCCAAATTCACATAGACCCTGCAGAAACAGGCGTTTTGAACATTACTTTCCACTCAGAAAAATGGCAATTTCCAAGGTCTATGTGAATTTACTGGAGGGTATGTACCCTCTGGTAAACAAACATGGCTATTGAAAATGGCCATTTATAGCTGATTTACCCATTAAAAATTGTGATTTTCCATAGTTATGTTGGTTTACCAAAGGGTATCCGAAGAAGTTAGTTCTTTTCCTTGGGTATCCCTAAAGAATTCTCACTTCGATTTGATAAGTTGATCGCCCTGCGAGGGGGGTTTTCATAGCTATTTTCACGATATCCCATGAAAATATCCCATCCAAAAAGATGTGGTTATACTAAACATATACCAATTTGGTTAAATACCAATGGATATAGTGGAGATATCCCATGAAAATATCCCTCCATGTGGTTAAACATATACCAATGGAGGCTCGATATCTCGGGATATCTCCACTTCAATCTCCACTTTTCACGTCCAGGATCCACTTTAACACGTCTTTTCCACTTGAAGTCACGCCCAGGACACACTGCCAGCCTATCTGCCTTTGGCCGGCGGAGTACGCCCTGTTGGCTTCACTCGTGGGCCCAGCAGCAACAGCACGCAGGCGACGATTCGATGGGTCCCTGGTGACCCCCTGAAAATCCCCTGGTGAACCACATCACAATCACTGGGATTTATGGATGTTCATTCCCCTAAAAATGGTATATATATATATATTATAGATAGATAGATTAGATTAGATTAGATTAGATTAGATTAGATTAGATTAGATTAGATAGATAGATTAGACAGACAGACAGACAGACAGACAGACAGACAGACAGGTAGGTAGGTAGGTAGATAGATAGATAGATAGATAGATAGATCATTGTACCAGCTATCAACCTTCATTTATAGAGGATTCTCCAGCCATGTTTGATTTCCAGAGGGTAGGTCAAAATTGGAGGGGCAATAAAGCATAGATCTTGGTTATCCTTTTCGTAGTAAACTGGGTCAACCTTGGTTAGATACTTTGGTACTTTAATCGTTTGCTATCAATGGTAAAATGCACTAACCAGCCAAACATTACTTTTTTTTTGGGAGGATCTAAGATTCGATTCACCACGTTTTGAGGTCTTCCCTGGGTTGTGACCAACTGCAACTACTCAGAAGGATCCGCCAACTGGGAAGCTGTTAACAACTGCAACCAGCAGGGTCCAGCGTCGGTGTTTCAGGGGAAACATGTGGAGCCCTCATATTTGGAGGCTTTTTAAGTCATCCAGTCGTCATGGATGACCATGACTTAGTATTAAAAGCCATGGGTTTTAAGGTGCCCATTTTTTTTAGAACCCCCCCCGCCATTTTTGGTGGTTTTACACCACAAAAACACCGGTGGAGGTTCAATGGTTCAAGTTTCCCAGCAAGGCCTTGTCCTACCATATCTACTCTTGCGGCTTTGCGACAAACAAGTGCAACCGGAGCCATGGACGAACAATTAGGATGGCCGAAGCATGGAGGCTTCGGGATCCTTGAAAATCGGGGAGAGAGTTTTGCAAGTGCTATCTTTGAGGACGCGGGTTAGATATGTAATATTATGTAATCATGTATATGATTGTATATGTCTATGATTGGAGGGTTAGATTTATGTACATGTATATGTTTGTCTGTATATGTATATTAATTGTATGTACATGATTGTATGTGTAATTATATCATAGAAGCGGCTCTAAAAAAAAGGGTGAAATGATGTGACATCTATCCCCTGGTGAAAGGTATCGGATTTATATGATGGTGCTCCAAGTGGTATTAGCTGGTGCTTACCCTCTGGTTATGTAAAACATAGTTGTTGAACATAGCCATTGAAATAGTGGATTTACCCAGCTAGAAAATGGTGATTTTCCATAGTTTTTTGTATGTTTACCGGAGGGTAAGTGATGCAAACATCTGAGGACTTTTTTTTTACTTGCAAACCCTAGGGGTTTTACCAACCCGGCAACAGAAGCTGATTTTTTTAAAAAATCAATTAGAGGAAGACTGGGGTTGGTGGTTCTGATTGGATTTCTGTCATGACAAATTGTTGTTTGTGGGAAGATCGGGGGTTCAAAGTGAAAAAGCGAAACGCTTCTGGGATGGTTGAAGCCACCATCCATCTGAGATGACGGAACCTGAATTTGAATCCACGGCTAAATTGCAAGCAGTAGCTGTCCAAGTTTCCTTGCATATGCGTGTGTCTGAAAATGTCAGATCTACTCTCCTTTTGTTTTTGTCTGTTTACCATCTAATAAGATAGAGAAAACGTCATTCACCAGTGGATTTCGAGGTATATCTGCCCTATTTTCAGACAGTCTGCCACAGTACTTAGATGGGTCATGGAGTTAGTTAACCAGTTCCTAAATGGATTATATATCATTGTTTTCATTTCTTTTGTGGTTTAGCCAGTTACGAACCAGGAAAATCTTGCGGTTTTCCAAAATGACCCCTAGGAAGGGCGACCTTCCCTCCGAAGACTGTCCCATTTGTGATGAAATGGCCTCATCTGCTGTCGACACTTGGCTGGGCTCCGTTGAACTTGAGTATGGCATGTTTATCTGCACTGGGATATTTTTAAGGTAAATTTTGGTACATATTCCATACTTCCATACATAGAGCATATGGGATCCCCAAAAAATGCCTCAGAATGGGATGATGATCTTCATTGCGTGATATTTTCGGGGGTGGCTCAACCACCAAGGCTCGCCCCTGACAATCTACATCCACCATGAACATTAGCCATCGGCTTACTGGGGCCCCTATTGGTTAAAACCAACCGCCCAATTTAACAATTCAAAAAACAAATTTGGTTGATGACTACAGTCATACATCAGTCATACATATATATATACACATATACATATATATATATAACATTTGCATTGCATTGCATTACATTGCATTGCATTGCATTACATTATATGTACACATATTCATATTGTATACAATATGTATGTTAATTGACGTAGTACACACACACACGCACACTACATTCCCCATCATCACATGTGCCATGGTCAAAACATGGATTGGCGTAAGGCGACGAGAGAGGCCGACGCACGGCGCTTGGGTGGTGGTGCTTTCATGACGGAGCCGCTTGATGTTCGCTTGATGTTTGGAACGCCGGTAGGGATAACACATATCAACAAGTCATGGAACAAATCAAACTGATGTGGGAAATCTGATTATAAACTGGTTGGTGGTTTGGAACATGAATTTTATTTTTCCATATATTGGGAATGTCATAATCCCAACTGACTCATTCATATTTTTCAGGGTGGTAGGTATACCACCAACCAGATAAACCATTGTGATTTCTTCCAAACAACTCAGGACAAATGGTTGTGTCACTCGGTTTCTCACCTTTCACCCACTGCGTTTTACATCCCCAACTGATACAGGAACATAGTCTTCGAGATATTCTCCGACATGTTGGGCGGTTAAACACCAAGTGCCATTGGTAAACCCACTATCATTATCTAAAATTTCGTTTTTTTGAACCATGAAAATACAGCCTTATCCCAGGCCATTTGGCATGGTTGATGTGACCATGATGTGAGGGGGTCGCATCGACTTCCCTTCTTAGGAATCATGTTGCCCCAAAAAAGTTGATGTGACTAAAGGCCTTCACTGTAGTAACCCCACAAAGATAGAAAAGTATAGAACAATAATTCATTGTTCATCACTATTTTCGTAGGATTGTCCTGTCCTATTGTATCTTTTTGGGGGTTGCTATGAAAAATCCCGAACTTGTATCCATTTTTGGTGAACTTCGCCAGGTGCTCACGCCCAAACGTTCCGCCAATGTCTTTCGCAGGAGTTTGGCGCGTGCTCAGGGACTCCCATTTGCCTCTCCGAGATCAAACGCATCACAGTCACATGGCCGGTGAAGCAAACCTTGAGTGGTTTTTCATGCTAAGAGGTTCAGAACATATGGTAAAAAAGTATGATATCAGATTTGGAGAGATTTGGGGGTATGAACATCTACCAACTATTTCATCTATTTCGGGGTGAACCCCAGAGTACCCGGATTTTGATCCTTGCTATGATCATCGATATATTTATTGCAATTTGAATGGGAGATGATGGAAAATCAGCTAACCAAAGATTTCTGATGTTCATGGACTTTCCTGCTTTTGTTGCGATTTTACCATATTTTACCAATCAATCAGAGTGGCTGGTTTTGATGGCCTGGGTTTCCCCACACTGGGTGAATCGAGGCTGAAAAACATCGGTGGAATCAGTGAATCATCGTATATGATTTGAAACGAACATCTTCAGTTTCAAACATGTTACTTGAGAAAATTTCAGAAAACATCGGCAGTTTATGCTGAAAGATAAGCTAAAATAATACCGCCACTTCGTGAAAAAGGGACATGCCGGATCCGCGGTTCGATGTTTTTCGTTTTTTCGAGGATCGGGCCGATCGCGCTCTCCACTCCTGGGCCTACTGGCAGTTCAAGTACAGTCATGACCGCTTTTTTCCGAAGTTCTACGGGCTGATCCTTGATGTTTTTAACCAATGGGATGTGTATTAATATGTCACATTCATAAACATTTAATAAACATTAATAATCATTAATAACACATTTTGTTTAAACATGAATAACACATAAATATTAACACACATGAACAAACATGTTTGTCACTTGTTAAGATTTATTAAACACTTAACACACATTAATAAACATTAATAAGTCGTTTCACCAATGGGTTGATGTTGGATCAAACCTGACCATCTTTATTTTTGAGGATGATTAGCAGGATCATCACGCTGTGTATTTTTTTCTGTGTCAATAGCAGGATATTGATCGTTTTTGGTCAGTTCTTGACATGAAAATATCATGAATTTCACATGGGGATTGGTCGCAAACATGTAACGAATCCGACACGATATTGTAAACTTCCTTAAATCCCATTTGCTAGATAAATGGTACATTTACCTGCAACACTGAGATATTTTGAAGATGGTAAATCTTCCATGGAGCTGGAAATGATACCGTGATACCAGGTTTTTTGGGGATGAACATCCATTGGCCCATCTTTTTCCAGCTTTTTCAAGGCCAAAATCCAGGCACCTTCCAGGGTCGCCAGGACATTACCACCGTCGCGGGACCGGAGGAAGGTTTCTACAACCTCGATGGATCCCTGCAAGAAAGCAAGGTAAAGGCGTTGTCACGGACCTATGCTGCTTGGCAGATGCGGCTTTTTGATGGTTTTTGGGGGTGGTAGATAGATATAATACATAGCAGTCAGTATAATATATATATATACACACATATTATATACATATTATATGTACTGTATAACATATTGATTAATATGATCGATATATGTGTTAGAATCTATCTATTGTGCACCAGTATGTATTACTATATTTACATGTCTATGATATGTTATATATTATATCATAAATATATACTAGATATTTATATACCATATGTTTGTTTATAAGGACCCGTAACACATGCGGATTCAGCAGATAGTGTGGGAAGGGAAAAGGTAATAATTAGCCATCATGGCTGGATATGGTCGAGTAGTAACCCACACATAGTAAAATTATAGATATCAGTTGCTACTGGATATACCACATTTTTCTCGGTAAATTGAGTAACGACCGAAGCCTGTTCTCCCGAAGCCTGGAATGATGATCATTGGGGAATCATCGCAAAACAATGCAAATTCCTTTACTTCGTGTGATCCCCACCATGACATTTATATATTTTGTTACTGGCAAATCTTCTGGCATTCTATCTGACATATCTTCAATCAATGCAAAATAGCCAAAGGTTTCAGATAAGTGAATTATTTAAACAAATAGCCAAAGGTTTCAGATAAGTGAATTATTTAGAAGATATAGCCAAAGGTTTCAGATTAGTAAATTAGTTAAAAAAATAGCCAAAGATTTCAGATTAGTGAATTATTTTGAAAAAATAGCCAAAGGTTTCAGGTCAGTAAATTATTTAAACAAATAGCCAAAGGTTTCAGATTAGTGACTTATTTGAAACAAATAGCCAAAGGTTTCAGATAAGTGAATTATTTAGAAGATATAGCCAAAGGTTTCAGATTAGTGACTTATTTAAAAAATAGCCAAAGGTTTCAGATTAGTGAATTATTTTGAAAAAATAGCCAAAGGTTTCAGGTCAGTGAATTATTTGAAAAATAGCCAAAGGTTTCAGGTCAGTGACTTATTTGAAACAAATAGCCAAAGGTTTCAGATTAGTGAATTATTTAAACAAATAGCCAAAGGTTTCAGATTAGTGACTTATTTAAAAAATAGCCAAAGGTTTCAGATAAGTGAATTATTTAAACAAATAGCCACAGGTTTCAGATTAGTGAATTATTTTTAAAAATAGCCAAAGGTTTCAGGTCAGTGAATTATTTAGAAGATATAGCCAAAGGTTTCAGATTAGTAAATTAGTTAGAAAAATAGCCAAAGATTTCAGATTAGTGAATTATTTTGAAAAAATAGCCAAAGGTTTCAGGTCAGTGAATTATTTAAACAAATAGCCAAAGGTTTCAGATAAGTAAATTATTTAAACACATAGCCAAAGGTTTCAGATAAGTGAATTATTTAGAAGATATAGCCAAAGGTTTCAGATTAGTAAATTAGTTAAACAAAAATAGCCAAAGATTTCAGATTAGTGAATTATTTTGAAAAAATAGCCAAAGGTTTCAGGTCAGTGAATTATTTAAACAAATAGCCAAAGGTTTCAGATAAGTGAATTATTTAAACAAATAGCCAAAGGTTTCAGATTAGTGAATTATTTGAAAACAAAAGACAGACATTTGCAGCAAAGGAAACGAGGGAAACGGATAGGAAACGGTTGGGACAGTGTGACGGGAATCTCCCCATGATCAGCACATAAATGGCATGCGAGGGGATCCAAAATGGATGTTTTCATGGGAAAACCATATAAAACCATGGGATATTTTCCAGCCATGTTTTTTTTTGTACCAGAGTGTAGTCCTTTTTCCAGACTTGCTGGTGATATTCAACCTATCATTTCATCTTGTCTTGGTCATGTCCCAACATTACATTCCATGTTTTTGTTGGTACGCTGAACTTGTTGGACATATGGACATGGCTCAATGGCTCATTTGAAGTGTTGAACCATTCTGGTTGGTGCTTTGTAACATGAATTGAACATTTTTCCATTCAGTTGGGAATGTCATAATCCCAACTGACTCCATCATTTTCAGAGGTGTAGGGCTCAACCACCAACCAGATGAAATTCTTCTTAAATCCCACTTGTTGATCTAGTCCAATCCGTTTATTTGTTTTTTGAAGTATTGAACCATTCAATGACCTAGCCATGTTTTTTCAATTTATCCATGTTTTTTGAAGTATTCACCATTTTGTTGAAGTACCCTCTGGTAATTTAACATAGCTATGAAAAATCACCATTTTCAATGGGAAAATCCACTATAAATGGCCATTTTCAATAGCTACGTTAAATTACCAGAGGGTATTGATTGTCATTTTGAGCCACCGTTTTTTTTCACCGGCCCCTGGCTGGCGATTTCATCGATCAAACCACTGAAACACAGAAACGCCATCAGAAGTGTAGCCTCTGGTAAACGTTTACATTGCGAACTGGAGAATCACCAAAGTTGAATAGGTAAATCCATGGTAAATACACGATGAATATCTATAAATACACAATTAATATGGGTAAGATGTTCATCCATATCCATTTTCTGTATCGATATCTTAGTTTACGTATCGAGCGTTTCTGGATGCCGAAAAGATATGACCTGAACACCCCTGGGCTTGCTGGGATCTCCATAACCAGTCATAATGAAGCAACTGGGATAGACAGAGACATAGTAGTCATATGTAGTCATGGTAACCTGGTATCTATATATATATATATCTATATATATATCTATATATATCTATATATATATATCTATATCTATATCTATCTATGTATATATATATATATCATACATCATACCAAGTCAGGATTGGATTCGATTGGATGATTGGATGGGTTTTCTAAAAATTGTCAGATAAAGCTGATATGGAGACATTCTCAATGATTGCTGCCTTGCCAGGCGCAATTCATTGCTGGCTCTCCATCCACCATGCGATACGACGCGGAGACGGGGGCTTTCCGCCTTCAATACGTGGAGAACTTGGCTGGAAAGGTGGCGGGAAATCATCTACCCGGTATGGCTGGAAATCCCCAGTTCTAAACATACGCTGGGTGGATGAAATCCTGCACCACCTTGGATGGTTGAAACCTTATAAATAGTGGGATAAACCACCTATCAACTGGTGCAGGATTTCTTCCATCCACAGTATTTCTGGTAGGTAAATGATGGTAGCTTGCCAGAGACGAAAAATCCGGGTCGTTTTGCAGATGTGAAGCATTTCGTGGCTGCATGTGCACCACACTGGATGCGGTAGCATCCAAAGTAGAGCCATTTGAGATTGGTTTCCTGCAAATGTGGCATATACTTTTTGAGTTCGCTGGGTACTGTACATGTTTGAATATGTTTTGCATACGAAAACGTGAAGCTGTGATCTATGGATCTTCTGAATGAATGACCTCTATTTCACATCCTATTTAAGTACTTTATCTTTCTGGCGACGCAGATTCGAACTTTAACATATCTTCAACTTGTCGACAAGTCGCGACCATAAAAATCACCAACACTGAGGTCACCACTGAGATCACCAAGGGCGCCACCAAAATCTTTTTGAACGAGACGCTTGGATCGCTTGGATTGTTGGATCACAGCTGATTTTTTTTTGCTCAAAAAGTCATCGGTTCAAACCATCCCCGATCTTATTCAAAACATCAAAAGGATACCTTAATTGGAAATCTGATATAGATTGGGTGGCTTAGTGGGAAAAGCTTTTGGGGATGCTTTGGGAAATTTGGGATTCATCCCAGCAATCAGTCCATTTTGACTGCCAGTTGACCGGCAAATGGTGGGTTCGCGGGATGGTTTTTGACATGGGGAGAATCCCAAAGGCTGGGGGTGACCAAAAACTTGGCGCTTTCCCATATGCGAAGCATGGTAACCATGGTGCTGGAATATAAAAACCTACAAAACTGGGCCATAAAAATTGGGTAAATAGATATTCCAGCACCATGGTGAGCTAATCTGGCTTTGACAATCTGATTGGTTTGACAGTGCATCAGTTGGGCCAGTTGAGATGTATTATGGCCCAACCGATCATCATTCCAATAGTTATTATAAATATAATCCAATAGTTATGATAATAGTTATATAATCCAATTATAATATATTCCAATAGTTATTATAAATATAATACAAATAATGATGATCCGATAATGGTGATCCGATTCTCCATCGCGGATTTTTCGGAGTCATGGAACGGTCCAAGGAAGATGAATTATCCCCGGGGCGTCCAGTTCAATGTGCTCAATGGCACCGGCATCCGGCATCAAAATGAAGTGCAGGCCTGGAGTGAAACAGAGAGGATACCCTCTGGTAATCAAACAAGCTGGATGGGAAGTCACATAATATATAATTATATTCATATATAAATACATAAATGATTATATATATAATAATATATATATATATATACCATATTAACATTTTTTGTAGGGGGACATCGTTGAAATCTACTGAGGTTCACGGGGGAAATCCGTTTAATCAGCCGGGTCTCTGACGGCTGATTCGGGTTTTCGCATCGCAGGTTCTGGCAGATCCAGGTGCGGGCCGGGTCGTGGTGTGGGCATTTTAAAAGGAGCTGATTATCCAGTGTACCAAGTGCGACTACTATAGATATTTATACATTTGATGGAATAATAGATAAATATTAGTGGTACAATAATATATTGATAGTTGCATCAAGATTATATCTAATATTTGTTGTATTCATAGTTGTTTGGGAGGGGGGGACCTGTAAATTGACGTAATACTACTGGAGTTTTTAGTCTAGGGTCGACATTCCCCAAATCTAAGACCTTCCAAGTCACAATTTGTGACACAGCACTTTCCTGGGTCGACCTGTTCCCCTGTTCTTGCGTAGTGAAGGACTTGACGATACTGGACCCAGGGTCAATATATGTTTCACACACTTGTCCTGTTCCCACAGCTTTGTTGATTGAGGAGTCTCGCTGGTCCCTATAAATTGCAGATTTTTGCAGGTAAATGATGGTTCATATCATGATACTAAATGGGATTGATGGGACATTTTCATATACCTACCACTCCCATGCCAAGTTCAGTTCCTATACACATGTCACATGTACATATTTATAATTATATATTATATATAAATATATTATCTTGTGTGATTCTTATCTCATGTCATTCCTTAATACTCAATTTACAATAACCTATATCTATATATATAGAGTATGCACTCATACATCCTCGGGCATCCTTGGTGCTCCCGCAGGTCGTGAAGTGGACGTGGCCCTGGTCCGGGAGACCTTGGGTCCCTTCCAGGGCAGCTTTTCTTCCAAGGGAGGTGCGGCTGCGCGGCTGCGCGGCTGCGCGGCTGCGGCTCCCGGAGTCGTGGGGTTATCCCATTCCCAGATGAGCTCACCATGGTGCTGGAATATTTACCTACAATTCACTGGGTGATTTTGGACAAGGGCAAATGTCGGTGTGCATATTCCAGCACCATGGTGAGCTAATATGGGTATGGTTAGTAACCAGTGAGTGGTATGAACTAACTATGGTTACTAACCAGTGAGAATACTCACTGGTATGATGTTGCTGGCTAGAGTCCATGGCTACAAGTTGTAATCTTGAAATGGGGAATGTTTAAACCAGGTATCTTTTTGGGGGACATCTAAGATTAGCAAGTTTCGGGGGGGTAGAGTCAGATGCTTGAAAAGGTATTTTTTTTTCGAAAAAAGACATGGTTTTTCAGTGATTGGTATTTATAGATCATAAAATGATCATGATTTTTTGATATAATATTTTTTGTAGGGAAACACCCATCGGTTAAAACCACATCGAAATGTAAACGTTGACCCCAGGGATCCCGGGATACAGAACTGGGACATTTTCGTTGAGCCAAAGATCCAGCGGCCTTCAATGATGGAATAGACATGAATAGACGGTCTTACCAACTTCCCATAGTTCGATAGTTGTGTTTTGATTTTTACGAATTAAAACAAAAATGTGAGAATGTCATAGAATGTCGATATATCATGATTTTTCATGTTTTTTTCGGGGTGAACTCTGTCCCTGCGAGGTGGCTTAGTTCAGTGGAACATGACCTCCGCCGAGACCAGCGAGTCCCTTGGCCCAGGGTTCCCCGCTTCGCCAGGCCCAGCATTTTCGTTCGAAAAAAACGATCAGTTGCCTGAAAAAAATGGCTTAACTATGGTTTATGGTAGATCTAACTATATCTGGTTGGTGGTGACTGGAACCATGGAATTGAAGATTTTTCCATTCAGAAAAGGGAATTTCAGACTCCCAATTGACGAACTCATATTATTCAGAGGGGTATGTATACCACCAGAAAAAGACGATCTGATGTCTGGAAAGCCCCTCTGGTAAAGTCGTAGTTTTTTTGAACTGGAAAATCACTATGTTGGTAAATCATCGATGGTCCATTTCCCGCTATATGAAGCCATGCCCCTTAAGTTTCATGTCGAAAAACCAAGGTTCCAGTAGCAGTTTTGATTTCGCTCCACTTTTGAAGGTGCAGAACTTTGCATCAACGATGACTTTGGGGGGCTCGGGTTTGTTGGCCGAGACTCATCCCGGGTAAGCCAACAAATTGTAGTAATTTTAGAAATCCCATATGCTCCATGGTGCTGGAATATGCACACCTACATTTGCCCGAACAAAATCACCTAGTTTTCTAGGTAAATATTCCATACATGGAACATCTGGGAATGTGAGTTCTCACGATTTTATGGGATTTTTACATATTTTTACTTTTCTATCTCATGAATCATGGCCAATTTCCATTGCCCGCTTCTAAAAACGTCTTCGCTGCAGGTTTGAACTCTCCTCATCTGAGAATGTCACCTGGTGGAAAGGCCTGAAGGTGCATCGATGTGGCCTGCTGAAGCGATTGATTGATTTATAGTACATGATACATAGTAGGCCCCCAGTCACGTTATCTTATTTGTTTGATAACCCCGACTAACTGTATATTCCCCATAAATTGTAGTTATAAAATGTTATAACCCAACTTGGCTATCGAATGGGAGCCCAACATTGTAGCGATGATTGTACCGAACTTGGGATTATCCTAAATGATTCATGGATAGGGTCAATAGGGTCCTCGGGATCACAACAGTGGATCTCAGAACTTTTTGGGACACGTATTACCGGAAAACATCTTGTCTTGGAACATCCCAAAAAGATACCCCATAGGATCCATGTATGGTATATATGCTAACATTTGGGATATATTGATGGTAAATGTTACCATATATAGCAGCACCATGGATCCTATGGGAGATGGTAACAGCATATAAAAACCCATCCGGTGAGGATGTTTTCATGTGGCCTTTTTCGTCCGGTGCAGGTGATCTCGGATCAAGGTCATGTGCTGTGCGATCTGCAAGTCCAGGAGACCCGGGACCGGGGACCGGGGACCGTTGTGGATGTGGTGAAGATGACGTTTTGAAAAACGAGGATGGATAGAAAGTGGTAGACAGTTGCCTGAAAAAAATGGCTTAACTATGGTTTATGGATGTTTATGGTAGATCGAACTATATCTGGTTGGTGGTGACTGGAACCATGGAATTGAAGATTTTTCCATTCAGAGAAAGGAATTTCATAACCCCAACTGACGAACTCATGTTTTTCAGAGGGGTAGGTATACCACCAACCAGTCATCCTTTAGGTTTTTTTGATATAAATGGAAAAGATGGATAGAGAGTTGGTAGAAACTAATCCTTTAGGTTTTTTGCCATGGAAAAAAAACATCACCAGCAAAAGATGACATTTTTTTTGTGGACTATCAAAGATTGACCATGCTGAAAATGAGCCATTAACTATCCAGTGGTTGTTACTAGAGCTAAGGAGCTATGGTTGTATCCAGATTCTCTACATTTCCAGCCACGGAGCTACGATTCGAGTTTACCACATGACAGTTAATCTGACTGGTGATATAAGCCACTAATCTCACGGACCATATATAATTTGATATAACTTGAACATACTTGATCCATGCAACTGATGAGATCCCCTGCTGTAAGCATCGATGTGGAAAAACCATGGGGAAACAGGCTGCTTTTTGGCCACTCCACCGATTCTTGGTTACATCTTCGGTTCCTAAACCATCTGATGGTCAGTGTCAAATGTTTGTTGAATTCCCACTGTTCTGAGTGAGTTTCCCCAGTTTCTTTTGGTCAAAAAACACAATTTGTGTTGTTGCTAGAATACCTCGCAATCCACACTTTTCTTGTTTAAATCTGCCCATGTTTTACCCGCTCAGCATCACCATCCACACGGGCAAGGATAGTCAGAAATCGGCTCGATGTGTAGTGCCTGTGGCTCATGAGTCACTTGGACACCAGTGCTCCAGTTCTATTTACCCTCTGGTTATTTAACATAGCCATGGTATAGATGGCCCATAGAAATAGATGGTTTACCTATTAGAAATGGTGATTTTTCATGGCTATGTTAAATAACCAGATGGTAGTTCTAAACTGTTCTAAATGTCATGCGCTAACTCGATTTGTCTAAACAGTTTTGATTTGAGTTCCACCCTTCAATATACATTCCAGATATGCAGTGTAATATATACTATATAGTATACGTTCATGTACATTCAACATACATCAATACACATTGATATACATTAATATACACTAATATGCATTAGAATTACAGTAAAAACACCGTAAAATTACATTAAATATACATTAAACACATTACATGGTGTTTTAAGATTTAGGCATGACTTAGGCATGACTTTCTTGAAACAGCAATTCCATGGTGATCTACTAGCAAGTTTTGATCCAGGCATGAATTAGGCATGAGTTTGTCGTTTGACTGTACTAAAACATACCCTAATACGCATTAATATACATTAATAGACATTAATATTAATATACATTAATATACATCAATATACATCAATATACATTAATATACATTAATATACATTCAATACATTCATATACATTAATATACACCAATATATACATTAATATACATTAATATACATTGATATACATTGATATACATTAATATACATTAACATACATTCATATACATTCATATACATTAATATACACCAATATATGCGAATGGGAGCTAGGCTACAGTATCACATATGTTCCCATGTATATACCCCTTAATCTTCCAGAGCCAAAGGGTTGCATTCAATGCCCCTTCTGGCTCAAGACCACTGCAAGCTCTACGAGAAAAGTCAGCCATGCCGAAGCTGTGAATCCCGTGTCATCGCTGGTGGAAACAATCACTTTCTGGAACAATCAAAAGCACATATCGGAGAGAGAACCTCCGATTCACAGGTTATCAGCCGTAGGACTCCTACGGAGCCTACGAGCGGGTAGCCGCGGGCCTTACAGATGACTGAACAGGATAGCAGCGATAATGCATTTTCTTTCTCTGGACATGCCGTTGCACCAGCTGCCGGCACGCAGTCAAATTCTTCACAGAGTATCGACACTGGTGGAAGCGATGCCTCAGAACTGAGAACGAGCCTACCCAGGCGACCTCTGGTTGCTCCTAGAGGGAGACAAATTTCGACAATGCAAGCAATTGAAGATAGGGACAGCACACCTGGAAAGAGAAGATCATCTGCACGACAATTGTCGCCTCCGATGACTCCAAGGACTAAGGCAAAGACTACGTCGTCGAATCCGCCTTCACCGATTCAGGACGCTACTCCATCAGGGACAGGATCTTATCAACAAGTGAACGCCCCATCAAGTGGTAGCGACATCTTCACTGCCTATCAGAGCGAATTAGCTGAGTACAAGACATCACTGGAAAAGGCTACTGAAGAAGAATCCGTACTTCAGGCAAGATTGACTGAGACGACAGCATATGCCTATCAACAGTTTAATTTCCTGGAAAGCACCACTCATCAAGAGATGATGTCGATGACTGAACAACTCCAGATGCTGAACTTCGAGTTACAGGCTGCACAACAAGAAGATGAAGGTGCAACCTACAGGATCGAAGAGTTGGAGAGGTATCAGTCTATGTCGAATGAAGCTGCGTCTCATTTGGAATTTAGATATTCACGACTACGTTCGGAATTCGATGAACAAATGGGACAAGCGAACGCGATTATGGTACATGTGGGCGCTGATGCCAATGCTCAAATCAATCAACTCAGACTGGAATTAGAAAACGCAGAGATGAACGCTAAGCAAGAAGCTCTAGCGGTCGGCTACGCTAACGACCAGACATGTGCTTTACAGATCGAGATGCTCGAAGTTGCCAACCAGAATCAGACAATGAAGCACACCATGGCCATGAATGTTAGACGACTGGAAACTGAGCTCGATGCTGCTGACATGAAGAGGGACGAGATCATGAAGGAGTTCCGTAGTAACATAAGATCTGAACATGACCGTTATGCAGAATGTGAACATCACTTAGCTTTGGAGGAATCGCAACTTCGATTGCAGGTGATTCACAACGAGAACTTACAATCTCGACTAGCGATTTCTGAGAGCAAGGTTTCTGAGGAATCTCTAGCTGAATCAAGTGGCATGCGGGACATGAGGATAATGGGACTACGTTCGGAACTACATATGAAACAAAGTCTTCTAGATCGAATGCAACAACAACTTACTGAATCGAAGAACCAGTATCATGAACTTTCCTGTCAACAAGCCAGAAGATCCTCGCCGAGCAGGTCACCGCATGGAGGGTTATTACATGAAATGTACATGCAAGCTGTACGTGAGCGTGACAACCTAAAGGAATCCAAGGCTGAAGTTGACAAGTTGTACTTGCAGAACAGAACTGAACTCATTGACACGGAGAACCTGCTCAAAACGTTTCAGCAACATTTCGATGAAACTGGTAAGAAGTATCAAGATGCTCTGAACAGGATCGATCACATGAGCAACAATCCGAATGTGACGAGTAACTTGTTCGATGATCTACACAATGAAATCAATGACAGGGATACAGCCATTGCTCGCCTTCATACTGAACTTGAAGCCCAAAAAGATTCTCTTGAGCGTGCTCACAGGGATGCAGGTAAGTCCATCAAGATGTTGAACGATAGAAGACTCGTGATCAAAGGTGCGACTGACTATTCCATTCCTGAGAGCCACTTGACTGAGATGCATCAATTGGCTAGTGAACGTTTCGCCGAAGTAGAAGAGATGTCGAGCACCATTGCTGCCCTGAAATTGGAAAACCAGGCTTATTCTTCTTCATCATTGAATAGACCGGCTACATTACTTGGGTACCCCAGTAGTGCTATGCCTCGGAGTGAATGTGAAGAGAAGTGTGCCAAACTGAAAGCAGAATTGGACGAGATGAAGCAAGAGAGGAACGCTGAAGTTCGAAATCTTCAAGATGAATTAAAGAAGATGGAAGATCGGAAAGATTACTACAAGAACAATTTCTCTCAAGCTGAAGATCGTGCCAACGATGAAGAGCAGGAATACCGAGCTGAAGCTGAAGCCTTCGAGAAGCTCAGAAATGAGTACAACACCAATGTCAAGGAGTTGGAGAACCTTGAGAAGGATAGATCCAAGTCATCCGTATCTCTAAGGGAAGCCGAAAAGATCAGTCTCCAACCTTGGCCCAAGACCACTGAACTTTCATCCTGGAAGGGAAGTGTTGTTCATGAAGTTTGTGTTGCAAGTGGAGATCGAAACTATGAAGATTGGAAAGCGTGGCTAGCTCCGTGTCTTGCAGATCAACCTGACTTGGAGACTCTGGCCAAAGCACCCGATGTGAGATTCCAATCCATTGATGCCAAGCTCTCCAATGCCTTGAGGAAAGTCATTGACAATGCTGGGGATAAGTCCATGCAAGTGAAGTATGACATGTCCATGAAGAACCAAATGTATGGGAGGAGTGGAGACTTCATCAAGGGACGAGAACTGTTCGCAATGGTCTTGATTAGTTTCAAGTCGCCTGACCACACTGAGGTTCTCTACAACGCCCATCATTTGTACATGTTCAACTACTATGGAGATGACCAACTTGAGGCCTTCTACAACAAGTGGCTTGACATCATATACAACATGAAACATGATGATCTGCCTTCTGCAAATTCCCTGCGTGACACATTGTTCCGGAAGATTGAACATTCAAAGCTTATGTCTTTCGATATCAGCCGATATAAAACCTACGATGAAGGGCATCCTGAAAAGACTTATGAATTTCTGACCAATATGATCAAAGGATACATAGCGCGAGGGAAGCAGGAACGACTGTTGAAAGATAGAGAACGTGCAGTGAAACTGTCATTGTCCTCTAACAAGACAACACCTGCCCTGGAAGACGCAGACAAGCCTGCTGCTCCCATTAAGACCAAGAAGGAGAATGAAGCAGCTGCATAGGTGATCCTCCCAAACGACCTAAAGCGAAGGCGAAGAGTGAAGCCGCATCAGTACTCCCAACACCTTCTCCGAAGTCTCATGCCGACAAGAACAACAAGAAAGGCAAAGGTGGGAAGGGGAGATCGTCTTCACCCATTGACAAGAAGAAGATTTTCTGCAATTACTTCTTCAATAAAGGAGGATGCAATAAGGGTGACAAATGTCTTTACAGTCATTCTCAGAAGGTCTATGATGCCAAGATGAAAGGTAAGAAAGGCAGAAGCGGAAGTCGAGATTCGTCAAGGGGGAAAAGTAAAGGGAGCTCATCTTCAGCTGGATCCAAAAAGAAGATATGTTGGAATTGGCAGAAGGGTACCTGCACGTTTGGGAACAAATGTAAATTCCTACATGCAGACCAATCGCCTTCAGCATCATCTGAGAAGACCAGCAAGAAGACACCAAAGAAGAAAGCCACTCCCATTACCATTGATTCCTTCTTTGATAGCGACAATGAGGACGCCATGGATTATGCCTCACCGAGGATAGCCAGCGCAAAGAAGTCTTCTGATGCTCGCAGGATCTCATTTGATCTGGAACCTGAAGTGCACGAGATTGTCATTGAGAACTACCAGGAGGGATTACCCAAACGCATGTATCGTGACCCCAACAAGCAATATGTCTTATGGAAGATCGATGATTTGAATGATGATCAGTCCAAGTCCGACAACGCCCTCGGTTTGGTTCGGGCACGGGCCAAAGCCATCATCATGGACAGATGTGGACTCCATCGTTTTGTTGATGAGGTTAGAATCATCATTGGCCCCAAGTTCGACATGTTGATCAAACTGGACAATGATCGTGATGACTTGACTTTTGTTGAAGAACTTGTTGGACATGAAGCTGGAAAATCCCTCATGAAGTCCAAGAATATGATGTGCATTTCATTACCAGTACAAGCCAAAGATCGAAGATTCATCCTGGATTCTGGCAGCGGACACGACCTGATTTCTGCAAGGAAAGCTGAAAGGATGAACTTGAAGCAACGAACTTGTGATCCCATCATGTTCCACACCGCCAATGGTTCAACTGCTACTCAAACGGAAGCGGAGATTGACCTGGGAACCTTTGATATGACATCTCATGCTTATGTACTGGACGACACTCCGTCTGTGATGTCTCTTGGGAAACGATGCATGGAAGAAGGATACTCCTTTGTATGGCCATCTGCTCAGATGCCTTTCATGATTACGAAGGATGGAGAACGCATCGATCTGACAATCCATGACAACATCCCCTATGTTGATCTTGGAACATACGAATGCACTCCTCATGAATGCCATCATGCATCGAAGATCCATGACATATTGACACATTCTCAAGTTGGATTCAACGATTTCAACAACATAGATGATGTTGGTCAACCCTCACGAAGAGTTCATCTCGATGGAGAAAGCGGTCTTGAAACATCGACTGAGGACCACAATTGTTCCCGGTACGTCAAGAAGCTCAAGAAGAAGAAGAAGAAGAGAAGAGCAATGAACCGGCAAAAACATTCGGCAACTCCTGGAGAAGAGGAAGGACCACCTGAAGACGGCGAATATGAACCTGGAACTCCGTTTGACGGGCCTCCTGGTGACGAGACTGACTTTGAAGATGATGGTCATGGTGCTCCTGAAGACGCCGCTGAAGGTGATGAAGGTGACATTGAGATCGATGTTGTCGAAGGTGAATCCAGGGTAGCCAAAAGGGGAACACTCAAGAGAGAAGCTAATAGCTTGAATCACAAATTGACCCACAGATACAAGAATCCATATTGCGACTCATGCATTCGTGCAAAGATGAAGCACTTCAAGACTCGTCGTGGTGCATACAAAAGGGAACTCAAGAAGTTTGGCGACCTCATTACCTTTGATGCGGTGGACACATCCAAAGTCCATGATGACGTATTGGTCCTCGAGAAGGAAGTGCTGGTTGTCAGAGACTGTTTTACAGGAATCATTGGTGCTTATCCATCTGACAGAATGACCAAAGACGATGTAGTCAGAGCGGTGAAGCAATTCATCGGCGCCAAGAAGGTCAGACAGGCCTACTCTGATCATGCTCCTCAATTCATTGAAGCTATGAATGAGATGAAGATACCAATTGATCATTCGTTGCCTGGGAGACCTCAAACCAATTCAATTGCCGAAAGGACAACCAATTTATCCTCACAGCTACTTCTACATGTCTTTTGGAAGCTGGATTACCACCTTGTTTCTGGAGAACAGCAATCCTTTGTGTATGTCATCTACTCAACGTAGAACCCAACGATGATGAATTGAGCGCTTGGTGCAAACTCCACGGATCTGAATTTGCTGGCAAACTCATTCCCTATGGTGCTCGTGTGAACTACAAGCCTCCGAAGACCAGAGAAGCAGGACAACTTCACAAGTTTGGACCTGACTCTATTCCAGGAGTGTTTGCAGGGTATCACATTGGTCCAGGGATGCATTGGTCAAGACAATACAAAGTATGGCCTCTGAGTGAATTCGTACATCAGAATCTTGGTGACGATGCTAGCAAACCTGAACACCGTCTTCTCAAACCTCATTTGACTGAAAAGGTCGAGATGGTCACTCCATTGACATTTCCATGCAAGCAAGAGTATGAGAGGGTGAACACCACATTGGAAGGAATGAAAGAAAGAGAAATCCTCGATGGCGATCCCTCCAAGGTGCCTCATGGAGATGATGAAGAACATGACCATGACGAAGACGATGACGAGCTTGATGACGGAGATGACGGTGGACCTGGACCAAGTGGTGGAAAAGTTTCAAAGAAGCCTCTTGATGACTCAGAGGACATCTTCGACAAGGATAAAGATCCAGAAGAGATGACTCTCCAGGAACTCATTGACGCCCAACCGGATCATTGGAAGTCGGGCAAAGCTGGAGATGGGAAGGTGTACCTCAATGATGATGGTGAGAAGGTCAAGTTGAATGTCAAGGGTTACCCATACAAGATTGGAGATGACGGTAGACGAATGTTCAAAACGTCATTGCGTCCCAAAGGGACCTATTCTCCTGAAGAATGGCGCAAGCTCTCTCAATCTGACCGGAACACCATCCTCAAAGCCGAGAAGAAGAAGTTGGAGAAGAAAGAGGCCGATGACAAAGCCAAAAGATTGGTCGAAGAGAAGAAGAAGAAAGCAATGAAGAAGGAGAAGAAAGATTCAAAGAAAGACAAGGACGAGCCGAAGTCCAAGGACGATGAAGGAGGTGATGAAAGTAAGAAGGATGACTCTCATTCAAAGTCAAAGAAATCCGATGCAGGTGTTGGTGAAATTGTGAAGAACAAAGTTACCTTACCTATCACATGTACAAGTACATATCTTGATCTGTACGACATAGTCGATGATGACGATGTCCATGGAAAACGATACATTGATTGTCGAAAAGTGAAGAGGAATGCTGATGCTAGTCCATGTTCCGATGCTTCTACTGATGTCCCGGACGACGAGGAATATCTCACTGAATGGGATGAGTGGTCGGAGGTCGAGAAAGGACGTGGCCCTAAAGCATCGTGGAGTGGTGAAGTTTGGAGCACATTGTCAGGTGAGATTTCAAGATTCTCCGTGGCTACGCCAGGTGGATCGACGATGATCAAGAATGGCAAGTGTGTTAGTGTCAAGGACGTGAAGAACATAGCCACTGATGATGATGAATACATTGCATTCCCAACTATGCCGTGTACTTCTGCATCCAATCAAAGTCACCGAACCAAGATACAATCAGGGGGCCTTGGAAGTAAGCTCTTCAACGCAATGGTTTCACGACCTGTGGGCAGAGCTGAAATTGAGTCCAACCCAAAGGCCAAAGAGGCTATGCTCAAGGAGTGGAAAGGCCTTCGTGATCAAGAGGTATTCGACTTTACAATGGTTCGTGAATATGACGATGTTGTTGCAGAGGCCAAGAAGAATAAAAAGGAAGTACATATGGCCAGGGTCCATGGCATATGTGTGGAAAAGAATTACCAGTTGTCCGAGGACAATCCTGGTCGAAAGTTCAAGGGAAGAGGCGTTCTACTAGGCAACCAGGTGAAGAATCAACATTGGGAGGCAGCATTCTTCCAAGACTTGGGAAATTCCCCGGCTTCCTTCGAAGCCTCACGATGGGCCGATTTCTACGGATGTCTTCCTGGACACTCCGTCAAGCTGGCAGATGCGATTCAGGCATACATCCAGGCCAAGTTGAAGGGACCTTTGTGTTGGGTGGAGTTACCCACTGATGCATGGCCTCCTGAGATACAGTACTGGAAGTTTCGTCGCCCTGTCGTAAGACTCGACAAAGCCCTGTATGGACATCCCGATTCAGGCACGATGTGGGAACAACATTGTGACAAGAAAGTTCAAGAAATTGGTTTTAAACCCATTGGAGAGGAATGGCCTTCTATGTATTTTCATGATGAGCTCAAATTGCTGTTGGTAATCTATGTGGATGATCTTAAGCTTGCTGGGCCCTCCGAAAATCTGGCCAAAGGTTGGGAAATGCTGCGCACTGTTCTGCGCATTGAACCCGAAACCGACCTGGGACTTTACTTAGGATGCGTTTTATCCCAAGGTGAGACCCAGTTGCATAATGGTAAGAAAGTCAAGACCATAACTTATAACATGGAAGGATTGTTAAAGTTATCGGTGGAAAAGTATCTTGACATCATTGGTAAGGACACGAAATTGAAAAAGGTATCAACTCCAAGCCTTCCAGAGGAAACGAAAAGCAGCCCATATCGAGCTCCTTCCGATGGAAAACGCAAAGTTGAGTGTCCTTGGTGTGCACATTCCTTCGATCCAGAGATGCCTGCTCTCTCCGAGACTGGCAACTCACGTCCTGGCCAAGACAGTGAGACACTGAGCCGAGGGAATCTAGCTCCGCATGCAGCTAGTGTGCTTATGAAGCTGCTGTATGCAGCCCGCATTGCGCGGTTTGACCTTTTGAGATCCATCAATGCATTGGCACGTAATGTGACCAAATGGACAAAGGATGATGACGCCCGTCTTCATCACCTAATGTGTTATGTTAATTCCACATTGTCCCTCAAAATGATAGGATGGGTCGGAGACAAAATTGAAGATCTATCATTAGGACTATTTGCAGATGCGGATTTCGCTGGATGTGCCCAATCCTTGAGATCAACATCAGGATCGCACTTACAAGTCCAAGGCAAGTTCACAAGATTCCCACTTGCTGGTGGAAGTAAGCGACAAGGGTGTGTTAGTCATTCTACCCCCGAAGCTGAAATTGTGGCTGCAGATACTGCACTTAGGACTCTAGGAATACCCGCATTAAGTCTGTGGAAAGTCTTAGCCAAAGTTTTTCCTCAACTCCTGTTTCATGACGATAATCAAGGTATGATTGGTGTTGTCAGATCAGGACGGAATCCAACCATGCGTCATTTGGAGCGCACACATGGTATTTCCATTGCCTCCATGCATGAACACTTCCAAAAGGATCATTTTGTGTTGATCTATGAAATTACAGCCAAAATGGCAGCCGATATCCATTCTAAAGGGTTCAAGAATCCCATGGCATGGAAGAAAGCTTGTATGCTAATCAACTTGTTGGAACCTCAGGACTTGCAGAGCAAAGAAGTATTGGACATGTTGCAGCCAAGCACCGATGTCGATATGACTACTCGCCAAGTCTTCCAATCAAAGACTGAGGATATCCCAAACTTCCCATACACTGAAACCCCTATTTTGCCGAAAGAAGTGTATAGGAAGGGTTGTACTAGTAAAGAGAAGCTACAATACTTGCCAGGTATGGATCCCATTTTTGTCGTCAAGCAACCGGTGTTTTATCGTCCCAAGCCACCCGGCTTGATTGTGCCGCCAGATGTGTTGAGATCCACATGGGTTCTTCTCAATGGTGCATGGACAAAGGTCGAACACCGTGCATCTCCACCAGAGCAGGCTATCAGATTTGATAAGTGGGTTGAACGAGCGTGTTTTCAGTATCATTCGCCCAACAAGCAGCCGTTGATCCCGGACACTGTTTCACAATCCGTTTCAACGACTTCAACCCACCGGGTGATGTCGTCAAAGCACGTGCATGCCCCGCCTGCCCACTCGAGCTCACTACGTGACTCGTGTGCGTCAACACCACGTGACCGTGTACAGCATCCGACCGACTCACCAATGCTGATGTTCTCGGTTGATGCATTGTTTTTAGATGCACAGACATCACCGTCTCAACACCCGAAATCCATTCACCAGTGCCTTCAGCCAGCCACACGTGTGATCAATACGCTTATGCGCCTTGTTCATGGGGGGAGTGAGGGTGAAGGATGGCATTCGCACAGTGACAAGGGGCATCCACAGTCCACTTCAACACCTGGCCTATGTCATACGCATCCGGAATCAGACATCAATGATAATATTCCGCATGTAAAATCCACTCGAAAATCCCAAATGCTGGACAAGAAAAATGAAGATCATTGGCAGTGGGATGGGAAAGAGACATTGATCCGAATTCACAAAACGCCAAGAAGGCAGAACTTTGTGCCACAGGATTGCGAAGACTGTCCTTGTGACCCTAGGATCATATGTGATGAGAGGGAAACTGAACAAAAGTTCAAAACTAACACTCGAGTGATCAAAGACATATGGAGATTCAAGGGCGACAATCATGAATCAACAAACAAGTTGAATGAATTTTGGACAGGAAAATCGACATTCAAGGTGCTCGCCAATGCTGAAGTGATCGATGGAGGTAAGAACTGTAAAGTGAGTCAGGGAGTAATCACGCTCTGCACCAATTGCAATGACTTGAATATTATTCCCGTCACTGATGTTTTTGTCCCCTATCAATATCACATTGAAGTAGGCAAACATGAGGTTGACCATCCCAAAGTGTCGGTAATCCTTTGGAGAGAAAAGAAAAACAGAACTTTGGAATTTCAATTTTCCAAATCACCTTGTGACTTGATGACATCAAAGTATGCGAAGTTTTCCCTTGCAATCAATTTGATCGAAGTTCCTCAAGCAGTCCCATGCTTCGTCTTGTTATGTTCGGAAGAGAGAAACTGGTTTACGTTCTTGCAGAACAAAATGAAGGACGAAATGAAGTTTCATGTCGTACCAATCACTGAAGATGACGACATGCTCTCTCCGTACGGAATCAGTAAAGCAAGGCGATGCCTTCGGACCAAACTTGATTCAGTGTTCTTTGCAGGTCCATGTACAGGAGGTTCACCATGGAACCGAATCAACCGATGGGTAAGCGAAGCAACGACACAACTCATCGAAGCAAAGAAGCAGATCTTCTGGGCGATGTGGGAAGTGTTCGCATCAGTGCTAAGTGAACTTATCAATATGGGATCACCAGCCTTGCTTGAGTTGCCTAGAGGTTGTGACTATTGGAAGGACCGTAGAATGACTGACCTTGTGGAAGGAACCGTATCTCATGAGCCCAAATTTGATGGATGCATGTATGGTTTGAAATCACAGTTCCAAGAAACTCCCAAACCAATCAAGAAACCATGGAAGATTGTTACGTGGGGGGTGTCTTTTCCGAAGCTTCATAGAAGATGTGACCGCCGTCATGACCATGTTGAATGTGCCGGTAGGGAAACTCGCATTACTCAAGTTTACACCAAGTGGATAGCCAAGATCATCATGAATGGAATCAATGATCATGTAACCAGGAATTGTCCATTTGTGAACGTCAAAGTGATGAAACGTTGGAAACCGCTTGCATGTGATGAACAATTGAAAGCTGAAATGTCTCGTGATTCCGAGAATATCCGCAGTCACCCAATCAAGTCGGTGGCAACATCCGTTTGTGCTACTCGAGAGCTCGACGCCATTGACCACTCGTTCGAGCGATCGCTACTGCACTGGTGCCTTTCGAGATTGACATCAACTTCGGTTCTTTCCTCGTGGCACTTTTCATTTTCGTGTCGACCGCTTTCTGAATTCGACTCCGATTGGTTGTTACGAGTCCTACGGTCCGTACAACTATTTCCGTTGCTCGGGTTGTTGTTACGAGACCTACGGTCCGTACAACTT
The DNA here is from genome assembly GCA_947184155.2 of Cladocopium goreaui. NCBI lineage: Eukaryota > Dinophyceae > Suessiales > Symbiodiniaceae > Cladocopium > Cladocopium goreaui. The sequence continues at coordinate 296,339 of CAMXCT020005101.1, read as the reverse complement.
TCCTCTGTACAAAGCGGGATGGCCGAAACCCATGATCTGAACTCAGTAGGGCAATTCTCAGGAAGCCGAATCACCGTTGCATTACGAGTGCTGAAAGGATTGTCCGAAGGAACCATTACAGCCAAGACTCCATCACCATTCCGAGACACCCGAGGCTCGAATTTCCGCCTGATCTCAGATGAGGACAATGCCAATCAATGGATTAGATTTGGCATGCCACCTGCAGTTGTCTACTCAGCTTATTTCGCGAACTCCAGGCACACCAGTGAAGCAACTGCGCAAGCCCTGGAAGTAGCCTACAAGTTGTTGCAGAGAGCGCAGGATACTGAGAAGAAATGTTCCGGATGGGAGTTTTTATCAAAAGGGTCGAGATTCGTGAAGGTCTTTGCCAGCAGATGCCCATATGAAGATGCAACGATGGGACGCTTCATGGACAAAGAGATCTATGACAGACTTGATGAGCTCTGGATCGTATTGTCCAAAGGACACTTTCCCGAACCTTTTGATGATCAAACCGCTGCTGCAGAAACTGAGGCGAAGATCCGAAACATGAAACAAATTTATCGAGGAACACCGTCATTCAACACAGATCCAAGTGCAACATCATGGCTAGCTGTGACAAGGACCGCCGAATACTTCAAAGTCATGGACGAGCTGACCAAGGTGAATCCGAAGTCTCCATCTGACAATGATAGCTATTTGACGGCAATGAAACACATGGTTGAGATCCAGATGAGGCACCTAGGACATGCGTTGAGATATCACAACGAGCAGACCCCATCGAATCAGATCATCTTGCAGGATGTGATGAAAGATGTGATCGCTTTTGAAACCAACCAACCGAAAGGAAGGAGTGCAGCCCAGAATCATTTCTTATGTTTGTTGGCCCTTGGCACGACACTCGAAAGACACAAGACCAGCGCTCGAGGAGATGGGAATTTGTCGAAGATAGCAGAATTATCCGAGATCCAGTTCTCGATCCTCAAAGTCTTTGACATCCCTCAGGGAATCCTGATTGGACATGGTTACAATGTCTCGATTGCCGATGAAGGAGCCAGATACACTGAGAAAGAAAGACGTCATGCCTGCCACAGTTCCCTCAAAGATTTCACCACAGTGATGACCGAGACTCAAGCTGGAACAGCTGGAGGCATGCACAATTTCGACAACTGGGATATCCCCTTGAACTTCAATGATGGACGAAAACCCGACGAAGTCGACTTCTGGAACAATGAGGAACCTTCATGGGTAAATGATGATACATCAACTGGACCAAGTGCCCAGAGTGCGTCCACTCCTCCGGAGGGACCACAACCACAGGCATCGCAACAATCACAAAGTTCGAACATTCAGCCGAAGAAGATGCCAAGATCATCAACTGGCGGAGGTGCATCTTCGTCGACCCATGCAGCCTTCCGATCTGGACCTGGGGCGACATCTCAGGGTCGTACCGAACCAGAAAGAGATGAAAATTGGATTCCAACTGAAGACTGGATGAAGAGGAGGAAACCTTCAACCGTGGAAGTGCGTCTCCATGCTGCCGAAGATTATGCACGTGAAGAGCAGAGAATCGCATTCTTGCGATCCGGCAAAGATTTTGTGCTTTCCATCGTAGAGGGCCCTCACACTACTTACAAGTATGGAACCAATTTGGTCTGGAAACAGTATTTGAGAAGATTGACATTTCATGCTGCTCTGTCTTTCAACATGTTGACAGAAGGACAACTTGACTCCCACATGATCAATGAGAGCGACTACGAATGGTTGAAGCTCTACCACTACATCATCACGACCACCGAGTTTGTCAGATGCAAAGGATATCCAGTTACGGAGGTCCTAGCTATGTTGACATTGGGCATTGAAGATACAGTGGAGGGCGAGATTCGAAACAAGCTCAAGAAGTTGGGAAACAAGATTGGACAGTTCATCATCGGGAAGCCTTGGATGGATCAATGGGACGAATTGGGAGGACAGGTGAGAAACAACAAGGCACTCATCTTGACGGATTTGACCTACCAAACGAGATCTAGCTCGAGAATCATCAATGACATTGAGGCTGGGCTCAACAACATGGGTCTTTCATCCATCAAGGTGTACCAACTTCCCTATGAATCCCTAGAGAAGCCCGAGGATTTCTTGAAACTGGCAACGAAAGCATTGACTTTCCTACGAACCAACGCCAACACGTTCTCAAGTGCCACGGTTCATATTTGGATCTCTTTCGCAGCACTGTTCAGAGGACAAAATCGCATGCTGATGCCAAATGCAGACTTCATCATCAAATTGGCGGAGATCATCACAGATATCAGCCAAGCAGCACCTCTTCCAATTTTCGTCAACATTCTGAAAGACGCCCGGTTTCTTGGGTCCCAATCTTCGATTGTATCCATGCCCGAGGAGCTTGCAAGAATCTTGAAGGAAAAGGGCATCATTCACTCCACCAATGAAAGATTCTGGAAACAGATATATGCATGTGGACGTGAGCCTTTCTATTGGAAAGAAGGTGAAGGCAAAGAAGTCATTTGGGCCATGCTCGAAAAGTCACTGATGCGACAGAAGGTCTTTTTGCATTGTGCCATGGATCATGATACAGTCCATGACCTGAATGAAGAATGTGTCCATGTGAAGAACACCGGATTTGACATTGAAACCATCAAACGATGCACAGAACATCCACGAATCGTTCCCAGCATTCGTGCTGGAGAAATAAGAGATGCTCAAGCTGGATCGGCAAACATCATCGGAGGGATGAAGCACATGAAAGATTCGGTCCAGAGAAAAGCATGGTCAGACATTCGACGAGGAGTATTCACCCCGGAGCCCCTGACAGATGTGGATGAGCATTGGGTTGAGGTGACCGAAGATTCCGAATTGATGTGCGATGTGTGCAAAGGATTTCATCAAAATGATTCTCGATTGAATACCTGCACTGAGAACCGCACAAGATGTCTGAATTGCGCAAGCAACTGGTCAAGATCGGCAATCTACGGAACTGAAGACATTGGGATGGATGAATTTTCACAGGATGCAAGAGTAGCTGCAAGATTGCTCAACATCTACAATGAGTGCGTTGACTGGAGAGAAATGGAAGCCGAAAAGGACCTCCGTGGATTCTTGGTCACTGCGACACTTGCAATGCTATCAGGATACAGGACGACCAGCGATGTACTCAAACAGGTATCACATCGAGGTGCCATCCGCATGCCTGCATACATGGTGAAGGGAAAATGCAGACGAGACCTGTTACCCCAATTCACTGTGCAACGTGAAACACGAACAGAGGATTGTGGAGGTGGATCACACCGAATTCGATGGTTTTACAGACTGCTTTGGGATGGTGGAAACGTCGCTTATCATGACTACATGAAGACCGTGTTGACCAAGGAGGAGATGGCATCCATGCTCAATCCAACCGCGACAGCTGAGTATGTCGGCGACATTTTCGAATTCTGGCTTGGGATGCTTGACCTGGGTATTCAATTCCCTACTATGTTTGGTGGATGGGGGGCAAACCTTGACAGTTGCCTCGCAGGACTGGAGGAATCATTCTGGCTCTTCAGCAGTTCATGTCGACCTACCGACACCATCAACACGAAGCGAAACCGATCCAGGAAAGCGTACATCCCACCGGTCGAGAACGATATGGTGACAACAGTCCTGAAAGAAGCGGGAATCTTCAACCTACTCCTACAGAAGAAGATCACCAGAATGCCGGTACTCCCGGAAGCCAACTACGATGACCACCCTGAGATGATTGAAGTCTCATCAAGCGATGAGGAGATGGATGAAGTTGGCGAGCATGAAGAGGAGACCACGTCGCCTACGGCGCGAGGCCCTCGAGCAGAACAGACTTCAGGAGAAACTGATGCCGGAGGTGGTGACATCGAAATTGAGGAGGATGAAGAGGACATGGGGGGCCAACCTTCGGAGGCGAAGAAGCGCCGAACTGAGGTGCGGAACATCCGTGATCAATTTGAGAAGTTGATTGCTGAAGCATCGAGTGTTCAATATTGTTTCATTTGTGGTGGAATGCATGACATTGATGAATGTACCACACCAGATGACGAGAACATGAAGGACACTTTATGGCGCATGAGACTGATCATGGACCAGAAGTCCAAATCCCCATCGTCTTCGGAAAGATCCAAAGCTGCGACAAGAGGCAGAAAAGACAAGCTCCCGAAGAACATCATGCCGCAAGGGAAACGTTGGGGAAGAACCAGATTCACTGAGAAAGAAGAAGTGACCAAATGCTTCTACAGTCAGTCAGCCTTCATGTACGACATTGGTGACCGTGAAGAAGGCGGACAGTACTTAGTGAATGGCATCGAAGTCAGCCCAATTAGCCGAGGTGTGAAGAATCGTCATGAGCTTGATATGCTTATTGAACGAGCAGCTGAAGAATCCCCGCCTGTATTGCCGACCATTGAGGAGCTGAACGCTTGGAACCCCAAAGACCATGATGCATACGTAAAATGGCTTACTGAAGAAAGAAAACAGTATGGGGACAACTGGAATTTCAAGTACATCCAACCATTCACACATGGCCACAACATCGGTACACTTCAACTTGCTCGCATCAATGGAGAAGAATATCTTGGATATGGATGGAGTAACGTGAAGCGATATGGCGAGAATGAGTGGATGGGCAACAAGTGGGAAAATCCGCAATGGATAGTCGAATTGTCAAAGAGATTCAATGCAGCGCTACGCCACTCCGTGGGTTGCGTCAAGGACAATCGAAATCACCGTGGACTACCATGCGATGAAGCAGGTTGGGTCAATGTCGAGTCGATCTTGAAGTACGACAACATCTGGAGAGACAAACATACATTGGCTGGAACGACCCGCGTCAACTACCCAGTGCTTGTTGAGAGATGGAACAATTTCCAGAGAGTGATCTTCACTGAGTACAAGCAGACGAAAAGAATCCGAGCTCAAGTGCTAGGACTCAAAGTCACAAAAGGTGAATTGGAACACGTCATGAACAACTTCAATGATGGATTGACCTCGAGACTTGAACGACACACGCTGAGGTTGGAGATCGGCACAGCAGATCGAGAGATATGGCTTTGGCCGGTGGCAATCCGAGCCCCTATGGCCAATTCGAGAGTTCAAGGCGGTGTGCACATCGAAGACAAGAAGACTTCCTACCAGATGAACCCAGGAGTCGGATATACTCTTGGAGGAGGATTTCACTGCACCACTTTTGACAACATCGCCCAAATCTTCAGAGAAGGACTACGTCCCGGAGGAGGAGGCGACCGCATCAATACGTTCTTCGTGCCATTCGCACCGTGGGACGTGCGAAGTCAGACGGTGCTGCGATTCAGGAAGATTGATCAAACTGATCTTGTCTACATATACATCACGTACGATTCCATCGCCAAGTTCTCCCCTCGATTATCGGCAGACGGACACATTTTGGTCCAAGAGACAATTCCTTTCGAATCATTCGATGCAGTTTGGTACTACGATTGGAAGGAAAAGGACTACTACCGTCTCATGATCACAAAGGGAAAAGATCAGCTTGTACTTTCTGTGCAAGGAGCAAGGAGGGTGGCCACCATTGAACGATTTGACAAACTCATTGGGAACATTGTACCTGATGAATCATCGCCCGATCTGAACGAACTTCGAAAGCTTGTCGACATCAAGACCGGTCACTTCAGTCATGCTCGCAGATTATTCCCTGGACATCCGGATTGGAATGATGCAATATCACTTTTAGCAGTCACTCATCATCCCAGCAAGGAAGACCATCGACTATGCCCCGCATGTCTGATGGAGACCCCTGCATCACTATCGATTTGTGTGATGTGCAAAGGATTTTTGGTCAGTCATGGATGGAGGAAGCGAATCAAGATCACCGTGGCTACTGTACCAAATGCCGAATCACGTCCTCGAGAAGAAGATCTCAAAGACCATGTCAAGAAAGCATGGGAGGAAGTGAAAATCGATTTGACAGGTGAAGATGATGACGACGAACTGATGCAAGATGATGATGACGTCACCATGAAGAGTCCAGAACAAGAACCTCAACCAGAAGAAGAAAATGATGATCAAGCCTCGAAGAAAGGCGACATCAATGATGAGAGAAGAGACTTCAGAGAGCAAGATGAGGTCGATAAATTTCTCAATGAGGAAGGAAAACAAACCGATGAGAATGACGATGAAGAGAAAGAAGACGGTGAAATCAACATTGAAGAGTACGAGGCCGGAGAAGCTCATGATGCAGTGATTGAGTACCCCAAATGGCTGAAGAGGGTTGAGTTTGGATCAAAGGTCCTACCAATCGAACCATGTACAATTGGAGATGCTCAGCCGGAGCTCATCAAAATCCTCCTGTTACAGATTGGGTTGCACATCGTCAGGATCTACAGACTATTCCAACGGAACTTCTGTGGAGACATTGAAACGGCATGGCAACACTTTCAACAGAACCAGAAATTCAGGATGGACTTGGATTCAAGAGTGCCATACCTAGGTGAGGATGAAAATGGTGAACTCATCGAACCAACTGCACAACAGATGAAGGAGCTATACCAAGAAATCGGCCGACCACAACAAAAGGACGACATCGGGGAAGAGGGATTCGTCAATGCATACTATGGGGCAGTGGTACTCAAGCGACTTCTCGTATATACCCTTGAATGTGGTTACACATATGAAGACTTGCAAAATATCTTCTACGACGAAGAGATGGAGAAACTGTCGAAACGTGACACATCAAGGGATGAGATGAGAAAGACCACAGCTGCCCGCGAAGCCCTTGACCGACAAGACGTCATGGTCAGAAGAATCATTGCAGGTGCATACAAGGTGAATGCTGTTTATTTCTTCAGGAACGTCGACTTTCAAGACACAATCACATTGAACCCTGTCGACATAGTGTGTGCTCTTCGACCACCACTTCGAAGAATATCAGTTTTGCATCTGATCCTTCAAAATGGCCGACAATTGCCACGACCTCTACTCCAGAAGCTGTATGATGCGATCAATGACTATAACCACATCAAGCAACGGGATGATCAACGACCAAGATGGGGCATCCACATGTCAGAAGCCCACCTGGTCGCGATTGCTGATACCCCGGTTCCTGCCGATCGTGAACGGGCTAACCCGGCAGCTGGCAAATCAAAAGCAGCCCCGAAAGCAGCACCGACACTGGGCAGAGTGTCAAAAGCGAAAGCATCATCATCAGCAACGTGGAGAACCGTCGAAGCTGCTCCTCCGCCGAAACAAGCTCCAGTACCTCCGCCACAGAAAGGTGGAAAAGACCAAGGAAAAGGTGAAAGATCTTATTCACACCGTGGTGGCGACTGGAATCATCAAGGATACTATGGGTGGGGATACAAACGATAAGTCGACATGACCTCTGCATAGGTCCTGATTGAACCTGGCGAAACGAGGCAGCAATCATTGCTCGAGATTTACCTCTACTTCATTTCGAATGATTTTTGAGAGGACTCTGAGCCGGCTAATTTAGAACCACATTTTTTTTGAACATCATTGCACGAAACGCTGAGTTTCTACAGCGGTCTACATCTCAACCGACGAAGGAACGGGGAGGTAAACTTCTAGTTCCATAGTCATCTTCGTATTTCGATTTTATTTTCATGCTTGAGTGGAATTCCATGCTGGCTACGCCACATCGGATGAACCTCAATGCTGTACATAGACTACGTCTTGTCAGCGTGCATGTGAACAGAACCTTTATTTCATTTTTTTGTAGAGATCGTAGCAAGCCGCATTGTAGATATGAAGTTCTGAACGAACATTCAACTCTCTAATTCAACAAATGTAAATTGCAGAATGGGAGGTTTAAACTGGCTCTCCTGCGCGTGACTGACAAAGTCAGTCATGCGTGGGGGGTGCGAATGGGGACTATACCACAGCGTACAATAGTAACCCCATGTAAATAGCCATGTACCACTCCAGCCAAAGGGTCAACCGCAAAACCCTTTGGCTCAAGCCACCTTACTGCAATTGTCCGAGCAAAACAGAAAGCCATGCTGAAGCTGTGAACTGGACATCATTGACCCACACGAGAACAACCCGTTCCTATACCATCAAGAAGCACATATCGGAGGAAATCTCCGATTCACAAATGCAGTATATCTACATATATTAATAAAAAGATCCCAATTTTTGAGTGGTTAAGCCCCCATGATCATTGCCCTTCACTGCTCCGGAGTCCCGGAGGTCTCAGTACCAGCCCTGTCCGCGCTTCTGGATGTGCGCGTACCCGTGGTGGAGCTCGAGGACGGGTTGGGCTGCCCTAAGAAATTGCCATAGAAATGGGAGAGAACCATGGAAAAATGATGGACAAATGACGATGATGATGATGATGATGATGAGGATGAGGATGAATGATGATGAGGAGGAGGATGAGGATGAGGATGAATTATGAGGAGGATGATGATCCCTTTATTTGAATGGGAACAACTATGGAACCATGATGAAAAATAAGGATGATCATTTGTTTAAATGTCGAAACCTATGGTAAAACCACGCGCGGAAGAATGATGAACAAGTATGATGATCCCCTTACAATCATTAGAATTCAGGATGCTCCATTTTCAGAGGAAACAAAATCAAAACCCTCTTGCTTGAAGAGGCTGACCGTCTCCATTCTGCCATGTCTCTTCCTTAGCGACAAGGTTGCCTTGGGGCTTGGAATTCATGTGCATTTCTTTGGACAACCCAAGTTGTTCAACATCTGAAACTTTGAGCTTCATGTCAAACCCGGATTCATACATCCTGACCATTGTAGATAATTGGGGGAGTTACTCTGAAGATGGTGATGAAAAGACTCTGAGGTCATGGCTTTACACCGCGGTTCAGAAGTTGCAACAGCCAGGGGCACAGATGCCATCCCATGCCATGCAGGCGTCAGTTGGTGTTGCTGGGTTTTGGATGGTTTTAACACTTGTGATTCAAGCTGAATCTCCGATCAAGGCAGCAAGTTACGACAACTGCTGACGTCCAACACCTTCAGGCGTGAACATGGAGCGGATCTCAAGCATAGATCCGTTGGGTGCTCATTTATAGTTTCTTTTAGATTTTGTAGCATCCCCATTTGAGCATGATCAGAAATTGTGCACTGGATCTCCCTGCAGACAGCTGCGAGAATCCACTTGCAGGAAGAGCTGCGAGCCAAGCCTCCTGCGCCAGCAGGATCCCCAGTGGCTGTCTCCCACCACGGCTACACCAAGCGTTGGATCGATGATCGAGGTGTCTGCGCCTACAAATGTGTCCGAGGTGCGAAAATGCATCGCTGAACCAATGTTTTCCGCCAAAATGGGGATTGATCAATATCTATTAATATCTATGATAGCCAAAAATTATGAATAATTAATAATACCTATTACATCGATATACATCAATTATATAATCTTTTGCAGGGATACATCCCCATTTACAAGCTATTTTGGGGATTCACCAGGGCCGCCAGGGTTTTGAACCATGACGGTCTGCTGCCAGGACGTTCAGATGATGCTTCGACAGCAGGAACAGCGACGTTTGGGCGACGTTTCGCAGATGGAGATGCGCTTGGGAGCTCAGCTGAGTGGTTGATGTCTCGACCAACCCGGGTGGTTTCATTAAGATCTACTGTAAAAGATTGTAAAAGAACATCCAAGCCGTTTATGTGGGGATGATTGGTGATGATTTGGGAGTGACTTGTTTCAGTGTCGAAAAAGCCGCCAGCGGTGAGATTGATCGGCAAACTGTTGATTTCAGGCCTGCACGGCTTGCGCGCGTCCATCGACGGATGCCTCAAGAGTTCCGACCTTGAGGCTAGCTGCTGAAACAACTGGCAACCAGAAGCAACCAGCGGCAACCAGCGGCAACTGGTTGTATCATGTCTGGCATTTGGGGCGAACAGTAGCACTTGGTGCAGGCGTTGCGGGAGCGACTGACGCGAGAGCTAGATGAGATAGCGCGGAGATGCAAAGAGGAGGGCTGGAAGTCCTGGCCAAGGTTCTCCAAAGTTCTAGATTTAAATGGCACCTAGAGCAATGCCCAATAATTAGTATCTTTTGGACTTGTCATCCATTTAAATGCACACTCACTTCAACTTTGAATTGGGTTCACAGGAGCTTGCGTCCCTCGCAAAGTGGCTGCAGACGGATGCAGCTGCAGAGAGACAAAAGCAGCAGGTCGAGTCGGGGTCAAAGATTTTTGTTCTCTGTGGAATAACGATGATGACAAGGGGGTATACCGTACGGTATACCACAAAAATGTTTTTTTTTTTAAAATAGGGAAAAGGATGAGAAACAATCAGGATTTAGGGGTACACTATTTTTTGACAAGCCTACTTGTTCATCCAATCTTGAAGGATTAGGTTTGACAAGTTCTTGGATGAGCTAGGTTGTCTAAATATTAGATCGTGTACCTTTTGCTACTATAGATAGTGTGACAAACATGGAGATCCCATGGGCCGATCCACCGCGCTAGGAGAACTTCCAGAAGCTTCGATCCAAGGCACTAGCACTTCACTGTCGACAGGATTAGAATATGGGTTTGTCTGTAAATAGTGTACCCCTACACCCAATGGTTAATGATCATTATCCCTACTAAATGGCTATAATTGGGGGTATACCGCATTTCCAGACATACCCATATGTTGATTTTGATTTTGCCACAACAGCAACAGGAAAGAGCTTGGAATCTTTTGGACACGTTGGAACAGGTCGAATCGCACCTGTCTCTGGTGGAGTCTGGCAGAAAAGAGGTGCCTTTGTCTTCTTGTCTTCTTCCTGCCCATGTTGTGGAAACATGGCAAGGAGTTTCTGACAGTGCACACCTGAAAGTACGAAAAAGCCACGGGTTTTCAATCCACATCCTGCCAGTGGTTCGAACGGCTTCAGGCTGCAGAGCCTCGTCCAGCTAGCAGCCAGGCTGATCTTGCGCACGCAGGATATCAGGAGCAATGTTTGACAACTAAAGTTGACTTTGATGATTAGTTTTCCTGTTTCATCAAATGGTTCTCTTCAGGAAGCAGTACTGCGTGCTTAGGGTTGTGCCACAGGGGGCTAAACTGCCACCCAGAAGACTTCTTCTTTGATTGCCGTGTCATTCTGGAAGGGGTCTTCCAATTTTGCAATAGACCCACAAATGCAAGAATCGGCTTTATCATGCTTCATCATTTATCATCATATTCCCCAGAAGATCGCAATAAGGTGGGGGTACAATATCAAAATTATCCAAATTTCAGGCAAACCCATGTCATTCATCAACGATTCTGATAGGAGCCCCTTGCCCCAGCTGAGATGCGCTCGAATGAACCCAGGCATTGGAGCAGCTCCGAGCAGTTTCACATCAGATTTTTCTTTATTTAATTCATTTATTCAATGGATGCGACAAGGATGAATCCATGTTTTTTTTTTATTTTTCCTGGAAAATAGAGAGGATTTTATCCAGTTGAGCAAGGTCAATGGGATGAAACGACGAGTGAAAATCCATAGCAGAGTTTTGGCAAAGCGTTCACCTCTGGCGGTTGCGAAGAGGCAGCCAACTGCAGATGACTTGGCGCTGAGGCTGCCTACTCAGACGGCTCTGGTGCCGAACATGGTGGTTTGAAGATGTTTGAAGCATTTTTTTCTTTGCAAGCCTGCCTTTTTGAGATGATAATCCCCAATTGACTAATTTTCTTCGAGGGAATGAAAGCCACCAGTAGATTACTGCTTATATGGTATCTTACGGTAATCGCCATCCCATTTTTTGTCTTTGAAGTTACTGTACATTCTGCTGTACCCGTACTATACCCCTACCTTCCACCACGACGGATTTTTCTTTAATCAAGGTCCAGAGTGGCCCAACTAGAGTCTTCAGTCAAGGAGTTGGACAAGCGCCGGCATCTGAGATTTCTCTTTTGCATTGGCCTCCAACATTGGAGGGTTTAGTATAAGAAATGACCAATTCTGTGGGTCCATTGGCATCCCATTTTTGAGCCATCGCTATCTATGCATGGCAAAGAAAAAGATAAAGCCCTCATTCTTCAGGGATGAGCATCACACGGAGTACTTCTGTGACCCTTTCGAGGGCTTCTGTTGGCATGTGGATGTTGTGAAAATCTTGAAAAAGGTGTGGGTCTACCGGGATACCCATAAGATGGCCATGGGATTTAGGGGTGCCCTATTTTCTGACACACTGATACCAAACCACCCCCTTCTCCTTCGCGGTGTGTTTGGCTTGACGCATCTGAGTCTCCATGGTGCTTGCTCCACCGCCCAAAGGCCAATCCTTGTCAAGTTCCAATTTGAAGATTCGTGTGAAAGTGACAGACCCCCCAAACAACCTCCACGAATTGTATTTGCACATTCGCCGCAAACACCATGTATCATATATATATATATATATCATATATATATATATCATATATATATATCATATATATATATCATATATATATATATCACATATATATATATATATATTATATATCTTACCAACATTGCGGCAATCATTGCGGCTCAAGTAAGACAAGTGCTTTAGCTGCTAGCTTAACGCCTGAAGATCCAGGGCTGTTGGGAGGTCCCTCCGAGATCGATCCCCAGATCTTACAGCGCTTCACAGAGGTTGACAAGGACAGGGTTGCCACTTGCTGGTTGGTTTCTTGGTTCTAACAGGCTGCAGAGTTACTCCACATTCACAGACGTTTATGACATGTGATGGACTCGCGTTGGTTGATTTGGCATTCTCCATGCGATGCCAGGCACACTTGTCCAACATCCAGCGTTTTTCAGAGGCAGCAGATGACACAACAGTGAGAATTGCGATGATTCCATATACTTTTGTGACTTTTGTGCCATCGTGGTTGAAAACCAACTCGTTTGGTTTTGTGTTCTGCTTCCACCTATTTTGCATTTTTGGCCTCTGTGGGCAGATTGAGCAGCGCTTGAGCCGCGTTGAGACCAGTTGGCGGCTGAGTTCCCAACCCGCATTGATTTCCTTTTGGAGGCAAAGGATGGCAAAGCATGTCTTGGGGACTTTGGGGTCACTGAACCAAGGTTGGGGGACATGACCAATATCTGATGTTAAGCCTGGATTAATCCTCATAGCGTTGACAGTGTTGACAGTGTTGACAGTGTTGACTGATTATCTTGATTACCTCATATAAGATATATAAGTAGCTGTATCGATCTGGGCAAATCCCAAAGTTGGTCCTGAGGTGTGCCAGCGGCCATGCCAAAGGCCAAGGTTCGAGGGTCGGGTCGTGGTCAATGATCTGGAAAATTGGATACCCCAATACTTGGATGGTGAATACAAAAAATGGACAAAAGACGGCCCATATCTATCTCGGTTTGGGTTATGCACTGCTAATCCAGCCTCGTTCATTTCCTGCTGCTGTTCGACGTTCTCTCTCAGGCTGGTGGTGACTGGCAGGCCAGGTCCTGCAATATCTTTTGGAAGGGTGGCGTCTCTCTTCACCACTAATGTGGTAAATTCAATATTGGGGATGGTTTATCATTGAGTTTACTACATTATCAGATCGTGGGCTCTACAGGCTCTACAGACTTTGTTGTATTGTTTACCGCTAAGAACAATGAAATTGGTCATAAAGACATCCGACATTGAGCTATGCTGAGAACAGAGAAAGAGTCTATTGGCTGCAATGCCAGGGCCCTCTGAGCGAACTCCAGTCCAGTCACGCATCTTTGGCAGAGGACATGGCTGGAATAGGGAGTGGTTGGACCATGTTGGACCCCATCATCTCCCAGAGCTCCACCATAGCGACAGGAATTGCAAGCTTCTGCTGGGGAAGTCTCAACTCTGTGCGATCCCAAGCGCTGAATGTCAAACTTCGATGTTCCAAGTGTGTGTCTGGCAAGGATGTCAGAAACTCTCCTGTGAACCGCTAGGCGTTCCGCTCTCACGGAGCTCACCAGATACATTTCGGAGGATCATTTGGAGGCCCAGTTGGCGGTGGCTTCACCTTGTGAAGCTTTTGTCTGAGCCATGAGCGAAGAGGTCGCAGCAACAGCTGCGCCGCCTCCCAACAAGCTGGAGTGGCTGGAACGCCGTCCCTGGCCTTAGAGGTAGAGAGGTGAATACAGACCAAGGCCCAAGGGTTTTGATGCCAAGACACATTTTGAGACATTTTGAAAATGTCTCAGCTCATGTGAGCTTTTTGTGACGGCTGAGGAATCAGCCAGCTGGTGGCCAAACGGAATGGTCCATCCATTGAGGTGCACAGCGTGGTGCACAGGGTCAAGATAGGTTGGAAAATGTTGGAAACTTCATGCGAAATGCTGCCAGAAGCGACTGCGGCTACTGGAAGAGGTGACCGGCAGCCAAGAGGCGAGACTGTCTTGGGATTGCGAGGCTTGTGGTCAAGGGCCATCCTATCAACAGCCCCGCCAGATCTTTCAACGTGTGCGCAGCCTGGAGCAGCTTCTGGAAAAGCTGGATTTTGATGCTGTCAAAGAGGCTTGGTCGGGAAGCTTTTGCTGAAACGGATCATCCTGGCCATGGTTTTGGAATCTCAGACCCTAAGAAATCTACATTTTAGTGATCCATTTCGGAAGAAAGACTATTGGCTTCAGATTTGACTGGGAGCTCTGAATTTCCTCTGCCAGGTGCCGCCTCAGCTGATCATCGTCAAAGAAGATCAGGAGAGTCCTTCATTTTTCTTGATTGAGGGATAAGTGGGATAAGCTGGTGGTCAAGGATGGTCAGAATCAAGAATGACAGTCAAAGCACGTCGAAGATATTGACCTTTGGATTGCCATCATAGGATCATTTGATCCCTATTCCATCCCATTATTTTTAGTATTTTCCGCATGTTGTAGTGGCATATAGTGGCAATAAATTGGGCAAATCAATGTAAATTGCTTCATTTTGAGGCACACTTATCTATATGCACATCCCGAATTCGGTGGTTAGATCATCTTAGATATGCTTAGATCATAAGTTCGATCCACATTTTTCTCCAATTTTGGTGATCCAGCGATTTCACAACAGGAAACCTTCAAGCTGGACCTTCGCCGCGAGGTTCAGGAGCTGAAGGTCCTGGTGGGATGCATGGAGGTCCGCAGAGTTTCACCAAGGTTTCACCTTTTTTGGAAAGGAGGACACAGGACTATCTTTCACGGAAAAACACATGGATGTCGTTTTCCAAAAATGACTGAAATTTGGAGGACATTTCACTGAAATCTGACACTTTCTCTTTGAGTGTTGATAATGTTGACATTTTGAGCGCAGGCTTGCGTGCCCAAAGAGACCAGGAAGGCAATCCAGCTCTTCAAGAGAGGTGCCGGCGTTTCTGACGAGGCTGGGTGCAGCGATCGAATGTGGGCTACCATGGAATCACTTTGAAAGATATGAACCAAGTGTGATGCAAACTGCAAACATGATGAGTTCCATATCCAGCACTGCGGTCAGTTCCAAAACTTACTGTCGTTTTTGCATGATGCTGATTCCTGGAATCGTGACTGCAGCACTTTTAAGATCAGCATCCATTGGATAGCATTGGAAGCTGTGAAGATGGTGAGCTGTTCGTTTATGGCGCTCTTTCCCAGCCTTCTGGGCCTTTTGGGCTTGGCGGGCATTGGGCACCACTACTATCGCCATGGCCATGAAGGCTTGGGATGGCATGGCCACCACGGCCACCACGGCCACCACGGCCACCACGGACAGCACGAGCATTCGGAGATGATGCAGAAGAAGTGTGACGAAGGCTTCAAGATCATCAAGTGCCACAGGCAATGCGGAGAGGACATGCAGTGTCATGACAAATGCCCACTGCCAGAATGTCCCAAGATGGCAGCCAAAGTGAAGGGAATCATCCAGTGCAATGTGGATTGTGGCTCGGACTTTGCCTGCCGGGAGTCTTGCAATCGCCCTGTGAAGAAGTTCGTGGAGATGTGCAGCATGAAGAAGCCGGACTTTGAGCATTTCAAGCCGCCCCCAGCCCAATTCATTGTGTCAAAGTTCCGCACTTGCAAGAAGGAGTGCCAAGGTGATACTGCATGCATGGAGAAGTGCCCAAAGCCATTCTGGATGGGATTTGAGAAGACTTGCCAAGAGGCTATCCCCATTATGGAATGCCATGGGGCTTGTGGCCACGACCACGGATGCCATGTGAGTTGCCCACGGCCAAGCTGCCCTCACATGAAAGCACAAGTGGAGGAGACCCTGGAGTGCCATGGACAGTGCCAGGACCGCGAGTGTCATCAGATGTGTCCCAAGCCGATGAAGAAAATCCTCAAGAAGTGCAAGGCCTTTGAGGAGGCACAGCAGTGCCACAGCAGATGCACTGATTTCAAGTGCCACCATGAATGCCCCAAAGCTCGTCTTTGGAAGTCACGCCACTTCCAGCATGGTGGCTTCGACCACCACCATGGTGGCTTCGACCATCACCATGGTGGCTTCGACCATCACCATGGTGGCTTCGACCACCACCATGGTGGCTTCGACCATCACCATGGTGGCTTCGACCACCACCATGGTGGCTTCGACCATCACCATGGTGGCTTCGACCATCACCATGGTGGCTTCGACCACCACCATGGTGGCTTCGACCACCACCATGGTGGCTTCGACCATCACCATGGTGGCTTCGACCACCACCATGGTGGCTTCGACCATCACCATGGTGGCTTCGACCATCACCATGGTGGCTTCGACCACCACCATGGTGGCTTCGACCACCACCATGGTGGCTTCGACCATCACCATGGTGGCTTCGACCACCACCACGGTGGCTTCGACCACCACAATGGTCGCTTTCACCAGGGTGGCTTCCAGCATGACAACCACCACCATGCTGAATTTGGTGTGGTCCCGCTTCCCGAGGTTCTTCCGGTCACACCAGGCCCACCAGCCATCATCCCCATGTTGCGCGGATCCATTCCGGAACCGGTTGAGCAGGAGCAGCTCATTGACTGCAGCATGAAGTGCCAGGATGATGTGCAATGCCTTGAAAAGTGCTCAGCTGCCTGGGAGAACTTGCAGAAGGAGTGCGTGGAGGTGGCTGATATCATGGCCTGCCACCAGAAATGCCAGGACGCTGTGTGCCATAGCAGCTGCCCCGGCCCCAGGGACCCATGGCTCAAAGAGAAGGTTGATGCAAACATGGCTTGTCACAAGGAGTGTGGTGATGATGGTGAGTGCCACCAGCACTGCACGTGCCCCTTCAAGGAGATCAAGGAAAAATGTGCGGAGCTGGGCCCCAAACCAGGCAGCTGGAAGATTTTGAACCCCACAGAGGTCACAGTCTAAGACTACAAGCCTGGGCTTTTCATCTTCCAGGCTCACCGGAAGTCATCACATTGACTTGTGGTGGCCATGTACAGTGAGGGAAGTTGGCAACGCGCCGCTGTAGTGAGCAGCACTGTGTGATTGCTTCTTTCCAAGTAGATAGCCAATCTTACAGACCCTTGCACATTTTCTGGTTTTGCCATTACCTCTTTTGCTCTGGAGCAACCAGTGTCAGCAAAACGATGGGAAATTGTGCAACCCGAACAAAACTTTGCAGGGACCACCAGCGGCATTCCTGTTAGGCATGGTTCTTAATACGATATGTATATATAATATGTATAATATGTACATACATACATAGAATATCATGTATATATAATGATATATATAGTTATATATATATAATTATATATATATATGGATGTGTATATATATATACATATTATAATATTTTATAATATATATATATTATAATATATGACCTTGGATATTTTGGGATGATCCCTCAATTGTCAATTGACCTATTTGACCTCCCATTCCTCAGGAGTTCATCAGCCCTCAAGAGCTGAAGACTCATACCCAGCTAATCTCCATGCGGGAGGACTGTGGGCAGATTTTCGTTGATGTTGGTAGAATCAGTAGAATCTATAGTGGTTAAAATTGGTTAAAGATCAGTCTAACTTTATGTTTCTTTTTTTCCCTAAGGAAGGGTGTGAATATCTTGAAGGGTTGTTCCACTTCGAAGCGGCAAATTCACGAAATGCGTATGGGCTTTGTAGAGAGGAGATGAAGGTAGTTGAAGGTATTCCCTGCCAAAATCAACACAATCAAGGCATGCAAGCATAGCTTGTTGTTTTTATCCGAGTTTTCAAGCCATGATGCTCATTCAAAGACGAACAATCAACTAACTCGGAACTAACGAGCACGTGATGCTGCGCGGAAATGGTTTGTTCCAGTAGGTCTTGACGCCTGGCAACCCCAAGTCTTAATGCCCAAGGTGTCCGAGTCTGCAGGAGCTACAAGGTCAGTTTTCAGAGATGGAGATGAACGCTGTGGGGAGTCGCAGATTGCGGTTCTGGGAAGTCCTCGATCGTTGGTTTACCATGTGTTAGTTTATCCTCAAACTTATTTGGAGAAATTTGGATAAACTAACGTTGTAAATTTGGATAAACACAACTTAGTAAATTTGGATAAATTTGGATTCTCACTTTCTTACTAACGTTGTGTTTACCCGCCACCATCCGAAGAAGTACCATGGGCGCTGGGAATTCATCCCCAGGTCGTTTGCAAATCCCACGAGTCCTAGGCACAACGCTACGACAACATGAACGCTCAATTGCAGGAGTTGGAGATGAAACAGGCGAGTAGGAAGGGTGAACACCGAACACCCAGAAACCATGGTGGATGTAGTTTTTTTATTGATTCATATACACATTGACATATTAGTAAGGGACCATAGAAGGGGAATATCAGACATCCCTACCTATAGCGGATCATATCCCCATTGATAGATGGTACTGAGCTGGTTTCGTGGTCTTTGTTTCTTGCAAAGGAAGCACTTGCCATCGCTACATATGCGAGGATGAACCCAACTGGGTTTCATACTTTTCTGATTGGTTGAAATCGCCAAACAGTAGTGGGTCTGCCCACGTTGTGGCCAAGTATGCCTGTCATGTTTGAGATAGAATATGCAAATACATACATGTATATATATATATATACACCCACAGGCACCTTGTGTTGCCCAAGCCCAGAATAGCGTAAATTACAAGGATTTTTTGTTCACACTACACATCTCATATAAATTCTCCCACCCCCGTTCAACTTCTACATTCATTGAAGATTCTGGAAATAAGGGTTTAATTCTCCCACCCCCGTTAAACTCTTCCATTCATTGAAGATCTTCAATCATCATCACCATCATCATCATCATCATCATCATGATGAATTTTTCCGGGAACGTCCCTGTAAATCTCCGGGCAACACAAGGCGCCTGGCCGTATATATATATATATTATACATACATACATACATACATACATATATCTCTTCCCCCATACCCAAGAATGGGAAACTTATTTGAGGATTGAAATGGGGGATGTTCTATCTACTTCAGTCAGGATGATAGCAAAAAAAGATTGAAAATTGACACCAATGATGCTGTTTCCAGAAGGTGCAGGCCTTGAGATAGATTGAAAGATTGCCATCATTGTTGGATAGATATAAAGATCGAGAAAATCGTGTCCAATGGAAGCTGACAGGAGAGGGTGGAGCATTTGATGAAGGGGAAATCAAAGTCTGTTGTGGAGGCTGGGTCCCAATTCGCTCTTTGACACGATTGCATTTTCTGCGCGAAAAGACAGGGGCTGAAGTGTTCCCAGGCCCCAAATCCCGATGGTTTTGTGGCGCCAGCGGGATGGCAGAGATGAGGAGCATGGCAAAGATTGCTGGTTTCCATTTTTCTCCGTATGTTTTCCATGGTTTTCCCATGGTTTTTCCTTCAACCAGATAAAGTTGTGAGCTGGAGACTTTGAAAGGCACCACAGTATTTTCTCCATCCAAAGAGGAGAGACCTTGAGTTTCAGATTGAGGACTTGAAGCGTGACGGGGCTATGCTAATGCTCCATGGGTAGGACTGAACCAATGTTTTGTTCAGCCTGAGGTGTACCCTTCAAGTGCTAAAGGGCACTTGGTTCTCACTAATCACTTGCAGGGAAGAGATTTTAGAACGCTCCCAACTGCCTTTAAAGCCTTGGACATCTCCAACTTATGTCCTTCGTGAAATGGTTTGTTTCCGACCCTGTGTGGTGTACTTCAATTGGAGCATTGCCATATGCTCTTGGACTGGACGTCGAAGCCGTCGCAGAAAAGTCGCGATTGCCGTGCTTGGCTGACCTAGAGTTGTTACTCTTAATCCGTTCCCCTTAATACCCCTTATTTGTTTCCCCAACATGAATAGATCATAATGGATCAAAGATTCAACCAGGATTTGTAGGCGGGTATTTCAGATTAGGGGAGATTGGATTATCCAATGCTCAAGTCCTTCAGGCCTTTGGAATCTGTTTGACGCATAGGCTCAAGGTCCCGGGCCCAGAAAGTTGTAAAGATCGGGGGACCGAATGGCGGCCTCCAGCAGCTTTGAAGAGCTTTGCCGCCAGAAGAATGCCACTTGGGACATGGGTCAACCATGGGTCAACCCATCAGGGACCTGGTGATCACACTCTCAAAGTATCTCAAAGTTGTCTCTAGCGGAACCGTGGAACACCCCTGAAAAGTGTTTGGAGTGCAGTTTTGAACCATTTTTGAACCATTTTTGAAGCATTTTTGAAGCATACCTTCACGTTGCCTCATCGCTCACATACCACGTGCCGTTCCCCGAGGTCGATCCTGAGGACTCGGTGGAGACCGGTACCGGTGCAGAGGACGGGGGTCCGACTGCTCCCTTGGCTCCGCAGGAATGGCGAAAATCTCTGGCAACGCCGATCATGGCGGAGAAGTGCCTGTTGGACATGAATGAAGAGGAACTGCTTGCCCACCACCAGCGAGTTCTAGTGCCTGGGCTGTGAGTTTCATCCGCTTTCGAGGGGGCATATTGGGAGTTGATAGAGGTGAAATGGTCTTTGATGGTACAGACATATTAGCGCTATTTATCGCTATTTAATTTGCCGCCCTATAAAACACATCAGAAAAGTGCTGGTGCATTGTCCAAAGTCCCTCAGGGTTCAGCACTGGCAGCTGACCAAGGACCGAGCCAATGCCACCAAAGAAGACCGTGCTCTATTGGTTCTGGAGAGGACCCAGGACAGCAAAAAGATCATCAAACATGAAAGGTGAGCTTGTCTGCGAACAGGTTACCATACAGGTTACCCCACAATTTGATGATTTTTGATGTTTCCCACATGTTCTCATTCAAATGGCTCAATCACTCTGGTTTTCCCATCATTTTCCCCAAACAAAGCTGCCATTTTATGGGTAACACATTGTCGGACGGAGGAGGGGCGACTGGAGCGTCAGGCCTTGAAGGCAGGGACCAGCTTCACCAACGGTGGATCTATTGGGGGTCAAAATAGTTTACCCCCATTGTATCATCTGGTTTTGTATAGTTTTCATAAAGCTTTCATAAAGGCTTCACATGGTTTAGCGAGATCGACCAACTTCTTGGGTGTCCAAAAGCCGCCCAACCTTCGTCCAGGTTTGGGCGCAACAGATGCGCGACGCTGAGCAGGTGAAAGCCGAACAGGTGGACCACCGGGATGGGAAGCTCCAACTCGAAGGATCTGCCGATGTCAGAGCTGGATCGAATTAGTGTCACTTAGTGTTGCTTAGAGCTTAGTAACATTTAGTCACATTTAGTCACATGCTCATGGCTTTGGGTCAGGTGCCAGAAATGCTGGAAAGCCTGAGATACGAAATCTCGAACAACGAGGCTTGGACAGATGGCATTAGTGTCCAATGTGCCAGTCAGGGGGGTTGGGTTGTGGGATTTTCTAGAACTTGATGGGGTGGCAAGGAATGCTTGGTGCAAGAAATCCTACAATATGAATAGTGATGATGAGAAATCAGGATTTTAAACCCTAAATTTTGGATACATTTAGTCGATATTCGTATCCTATCGTATCCTATTCTGGTCTATTCTCTGACCATTTTTTGGCATTCGCAGCCAGGTTCACTTCCTTCTTCATCAGTTCGGAGCCACCAAGGCTGCGGGAAGTATGACATAACAAGAGGCCTCTTCACGTTCTGCGTAGTGAGTAGTTTAATCTGTTGCTATAGTTGAGTATTTTTGTTACATAGTATATATATATAGATAGTCTATAGTATATATATATCTAACTTTAAACCGCGTAAAAAATGAACACATAAAAACATGACGTCTAAGATTCAGGTTGGTGATGGTTAAATCATTCCAAATGTGGATCTGTGCTTTGCGCCAACTTTTGATCTTCAGGGCTTGGACATGATTCCAGAGCGTGTGCTGAGTCAACACCAGTGGCTGGGAGCTTTGGTCCACCTTGATCCACGACCTGGTCCTGTGGTTAGACACAGCGAACCTCCTAAGGCTTTGGTTGGTTGGGGAGTGCCAGATTCTCAAGGAGCCCATTTTTGGGTTGTAGCGGTTGCTGCTGTGCTGCAATGTGTATATTCAGCATTCTGCTGACTCCAAAGAGCTCTGTTTGGGCCGGAGGAATCCTACAAGCACGTGAAGCGAGAGGACAATATGCCATGAGAAGCTGGAATATATCATTTTAGGGGTTGGGACCATTTGAGCACTGATTTGAGCACTAGTCAAGCATGGTCAAGCCAAAACTGATCAATTTTTGATCACAATACCAGTCGCATGGGATTTCTGACCAGTTGGATGATTCAAATCACCAAATCTCGCGACCAGGAGTGGGAAGCTGGATATGCCAACCATGTTCAGAAACTTACGCTCCAGGACCACTAAAACCTAGCCGTTGTTGCTGGTACAAGCGGGGGTATGGTGATTGTAACTGGAAACATGTTGGGTGTGAACAAATCGCCGTTGGAATCACTCAAGGCATGGCTTGGAATCAAATTTGGACATCGAAAAAATGGTGGTCAGGATTCAATTGATTCATTTGATTATAGTGACCACCATTTGAGTGAAATGTTGGTGTCAGATAACACCACCATATTAACTACAGATGACACCAACATCAAATTGGTCAGGATTCCATCCTCCATGTTTTTTGAAACCCAATTTGATTGTAGTGACGACTCCAGGATGCTGCTGGCGTCCCGGAGGCAAGTGTAGGCGTTGGGGGAGATTCTGCGGCGTCAAACATGGCCAGCTGGAAAATCAACAAAAAAAATAAAGATGTCAATGAGAAATCATGGGAAGATACGGAAAATTATGTGAACATCCGGAGGCTTCAATGGGAAAATCGTCTATACATGGAAGATTTTCCAGCTAGCCATGGATTTCCGGAGAGTACACAACTGTGGAAGCCCTATTTATATCTATTTATCAAATATCTCTATTCTGGAGAAGGGAGAAAATTGGACCAAGCTCCGTAGAAGCATCAATGCGCTGAACTTCTGGCATTTGGCACACTCTATCCTGGATATAGTCAAATCTTTTAGACCTTACCCCATCCAGATATTTTGCACATTCTTTGCACACCATCCAGTTCTCATCAATTCAGTTTTTTTTGGTAGACTATCCCATTTGATACACTTTTCTGCCATGTAACTAGCTTAAGCACCCCATGTTTGGGGGGTCAACAAGCGATGTGGCTGGTGGCAGGTGAGACAGGCTGGTGGTGGACCAACGGTGAAAAGGCTGGACATGCAGCGGCCTTGAAGAAGTTCGTCCCGGGACCAAGTTGTCCTACCGGATGACTGTTGTCCAACTAGGAGAGATGCCGAGTGTCAAGATGCATAGATTGGTTTGGGCAAACCACAATCAGTTTTCTTCATTTTTGCTGGGCAAATGATGTTTCAAGTCCAGAGGTTCAGGACTTCGAAACCGACATTTTCCAACGGAAAAACATCAAAGGAAGACTTCACTGAGTCATTGAGAGAAGAGATAAGACTAGTTGCCTAGTCAGCCTAGTCTTTCCATGGCACGGAACAATGACGAGCAGTCACCAGGGCAACTTTGTAGGTTTGTTCCAACATAACGCGAGTCCATATCATCTGAGGCCTGGGGAATGCAGCAGTGAACCTCAGTGGCCGAATGGATCCGAATGGTGGAAATGTCTGGTGCTATCCCAGAATTGGTTGAAGGGAAGATTTACACAAACCCATTGATATAGGTGTAAAAATAGTGTAAAAACCACTGTTTCCTGGACACTTTCTCTTAAACCAATATCATAGACATAGTTTATGATGTTATCATATCTGGAATATCCCTAAGTATATGCCGCTTGTCAGTGGGGTGACATGCCACATTTTCCCTTCAACTAATCCATTGACATCATCTCAAATCATCTCACATCTTTCAGGATGAAAAAAAAAAGATTCGATTCCTGCCTGCAAACTCACGTAGATGTGGAAACCCCACCCTGAATGCAGATCATTTTCTGAATGGGAAACCAGCATTTTTCCAATAGCTGGCCCGATGGACTAAGTGAAAAGGCCCGAGATCGAAGCTGAGCTCCTCCAAGAACTGGAGCTCTTCATTGGACCCAGGATCAAGGTGCCTTGGCGAAGTCATGGGGCTAAGTCTGATATTCCATATATGTTATGAATATATGTATATATATATATACATATAAAATGTCATGTGTATATATATAATACATCATGATACATATATATATACATACACACAATATATATATAATATAACATAATATAATATGATATGATAATATGATATGATATAATATGATATGATATGATATGATATGATAATATGATATGATATGATATGATGATATGATATGATATGATATGATATGATATGATATGATATGATGATATGACATTATATAATACTATATATATATATTATAATATATACAATATATATATATATATACATTTCCTATATTTGTGAAGCATTCATTTGATGCCAGCAAATACTGGTGCTTGCACATCCTGGCCCTTCGCATTCCATCTCTGGAACGATGCCAAGGATGCACCAGATGGCGTGAAAAGTCGATGAACTAGCTTCCTTGTGTGACAAAAAACCTCCGGTGCATTTGCACACTCCAAGTAGACGTAGTGACGTAGTGTGGTTCACAAGCGATTGAACTGCATCCTGTTCTGACTGGCAGCTTGCTTGAAAACACTTTCAGAACTGCAAGCCAAGTCATGCCACACAACAGGTGTTCCGCAGCTGTATTAAGGACAAGCACAAATGAGTCACAGCTTCCGTTGAGCATGTGAAGGATTGCAAGTTCCAGCAAAACCATTTGGGACAGCCAGGGCAGCCAGGACTGAGATGGTTTTCAAAACAGGAAACAGCACCTGCAGGTCCTGCAGGTCAACAAAAAAGGCCATCCCGATAGAGCCAGCGAGGCCAATGAAGCCAATCTTTCGATCCAAAAGGAAGCCAGCACAGCCATTTTCAAAATGCAGCAGCTTTCAGTGCACACGATTATTGCCTTGCCAGGTCCCAAGATGAACCAATGTATGCACTCTTTCCAATGCTTGATCAACTGATTCACCGAAGGTAGATCATTGACAGAGCTTCTCTCAGGCAAACTGCCTTGCTGATTTTCCTGCAGTTTGGAGAGAAGGCTGGGGGGTTGACAGGTAAATCTTCCGCCCCAAAGGCAAAAAGCACTGGTAAAACGATTGCGTCATAAGATCTCAGCAGCAAACTGCCAGGCTTTGCCTTCTCTTTTTGCTGCGCGAAAGGCCAAGTCGCACATGTTTGTAGGATAACTTTGATGCCCGAAAATGACGAACCGAACAATTTGTGAAAGGACACAAGCCCGCGTTTTGATGGGTATCCCCCCAAGTTTCATGGTCAAAAGTTCCCGTTTTTATGGTTGAAATCCCCATAGGGTGGAAACTGTGTCAGGCTTGCCATGCCGGAAGTGGTGCCCTGATGCTATTGCTGGATTCACGAGATCCAATTGCCAGGTGCCCCTGAGTCTTAGATGGGCATTCGGAATATTCCCTTTTTTGAGATAGACATTTGACATGATATAGTTTAATGATATAATGATATAATGATATAATGATATAGATTGAACTTTCCCAAGTGCAAAGATTCGCTTGAAGATTTTCATCTATAGTGTTCTCTCCTATGTTTTTTCCCCTGCAAAGATTCCTGGCGCAAGGGCCTTCATCTATGTGGTGGTGGTTAGCTCTCTGGCGATGACATGGCGGCTAGTGCCCAAGTGGGTCCAGCACCCAGTGATCTGAAAACGATTCGAGCAACGATTCCCAATGGTAACTGTTCTGGTAACCCATTGGTAAATTGATTTGTTTTGCACCTTAGTACCTTGATCCTTGATCAAGGTCCCAAGCTTCCGCTTCGGAGATGTCTACGATGTAGGTTGGGGACTGCATGGCCAGTTTTAGATCGTCATTTCGATTCCCTCTTCTTCAAAGATGATCTTACTTTTGGCATATTTTGGCAATGACTTGTTGACCATTTGCTGCCCTGTCCGATTCTGCAGGAATCTCAGTGTACTTGTTGATTGTCTTTGCCTGGTCTCGCCGGCATGTCTTGCTCCGCTGTTGAAATTGTGTAGAGTGTCGCTGTGACCTTTGACTCCAGGTTCTACCTCCAGCAGCCCGTGGCTGCTTTGGCACCGCTTTTTTTCGCAGATCCAGTGCCGTGCTCAAAATCGATGTGAACGCCTTCTGAAATGAAGGCAACAGGGGTCTTCAAAACATGTTCAAAATATGATCTGAACACGTTGCATTGTCCTACCTGTGAATACTTAGGCTGGAGCTGTGGTTGGAAAATTTTGCTCCAAGAGAGGCCAGGACCCAACTTTGCTGTCTTGAAATGTTCCTGTTGTTTATGGGTGTTTCTGAGGTTTTAATCGCGCATGGTGGGAGAACAAGACCATCATGGGGACTCCCTGGCAGAGCGTGGAAGGGTGATGGAAGAGCAACATGCGGTAAATGGTCAACAAATGTCAACAAATGTCAACAAATTTCTTAAAGTTATCTCGAATGCCTGGCATCAATCTGCTTTTGTCAAGACGAGCGGTGCGTTTTTGAAGGACCTTGGCCGTGCTGGTGGTGGCATACCTCAGGCGGCTGGCGAGGATCTGGGGACCACAGAGATTGCTGAGATTGCTAAGCTGCCAATGGGGCCCCAGTTATCAAACTGGTGCGGCTTCACCTTTCTGCACGGCCAGTTTGGATGCTCCCACCTATCCGAGGGTCTGGAACCTCAAACCGCCAAGTTGGGTTGAAATCAAATCACAACAGCTTCACGTTGCTTTAGGATTTAAACGTCGATCTTTTTTTTTTCGAGAATCCAAATCCAAGATGGAAGAGTATTTCCAGTTAGTTTGATGTTGTTTTTCCATGTTTTTCCATGTTTTTCCACCATTTCCAGCTTTCCAACTGGGGCGATGACCGAAAGATCCAGGTTCTGCTCGCTGTACTTTGCGCCTTGGCTGAAGCCTTTGGAGGTGCACTTCCCATCCCGAAGGGCATGGAGTTTTCAGGGATAATGATGATATCTGATCAGTGTCTATATCTATATTTATCTATATCTATATTTATCTATATCTATGTATCTATATGTTTGTACATATATAATATAATATATATATATATATACACATATATATATATATAAACTGATGCAACTGTTTTAGTAGCTTCCATGAAAGAACTTGTTGAGAGGCAAGACTTTTGACAATGCGATCATCGCAATCCCGGCCCTCGGTGGCTGGGCCAAGCTGCCATGGGTTGATGGAAGAACTGCTCTTGTGCCGGGACAGAGCTACCTTCACAACATCTGTTGAAATTTAGACACTGCTGGCTGCAGATTTCATTTCTTTCTTTGCTGCATCATAGGACATTCTTCGGTGACGAGCAGGGTCATGTCAAATACACTGAAAGCTTCACTTTGCGTCTTGCTCGCCAGGTGTACTTCCACGGATGGCGTTAAGAGAAAGAAGCTGTCTGTGCCTGTGGAACAGTTCAAAAGAAACTGACTTGTTCACTCTGTCTCACTTCCACTTCCTCTTTGCATTTGAGCACAGCATGGGCTCATGTTTTGGCTTGCGATTGCTTGGTGTTGAACCGGCTTGGCAGCCGTTTCTGTGGTGATCCGGCTCTCAAACCATGGACAAGATCCTGGTAACAGCGCATGCATTTGCACCGCTACAAGTCTTAGAAAGGGATGGTGTTGACTTTTGTGTCCAATTGGCAATTCGGAAGCGCTTCGCAGTCAACCAAAAAACATCTAAATTTACCACTGAACATGTCTGAACTTTAACTACCTTGTCAGCCTCCGGAATTGAAACTGTACCTGTACTTCTACTTCTTTGTTTTCTGCATCAGCATCGGCGCTATGGCCGTGGCCCTCAGCATGCGCATTCCTCAGGCGAGTGCGTGGCGCCGTGTCAATCCGGGAAATTGGGAACTTTGTTTGTGGGACTTTCACCAACAGAATGAGAGTTGAAGGGATTTCCTTCAAAAATGTGCAGCATGCGACTTGGATCTCCGTGTTTAATGAGGCTGGTGATACCTCTTGATGCAAACTTCAGACTCATGACAATGGACATCCACGTCATTCCAAGCTGATGAGTCCCAAAACTTTGCAGGGCGTAAGCCGAGCTGTTGAGGATTTGGCCGATGAGGTGCCCTGGATTCCTGGTCAGCCATCTTTTCTGCGATGTCCAATGACACCATGATCAGAATTCTGCTTGCTGTCTTTAGCACGAGAATTCCAACAACATTATACAACATTATGTTGTTGTTGGTGTTACTTAAGTGTTACTGTTGCTGTTGTTACATTGTGACATTCCAACTGCCACTGGATTCCAGGATGATTTGGATTTGCGCTGGCTGGAGGAGACCAGTGGAACTGAGTGGCTGGGTGGCTATTTGTCTTGGTATCCTGCAATACTTGAAGGTGGTATTCCAGCTAAAAGACCCAGGTTGCTGAAACTGGATGGTGTTCCAAGTTGTGTCTGATTTTGGTCCGGTGGCTCTTGCTAGTGGCTTCCATTGGTCTACCACAGTCCTGAAAGCCAACTCCGTGAAGCAGCTGCCTTTAGATCAGGATCGACTTACTTGGGCGGCCCGTCTTGGTGACGCAGCTCGGAAGCCAAGCTTGGGACATGTAATGGGCAGGCTGACAGACCATGATAAACCTCCAAATCCAAACCCCATGTGTGCCTCTTTGGGTTTGACAAGCTAAATGCAGGGTTGGCGCCCAAGCCCGGCTTTCCAAGCTGCCACTCCGAAGGACAATGGTTTCAGGCCACCAACGCCACAATTGTTTCCCTCCTGAGGCGCAAGCACTGCGTCTGGAGCCTGGAGCAACAAAAATTCACAGCGCCTTTCCTTCCAGCATGTGGAAGGTCAGGGAAGGTCCAGCCTGTGTATATATATATATTGTTAAGTAACAACATTGTCCAACACACAATTCGTGTACAGTTCAACAGCTGCTGGATGTCACTGTCAACATTATGGATCAACAGGCCTTGAGCCTGAGACTGTTTGCCAACAGTACAAAAGAGTGAGAGCGCACAGCATCAGCTGCAACATTGATTCAACAGAGCTGCCTGAATCTTTTCATGGTAGCGGAGCAGTGATCCTGGAAGCATCCAGGTGAGCTCCAACAGGAAGAGGGCTTGATCCCAGAACACTGGGGGACTCTCAACAACAGCTGGAGCAACAAAGGGTAGCAGCCCAACACACCACCACTGCAACGACAAGGTAAAGAAACAAACTCAACAACAAGGTGCGCAGGAAGAGGGCTTGATCCCAACTATACAGTGTGGGGGACCCTCAACAACAAGGATGGCGACGGCACATGAGATAGGATCGCCAACAGCAGGAGAAACACAAGCAGAAGCCCTAGCATCAACACACAGGCTGAAGTTGAAACCTCCAACATACGATGGAAACTACGCAACATTCGAGGAATGGAGGTACAAATTCTCAGCATACATGGGCCTACAGGACAACATCTTTCCACAACTGCTTTCAAGAGCAGAAAGAGCAACAACAGTGCTCACAGATGCAGAGCTGCTCGGTGCAGCCTCAACAATAGAGCAAGGAGAGAAATGGACACAACTGTGCAACAACCTCAAATACATACTCATTAACATCACCAGCGGCCCAGCAGCAACAATATGCAGACAATACCAAGACGCAATGGGCTTAGAAGTCTACAGGCAACTGTGCAACAGGTTTGCAATACCTGTTGGAACAAGAAGCATAGGCTACCTCACAAAGCTACTCAAACCCAAGTTCGACACCAACAACTTTGAGGAGTCCTTCTCAACATGGGAATTTGAGCTTGCACGTTACGAGCGTGACAACAATGCACAACTACCAGACCAAGTGAAGATAGCAGTTCTCATGAATGAGACAACAGGACCACTCCAACAACACTTACACCTCAATGCCAGCGCAACACCAACATATGCTGAAGTGAGGACAACAATCATGGAGTACTACAGAACCACAACTGCGTTCTCAAGACTTCAACAACAGTCGTCTTCAGCAGTCAGCAGTAACTTAGGAGGAGGCCCAGCTCCAATGGATATTGGAGCAACATACAAAGGCAAAGGAAAAGGAAAAGGAAAGAGCAAAGGAAAAGGATTCAACAAAGGAGGTCACAAAGGAAAAGGATACCACCAAGGAAAAGGCTACGGAGGCTACGGCAGTTACAACAAAGGAAAGGGCAAAGGAAAACAACAGCAATGGTATCAGCCAAAAGGAGTAGAGAAAGGAAACAAAGGAAAGTCGAAAGGAGCTCACAACAAAGGAAAAGGAAAGAATCCAACAGCAATATGCTACAGATGTGGTCAACAGGGCCACTTGGCAAAGGATTGCCGAACAGCGGTGTACAACATGGCAGAGACACCACAGGAACAGGACCAGGATGGAACATCCCAATGGTATGACCCAAACAGTGGGTATGACAACTACTGGTACAGCAACGACCAGTCAGGCAACTATAATATCCAGCCAGTCCAACAACAACAACAACTAGCTTTGCCAGCGCCACAAACCAACACGCAGACACCAACAATACAACTTGTGGGAGCACTGGGCCATCAGGCAGCAAGTGCCCACAATGAAGCAACCACCACAGCTCAAGCAGTGCAGCAGCAGAGAGGAGACAACGAGGTGGACGTTATGATCGACAGTGGAGCAGCAACACACGTTTGTCCAACATGGTTTGCACCAGACACACCACTGTATCCACTACAACAAGGACAAGGACCTAGGTTGAGGACAGCAACAGATGAGGATATCCCAGTGCATGGCTACAAATGGGTGTACATGCACAACACCAACAAGCAAACAATAGTTGTTCCCTTCTATGTGTGTGATGTGACGCAACCCATCATGTCAGTAACAAGACTGGCAGAACAAGGGTTCAACA
Organism: Cladocopium goreaui; assembly: GCA_947184155.2. NCBI lineage: Eukaryota > Dinophyceae > Suessiales > Symbiodiniaceae > Cladocopium > Cladocopium goreaui. The sequence goes on along the minus strand of CAMXCT020005101.1, from coordinate 265,114 downwards.
CACAACTTAACGAAACACCAACAATCACACACACCAAGGGATTCAACTCAGCACTCAAACAACGAGAAGGCCTATACTTCTTGCCAGTTGTGCTGATCACACTTCCAGCCAACTTGAGGCTTGAAGTCAACCAGACAGCAGAAGGAACAACAGCAAGAATAGCACCAGTCACACTGACTCCAACAGGCATGGAAGTCCTTCGCAACAAGAATGACCTATGGACATTCAACAGCCAAGGTTTCTTGGTAAGAGTCCACAGGACAACACGCAAGGCATTGTTCATGCCAGACACCAGATGTCCAGTTCCAACAGAAAGGTTGGAGAACTACAGAAGAACAATCATACAAAGACCAAACAACAACACAGAGGTCATCGAAGAAGCATACCAAGACCTCGACAAGAAGCAACAAAAGAGGACTATACAAGGAAACAACTGGACAGGAGAAACATGGTTCCAAGTGAAACGTGGAACAGTACTTCCAGGCAACATACCATCACCACCAACACTTCCACCAGCCAAAGAGCCAGCGACACCATCTCAACAAACCACAGTTGACCAACCACAAGCACCAATGTATCGACACAATGTGAAGAAGCCTCCCACAGAGGTAAGGCCAACAGGTCAAGCAATGACCACAACGCAGCCATATCAGACAGCAATTCCACATCCAAAGGAAGTCAGTCCAACGCAGGACTATTGGATCAAGGAAGGTCCATATTGGAAACGTGTGCATGTCCAACCAAGAAGGGACATGTACATTCCACAACAAACAGATGATGGACCAGACGTGACAAGACTGACAACATGGAGACAAACAATTGTGAAGCCAACAAGTGGCAACAGAGGATATAGAATAGATGATGACTGGACGACAAAGAGGAAAGCAACACTCGACATAGAGTGGACAGGCTCAACAAACTTTGAAGAAAACGCAGCATACAAAGATGAGTTCATCACAGATGAGCCAGAGGAGCAACAAGAAGCCAAGAGAGCAAAAGGAGTGCCAACACCACAACAACCAACAGAACAAGAAAGAAGAGAACACGAGCTCACACACCTTCCCTACAGAAGCTGGTGTCCAACATGCGTACAAAGCAAAGGAAGACAGGACAACCATCCAAAGCAAACAAGCAAAACACCAGTGATCCAAGTGGATCTGATGTACTACAAAGCATTAGGAGAAAAGCAAGCAACATCAGTCCTTACAGCAGTGGACGTTGAAACAGGCATGTGTATGGCAGTCCAACTTGAGGACAAGACGCAGCACGTACAATACCTGTCAGTTTGCCTTCAACAATTCCTCATGGAATGTGGCAGAACACATGCAATTCTCAACAACACCGTTCTTCAATCAGACCAGGAAGACTTTATCATCACCTTGCTCAAGATGGTGGCAACAGCCATGGGCAGCAACATAGCAGTCAGGCAAGCACCAGCCTACACATCACAAGCACAAGGAAGCGTTGAACGTTTCCACAGAACATTGATGGGCCAAGTCAGAGCTCTCAAACTCCAACTGGAGACCAACTATGGCATCAAGCTCAACAGCAAGCATCCCATCATGTCGTGGCTTGTCGAACACGCAGCATACCTGCTCAACAGGTATTCCATCCACTCAGATGGAAACACAAGCTACTATAGACGATGGGGTAAAGAACACAAAACACCAATATGTGAATTTGGTGAAACAGTTCTTTACATGCTACCAACAGCAAAGCAGATGCCAAAGATGGAAGCAAGGTTCTACCCAGCCATTTGGCTAGGTAAGGACAACTCAACAAACGAGAACATACTTGGCATCAGCAACAAAGTGGTCAAAGCAAGGACCATAAGAAGACAAATAAAGCCAGACAAGCACAACAAGCAGTTGATGGACATCATCAACTCTTCGCCAGCCATGATACCACCAACAACACCAAGCATTGTGGTACTACCACAAACTGCTGCAGCAAAGCAGCAGACAACAACAAGTACACAGACTCAGCAGAGTCCACAACCAAAAGCCTTGGTACAACCACACATTACACCACCACCAGCACTTACAGACCTTCCAATGGCAACAGCGCCAGCAACTCAGCCAGCAAGGCAGCCAATTCCATTGCCGACACAAGGCAAAAGAGAAGTAGCAGATGAGATTACACAAGGCAGCTCACCAAAGCAAGCAAGGACAACAGAAAGAGCCACAGCAGCCAGCCGACCTGACACCGCTCAGGAGCCACCAACAACAAGGATGAGGATCTCACAAGTCACAGTCACAACGAAGAAAGGACAGAAGATAGAAGCAACCTCCAACGAAGATGAACAGGAGATACAAGCTGAAAAGATTCTCCTGGAACCTTGGGTGAACAACACCGAAGGTTTAGACAAGGAACAAACAATAGAAGGAATGAAACAAGAAATCAAGTCAATGAAGGAACAAGGTGTATATACAGAAGTGCACATCAGCCAACTCACCCCAGAACAACGCAAGAAGATCATCAAGTCAAGATGGGTTCTTCGACAGAAAGGCAGCACAGTGCGAGCAAGGATAGTAGCAAAAGGATACACAGAGGAGATCAATGACAACGACGACATCTTCGCGTCAACACCAATCTTCTGCGTTCTGAGGATGCTACTCGTCTTAGCACTTTGCAACAACTGGATCTGCCTCACAGGAGACATCTCAACAGCCTTTCTACATGCCGCAGCAGCAACAGCAGATCTCTTTATGTATCCACCAGCAGAGTTCTACAACGCCTTCGATCAAATCGTTTGGCGACTCAACAAAGCCATCCATGGCTTACGCAGCAGCCCAAAAGCATGGCAAAATCACCTGGCAGAGGTGATGCAACAACTTGGACTACGACGACTTGTCAGCGAGCCCAACGTCTACGCAACACCACAGGGAGATGCATACATACTATGCTACGTCGACGACCTGCTCTTCATTGGACAACAGGAGACGGTTCACAAGCTGTTCAAAAGCATTCAGCAACACCTTCTACTCCGTCCAACAGGAGAACTCACAGTCGGCAACACCATCAGCTTTCTGGGTAGAAACATCTGCAACAAAGGTGACTACTACGAGATCAGCTTAGCAGACAGCTACACAACACAGCTGCTGGAAGAAGCCAGCATGCTCAACTGCAACTCAGCACCAGCACCAGGCAACAATACTCTGAAAGCAACATCAGAGATGGAACAAGAACTCAACAAAGAAGAACATGCAGCCTACCGAAGAATGGTTGGCAAGCTACAATGGATGACCTACACAAGGCCAGACATTGGCTTTGCAACAAAGGAGCTTGCAAGAGCTCTGACACAACCAACAACAGCAGACCAGCAGAAACTGAAACACTTGCTCAGGTACATCAAGGGAACACAACACTACAAACAATACATAAGACCAACAACCAAGACACCAACAGCTGAAGCAGTACCAGACATCCAAGTCTTTGTCGACAGCGACTGGGCAGGATGTGCAACAACGAGGAAGTCAACAACAGGATTTCTGATCAAAGTCTTTGGAGCAACAATCCACTACGGAAGCAGAACACAGGCAACAATAGCGCTGAGCAGCGCGGAAGCAGAACTCTATGCAATCAACACAGGAGCAACAGAAGCACTCCACATCAGCAACTTCATGAAAGAAGCTCTCAACATGAAGAAGATCAACATCCGCATACACACAGACTCATCAAGCGGAAAGAGCATGGCAACAAGAATCGGAGCATCAAAGAAAGCCAAACACATCGAGCTCAAGCACCTTTTTATACTACAACTGGTCGCACACGATCTTGTGAGGATTGTCAAGATCAACACGACCAACAACCCGGCCGACATTTTCACAAAGTACGTTGCAACAGAGACGCTTTTGCGTCACATCAGTGATGTTGGCATTAGCACCCAGCATCACTGAACAGACAACAACAACCAGCAACAGAAACAGTCTCACTGCAGCATATGCGCGTTAATGTGCGAGCGCGTGTACAACGTGCGAACATCGTGCGTGGCGTACACACACACAACATACATTTCCTTTTGAGCCATGGTGTCAACAAAGGTTGACAACATGAACTATGTCATAGTGATCACCTATACTTCATCATGGAGTATATCAACAATATCTGTACAATATCCCAACATGATTTTCGATATGGACTATACCAACGTTACGGTACCTACAACGTGAAGTATACGTACATGTCCTGTACAGCATGTCTGTGAAACACAACATGTCTTTTTTGCAAGGTTTGAAGAATTCAACAGTTTGACTTGCAGTCTTGTTGATGTCAACATTTTGCTGACCAACGGTGACCGCAACATTCCTCTGTTTTGATCGCAGCCGTTCTTTTGCTCCAACATTGGCGGACAACATCAACGTTTTTGACCTTGAGAATGGCAGCACTTCTCAACATCCATATGCAACAGTTCCGGTGATTCCCAAGATGACCATGACAACACTGGGACTCCTGACCCGTGCGGTCAACATGTCCCAAGTGTCCAATCCCACCAACATGGGCCGGACGATTACAACGTGGCAACCCATGATGCCGACAAGGATGTATGGTGGTTGGCATTGCCAACAGAACTGTTTGGGGCAATGACGCCTGAGAGATTGAGGGGCAACATGGCACTGCTCGAGCACATCAACAGCAACACAAATGTTGCGCGCTACATCGAGGAATTCAACAACTACCACGGCGCAACATCAATCAACAACCGATGATGATCAACAGATGGAAGGATGAGACGTCATCCAACAGGTGAGACTGGCACCTCAACCAGCAGTCTTTGGATCTTCAGCAGATCCCTGCGCAACAAGAGGTTCAAACGTGAGAGCCGGGAATGCGCAAAATTAGATGAGTGTTTGATCAACATCTGCGGCTGGGCAACAGATGTAAAACTACAAGCCATCAGCCCTGTACAGAGATCAACACCTAATCCAATAGTATCAACATAATGTGATTGCGTTTCAACAATGTTTGTTTTGTGCAATGTGTTGGAAGCTCCAACAAATTGAGGGGCCGTGTTAAGTAACAACATTGTCCAACACACAATTCGTGTACAGTTCAACAGCTGCTGGATGTCACTGTCAACATTATGGATCAACAGGCCTTGAGCCTGAGACTGTTTGCCAACAGCACAAAAGAGTGAGAGCGCACAGCATCAGCTGCAACATTGATTCAACAGAGCTGCCTGAATCTTTTCATATTTATATATATATATATACCATGAAACACCATCCATATTTGTACAATTCAGCCAGGTGATTTGAACATCTCAGGGAACTGCGATCACGTTCCAACCGACCACTGTTTGGATGGACGGTGGGTTTTGTTGATTCCTAGGTGGATGGGAAACTGACTCCGAGATCAGCCCGGTCACATAGATATACGCAACAAATCGCAACAAGCAGAAGATCAGAAGTACCATCAGACACACACTGATTTCGGATGATTTTAGATGTTCTTTCGGCAAACATTGATGAGTTCCAAAGTTTGAGCCAACAGTCGATCCTTCAGGGACCGAGTAAATCTCAGTATCTCAGGTGAGTTGGAGAGGTGGCGATCCCTAGAGGAGAACTGCAGGACGTGGTGATGCCACACATCACCTGGCAAAACGGCAGGAGATGGCAAAGCTGCGATGTGAAAAGAGGCCAGGCCCAATATATTTATCTATGTATATACACATGATTCATATTGATTCATGATAATGAACAAGAATGGGGACATATATAATGAATTATAATGAGATATAATGGGATATACAACCAAACACATCATATTTTTATGATTTGGGCGCGCCTGAGACTGGGGTGTGCCCCACATGGCCATTTTAGGATGGAAAATGATCATTAACCGGTGGATGGAATGGGGTACCCTATTTTCAGACAAACCTAAATCGTAGATATGACACACAACTGTGGTTTTTGAGCTCAGAACTGTGCACAGCAGGGCTGCAAGGATGTAGGAGTTTGTAGGATTTCTGTGAAATCTGCGATTTGCTTGTAAGACTTGTTCCGTGGTGACATGATTGATCATGGCTGATGAGCGGAACTGTTGGGCTAGAGGCGTGAAGCAAGCAAATTGGAGAAGCTGGAAAAGCGCTTGCGCAGCACCTAGCGCTACTTGAATGGGGCTGGAAGTGACAAGCTGGCTACGTCTTTTCATCAAGGGAATCCATCTCAGCACACCTCTATGTTCAATCCTTTAGTCTCCCTCATCCCGAAAAACATTAGAAAAACATGAAACACATTGAATAACAGTTCCCTTCTTGAACCCACCACTTTCCATGTGATCCCTGTCCTTTGCCGCTGAGTCGAGGCATTTGGTTTCTACCAGCTGCGTTGAGGCAGCAGCATTTGCCAACTCAGCTTGTGCACGCCATGATGGCTCATAGTTCATCCGTGGAGGCTCAGAGTCAGTTGGCCGGCTTGAAAAGAGAGCGTGACTTGCTGAAGGACTGCCTGGGGCCCAGGCCAAGAGCGGTTTGAACATTTCATTTGGGTAAAGCAGGTGGACCTGGCTCAACCTAGGTGTCCAAGAACTGCTGGTGCTTACTCAACCGCCTCAACCTCAGTGCTTTCACCAAGGATTTCAGGTTGTTCAAAAATCTCTCAGATCGAGTCTTTTGCACCAAGGGGATCGAAAGCTTTGTCGCGTTCCGAGGCAGGGTGTGTGGTAGTTGACGGCTGGCCGTCACAGCTTTTTTTGTGACAGTTGCCATCCTCCATCCACTTGTTTTGATGCAAGGTGGTTGCAAGCCGGGTGCCCAAGCTGTGCGGTCGTGGGGACCATTGCCCACATTTGGATCAAAACCATATCATCCCCCCAACAAAAATCCCCAAAAATGGATGGCTCAATCCCAAAAAAACGACCATTTTTTTGTGGGTCCATTGGTACACCGTTTTTGACGCATTCCCCACCTTTCGTTGGACAATTTCAGGCCCTGGACGGCAAAGATCTCCAGAGGTGTCGGCCAAAGGTGCCACATCCCTGGGTCCGCCAGTGTGGAGCTCAACAGACAGTGTTTGAAAAGGGGGCCTTGGAAAATATGGAGGTTTCCTGAAATAGGGGTACCCCCAAATCATTTATTTTAGGAGAAATTTCCATGAAATAAACCATCCAGCTATTGGGGTACCACCATTTTAGGAAACTCCCATATATGAATATGTCATGTGTAATATGCCATGTCTTGGTTTGGAATATGTTTTAAAGTCACTTGAAGTCACGGCCATTTCTGGTTGCTGGAAGAGCGCATTGGGTCTATTCTATCACAATCTTAATGTCAGTGCAGCCAAGGTGGCACGTACTCCGCAAGGAATCGCGGCTAAAAAAGGTCACATTGTATCATTGTGTCATGCGACAACAAGGCAGCCTCTTGGTCTTTTGAATCCAGTGACGCATAGCATAGATGATGCAGTGATGCCCCAACTTAGAATATCGGCAAGTCATGGCATCATGGCAAGTCAACTTGCGATTTGATCGCAGGAGCCACTCCACGCTCGGCAAGGCCAATGAGCTGATCTCTTTGGGAATGAAAACGGTATATTTATACTAAGTTTAGGGGTTTCCATAAATGGGGGTACCCCAATAGCTGGATGGTTTATAATGGAAAATCCTATAAACATTGATGATTTAGGGGTACCCGGTACCCCTATTTCAGGAAACCTCCCTTCGGAGTCTTATTCCCCGTGGGAAGGAGTGGTGGTGCAGCTACTCCCAATGTTAGGGCCTCGAGCTTGCTGTGAAGGTGTCAAAATGGGGTACCCCCAAATGGGATGGTCAATAGTTGGATGGTCAATGCTCATGTTCACGATTGGTACTGCCCATAATTAGATGTTTACCCCTAGAATTTGGTGCTTGATGCAAACATATGACAACAAACATATGACAAACCTCAATCTTGAACCAAACCCTTTTGAGTCGAGGTATTGACGGTCCCCAGCCGTCGGGTTCGCTTTGATGACAAGCTCATGGAGCCGAGGGGAGGGTATAGTGCTTGTGTGACGAGAAAGGAAACCCACAGCGAACTTCTGTATGTTGGCTGTTTCCATTTCCAGATTGGGAACCAAAGAGTGCACACGTCATCAATCGATTCATTTAATTAATGGGGAGTTATATACCCATTGTCAGGATTCTGATTATTGGATGGATGACAACATAAATACACACATGACATAAACTATATATATACACATAAACCTTACTTTAATGCGGTAAACAATATGACATAAACTATACATAAACTAGAACAGAAACCATTATTGTTGGGTTGTCTACATTAACCCATAGGAATCCCATGTTGCAGTTCAGGAGTCACCACGTGAGCCTCGTGTTCCATTGCCTGCAGGGCAGGTTTGGCTCGGAGCCCCTGGACATTTCCAGCTCTTTTCCACCAGGTGTTGTGATGTTTTCTGATGGAAAAAACTGTGGCTGAAATCAGGCACTATGTGCCCATCCTGAAGCATCTCCCAGCAGAACCTGTGACGCAGCAGGTCAGTCAGCTGCTGGAAAACTCGAGTGAACTGCCGAACGGCTCGTCACGTGAGGAGCCAACGGCAGTAGCTGGAGAACATCCAGGCAGTGCCAGGACGGATTGGGGCAGCCGGAGATCCTGGGTGGATCCGCGTTGTTTTTTGGTGCCTTTGTCATCCTTTGTCAATTTGCTGTGCCAACTTTAGCCATGGGAAGAAGGATCAAACACCGAAGCCTTCGGAGTGAATGCTGACAGGAGGTCGCGGTCACCCACACCTTCTGCACAGAGCGACAATGGCGAGGTTGGGAGAAATGCCAGAAGTGTTTGAAATCTATTTAAGATCAACTGGCGCCGGATCCTATTTGCCATGGATCCTTTTGACCTTTTGGATCCCTCTGAATTCTCTGGAGTCAGGCTCTTCCAACAATGGACTCAGCACGCCTTGCGCAAGCGACACAGCCTCAGAGTAAGATGAGTCAAGCAGCATTCATTGAGCAGTGGCTGCTAAACTCCTGTTGATTGATGATGATATGGGGTTCTACTATCCAATACATTGCTGAGTATCCTGCATTCATCATGATTTGAACAGTGCAAATAGATGCAAATAGTCATTTGTGGATGTGAAAGCGAAACTGCACAGTTGACAAGTCAAGAAAACCTTTCTAACTCTTGTTGAGGTCAGGGGAGCCTGTGGTCAGGTTCGCACCATTGCAGCACGTTTGCTGATGGCCATCCCACTTACTTACTGCCTTGTGTGCCTCAACACCTGCCAAGCCCGAAGGCAAGATGCATCCTGCGGCCAGGTGCAGTTGTGGCCCGGCCGCAGTGGACTATTGGATGGATAAGGCATGGTAAAGCAACCCCATTCCCTCGAAATACAGCAGTTGGTTCAATATATATAGCTGCCAGGTTGAATGACAGATATCCAGAGTTATGGCTTGCTGATCCGCAACATCCTCATTGCTTTTGCTCCTTCAAGCCCCACACACTAACTTAATAACGCTGGTCTTCACAGTCGTTGGGCCCCTACATGCCCCTACTTATCAATGGGATTCCACATACCTCAGATACCCCAATCACATCCAATCACTGGGGTTTTCCCATGGTTTTCCCCTTGGAAAAATGGTATCCCCCGAGGCCCCGCTGGGCCGCGGCCTCTCCTCCGGCCGCGCCGCAGCTGATCCACGTGGCGTCGGCGCCGCGGCTGGTGCAGGGGCCAGGCCGAAATTGCAGTGGTGGATGGATTTTTCATGTTTTTTCATGGATTTTTGGATGCAGTGTTCATTATTTTATCGACTTTTTGATGGAATTTGATTGATTTTGATGGATTCTTTTTCCATTTTTTTCTCGGGGGATGGGAAGCTGCCCTCATATGAGTCAAGGTCAATTGAGGTTTTGAAAACTCGAACGTCTTGAATCGAAGCCACAGTGGCTGAAAGAAACTGAGAGGACAACCAGTCCCAGCAGTTCAGCCGTGGATTCTTCGACAGTCGGGGGCCTTTCAAGGTCTTCACAACCAGTTCCAAGCTCGCAGCAGAAATCTTGGCAAACTATGGTGGTCTAATATCAACTGATCACCCAACGCTCCAAGGCCCATAACGCAGATGGTGCCGCGACCAGCCGCTCCGGCAACTTGGTGGCTGATTCATGGCAAAACCAATGGATTTTCATGGATTTTCGGCACCCGTATTCTAGCACCCAAAATGTAAAATACTCCATAGAAACATCATGAAACATCTAGAAATCTTTGGTTTGGTGTTGAAGCTGTTCATTTTTTGGGGGTAAAAGTAGCCAATCATTGGCAGATGCTGCATCCTTACCAGCTTCGAAGGTGACCGTGCGGCGAGTGGTCCAAAGATCCTGATGTGACGAGATAGCGAGGGGGAAAAAAGACCAGGCTGCAGATTTGAGCAGCGAAATGACAGTGGCTTTATCCGAAAAAATCGAGTACCCAAAAGGGGCAATTGAAGAATTCACCAGTGGTTCACCAGTGGATCATAGAATATACACCGTTTTGGACAAGCCTATTTGGCAGATATTCGCAAAAAGCATTTGATGAGTTTTAGGGCTCCAACTTGCGTTCAGATTGATCACTTGCTGTGGGGTTCATGACACCACCTGCCGACGGTTCAAGTGGACATGAGACATGGAACTGGACCGGCACCTCTTGGACCCATCTGGACCCAGCACAACGCTTCGCCACAGCACAGCATGCAGCACATGCACTGGGCACATGCACAACTGGGGATCACGGGATCATCGGAGCATCGAAACCCGACTTTTGCCGACTTTAGCTCTCCGCTGTAGCAAGCGTCTCCAAGCGGGGGCGATACATCAAGATACGATCCCAGGCCGTGGAAACATCGCTTTCAAGAAAGCTATGGCAGCTATGGAAGCTATGGAAGCTGAGATTTGATCTGAGAAATTCCATGTAAATTCCATGTGATTGGTCGACTTGATTTCTATTTCGTGCTCTGAATCTTTGTGCTCCGCAGGTGATGTTTGCTTGAGTTTCCAGGCTGCAATAGGCGCCGGAAAAGAGGCACCTACCCTACCAGTCGACCATCCTCTGTCCTCACTGGATGGGTTACCAACTCCAACCTGGCGATAGAACATCCAAGGACGGCCTGTGATGCCGACGCCATGTTCTGTGAGGCGCTGGGCATAGGTTGCTCTGTGGATTATGTTTAAAAACATGTAAAAACATGTAAAAACGACGAAACCTTTTACTCGAATTCAATGCCATTATTTTAGTTTATGATTACTGTATCAACTAATTATATCAACAAATCATATCAATCATATTTCAACATATCAACTATGTCATTGATATACAATGAACACAATGAGTTTTTCCATCTCTGCCAGCATGTGCCAGGTCTATGGCCAGTGAGCGCACCGATGAGGCCGAAAAACAAGCCCCAGATCCAATGGTTTTATCATCAATTTCCTGATGAAGACAGCCATGAAGACAGCCATTTGGGGGTATACCCTGGTATAGTTGGCGAAAAACTTGAACAAACACGTTTTTTTTTAAACAAACACATATAGTTGGTGAAAAAGAGCACCTTTGCTGATCAGGACTCTGAGTGGGGCTCCACGGTGAGGGACGTGAAGGCGAAGCCTTCTACCAGAGTTATCATGTGGGCCAAGCCTGTGTGCTGGCCGACAACCCGACCAGTTCAAGCATTGAATCCATTCATTTTTTTCCTTTAAATGTCTTAAATCCATACATCCGTAATGAAAGCATCCATAGAAGTGCTTCTGCTTCCACACCTCTTTTGTCAGGCTGTTGTGGACTGATACTAGAGTTACTATAGCCTTGCCAAAGCCGTTTTACCGGATCAAGAGCCGTAACAGCAAAAGACAAAGGCCATGCCTGGGCCATGCCTGATTCAAAAGAGACTGCGCTGGAAAGCCTGTAGCTGAAGCAAACGACTCAACTCCCAAACCTGCCACAGTGATTTCCAATTTGTAAGTTTCATTCTCAATGGCATTGATTTGTAAACCTATACAATTATTATAATATATTATATACATTGTTACAATTGCGTATGCGTTTTTTGCCATTGGTTGGTTCATCCATTCTCCCATTCCACAGAAATTCCACATTGTACTTCATGGAGAGCCATGCAGACTGCGGGGCATGCGGCCTTGCCCGCTAGGTCTATGTTCTCCCCTTAGTTTGGAAATGACACAGCACTGGATGGAGCTTCAAAGACCAGTGGATGTCGTTTCGCATCTGAGGCCTGGATTCGGACTTGAAGACAGCTCTGAATCGAGGTCACTTGGGATGAACTAGTCATCAATTTTTTGGGGAGAAAGATTGAGACCATTTTGATTTTATTTGGTTCTTGTTGAAAGCCATGTGTTTGGAGTAGTTTTTTTTGGATCCATATCCATATCCAACCGGTGAAAATCCTGCAGGCTATCAGAACCTTGGTGGGGATCCAGCTGGTGGGATCCCGTGGGCTGCTTCTCGGTCAAACACACGCGTTGCTTGCTGGCGGTGGTATCAGGCGGGGCGACCGCGGCTGCTGTTGTGATTCGGTCCCAGCAACGGCAATGGCTAGAGATACTACAACGCTGGCAATTATCAGGATCCCTGATTTGTGTCTAGATTCTAGATGGATCCCAGTTTGAAAAAAACATGATTTGAAGAGGATTCCTTCCACGTTTCATCATTTTCCATGGCCAGCTTTGCATCTCCCCGCAGTCGCCGCGAGGCGTCTTGGCCAAAAAGCCGCGCAGCCGGCGGAAGCTGCTGCGCCGAGCGCGGCAAACGGCGGAGACCTTGCAGAACACCGACGTGGACGACGTGAAGGAGCTGCGGTGACTTGGTCCGCTCTGGGAAGCTCTTGGTCTATGGGGGGTTGATGGGTTAACTTTGGTCATTGATGATGGATGAGTCATCAGATGAATTATAGGTTTCCCAGAATTGGGAAGAATTGATTGATGTTTGGAGGACATGTACATATTTTGGTTGATACAATCCATGCTTTCCAGAGGATTATCCGTGAAACCAAGCGAAGGACTACTGAAGGACAGGGGGAGGGAACAACTAGGGAACAGCAAAACTAGCCGGCTGCTGGTTGCCACATGACTGGACCCATGGACACTGTCGCATGCGAGGCAGCTTTTCCGCTCTACTACTGCCGCTGACAATATTCTATCGAAAGACGATTTCGTCAAACTGTGCCAGTGCCTCGCTGTGCTTTATTTTTTTTTTCCGCAGACGAAAAAAAAGGACACTCTGACTTGACGTCTTCTGGAAGCTCACATTGACATAGATTCCTCTGTGTCTCCAGGCAATGGTTGTGGGGATTTTGCACGTGTTTCGAGGTGTAGTCTAATTATTCGTCCACCTCTACGGAAAGATCCGATGTCTTTACTTCTCCTGCCATCCCTGCCAATGTTAGTTCCCGAAAGATTCATAGATTCATAACATTTCATAACTTCACTTGGCTCAGCAAACTCTCAGATCGCTATTACACATTGACCTTACTTTTCGAGAGCTGGAACGGATCTTTGACATCGTGGTCATCGACGTCCCTTGGCCTCGGGTATGGAGCAGTGCTCAAAACTGTTGGTTGATGATTGTAGGGGGTTACTCACTCTCCAATATATTAATATATATATATATTAATATATAAAAATACGCATTTTATGCTGTAAATAACAATACAAATGACACATTGGGGGGTCGTAGGGGGGGGGTAACCATATATATATATATTAGAGTCTAGGAGTCTAGAGATTACTATCATCAATTTTCCATCAATTCCGAAAAACCAAGTGAAATGGAACAATACAAGTTTCGAGCACTGCTCAATTTTTTTGTTCATCCTCTCTGTTCAACAGAAACAGTTGTCAATCGATGTGACATCTGAGGAGGACCACCATTTCATGACGGAGGATGTATTCATTCGCACCATCCGAAACCGCTTCTTTTTACGAGGAATCCGACGGGTGGTACAGCTTCCAAGCGCACACAGCTGGAAGCCGCCGAAGGGATACAGCTTTGATGTGGACACAGCAAGAAATCACTTTTGTGACACTGAAAAACCGCTTGGTACTTTTTGTTTGGCACAAGACGCCGTCTGTTTACGTTTGCCTTTGTATTTTTTTTGATTTAGCTTTTCGATTCTGATGTGACCTTGGCTGGATTTTCCTTGCGATCCATAGATGCCATAGACTTCCAAGTGGCTTCCATACTGAAGGGCAGCTTCAATTTTGCCAAGGAAAATGCAGAGTTCATTGGTCCTTATGCAGACATCAGAGCCTCTCGCTTGCGTCAAAAGTGAGTTCTGGAAAGTGCAGTGCAATTTGCTTGGCCCACTCTCCCCTGCAATAGGGTTGATGATTTAAATATGGATATACCATTACCTTAGAATACTCAACTCACAGCTTATACCAGCAAGAGCTTCAGAGTTTATCATTTACATTACTTCTTTTTTTGTTTCCATTTTAAAGCTGCAACTAAAGATTAAAAGCGACACGCTGATCGACGTATCAGCGTGCTGTCTTTTCTATTTTCCGAAATTGAACAGGCTCCCGTCTCTCAATCGGGCGTCGCTGCACAATTTCATGCCTCACACATGTTGAACCAAGCACGAATCATATCTTGTATCTTACAACCGAGATTCAGTAAACATGTGTGGTAAAATGTCTTTGCACAACAGACCAAACAGACCAAACTGTGATGCACGCTGATGGGAATCACCGCTCCTTTTTAGCATCACAGTTTCATGTTTCACAGCTGAGGCAACTCGAGACCATTCTTTTCACGGCCGATATTCCGAGGAACGGCAACGTTGGCAAGATAGTGTCATTGCGACGGTCGTTCAAAGAACGACGGAACAAGCACGACCCAGACTGGTTTTCACCTGTGGAGCCATGGGGGTTGGAAAAGGCTTCGCCTTAAGCTGGATGTCGGCTCGGGATATCTTCCCACTGGAAGACATCGTTCACATTGATCCAGACCATTTCAAAGCAGTGATGCCCGAGTGGTCCGCATATGTGGCGTATGGGAAGAAGATGAAAGACCCAGATATCCCGGGGAACCAATGCCATCGCGAGAGTTGCTACATGCAAGAAATCGCCCTTGAGGAATCCCTGAAGCGACAGCAGCACATCTGGGTGGATGGCTCCCTGAGTGACTCGACATCTGAGATGTGTTTGGATGGGTGATCACTTGACACAGCTTGACTTTGTTTAATCTTAGTGTGCCAGACGAGATGTGTTTTTTGGGGGAGGCATTTTGGACAGAGAATTGAACGACAATCCAACTTAGCACCATTCGACCATTCGAAACGGAGGTAACGCGGAGTGGTTTGTGAAGGTCTTCAGCGAGATCCGAGAGCGATACCCTGCTTATCAAATTGCAATTTTCAAGATCTCTGCGCCGGCTCAGGGCTCAGTTGGTTACCAATGGTCACACAGGTTGCAGAAATGCAATATGTGGAATGATTGGAATGCAACTACAGATACGCTACGCCACATGTGTGGCCGCATTCATCAAGATGCATCAAAGACATGAAACCACACAACCTGTTGGAGTTGCGCAGGAGGAGGTCATTCGCGCCCGGGTGGAGAAAAGAGCCAAACACACTGGACGCAGTATCCCAGAAGACAAATTAAAGGCAAGCATTGCAGCGGTTGAAAGGTGCGGGGTTGAAAAATGTTGCAGTGGCCGTGGAATGTTTGACAATCACTTACGGAGCATTGACATGCATTTTCATTCTGATTTCTGCTAAGTGAAACAAATCCTGATCGCAAATGTGCCAGCTTTGTTTTTTGCACCTTGGCCGCCCAAAACTGTTATTGTTTTTTTGGCAGATGTTCTTACTGGGGTTATCCCTTTGCTGTACTAGCGATAATAAACCATCTTCAAAATCACCACTTCTATGGGTGGTTTTTGACCCCATCCCCAAAAATTCTAGTTGTTTTTCATGTTGTTTTTTCATGTTGTTTATGGCATTGGTTTCTCAACAGGTCGGTGCTGACCTTGATGCCTTATGCAGACTTCCTTGCCACCATCGACAACTCGACCAGCACGCCGCATCTCTCGTACTTTGCTGCGATCGACCGCTCGGGGTCCTGGCAGAGGATCACTGCGCGATTTGCCCACACCCTGCCAGGTGCTGTGCAAAAAAGAAAGTTCACCAAAAACGAAACCGCCGATGTGTAGGGGATACCAATTTGAATATTTTGAATAGCATTCTTTGACTATAGTTTCGGAAGGAACAGTTTGAAGATGTTGAAGTAGAATGGAGGGTAAATGGTTGAAGGGGCAAAGATACTTTGCCTCAGTGTTTCTCATCGTTTGGTAGTTTTTGTGCCAATGGACCAAGAAGGTGTAGACGCTTTTCCCGATGCTTTGTCTCCCTTCTTCCTGCTGCGTGTGGAAAAGTGCCCAGTGCTGGAGATGCGTAGCAGCTTGCGGTGCCGTGTCGATGGAGAGGTCGAAAGCCAGTTTGGGTTGCTAACCCTGAAGGACTTGCAAGTTGAAGTCACGCTTTCTCCTGTGATCAGGCTGACACTGGATCCTGAAACGCGAAGGATCGCGCACATTCATGAAAGAGCTGTGGGTGTAGCCTTCATGTACCCCATGGAGACGGAAGATCTGGATATGGGGCAGCTTACAGTGCCCGAGCAGGCGGCTCTGAAGAATGGGGCCTTTGCCATGTTCAGTTTCTTTTCGGCAGAGATTTTTGTTTTGTTTGTTAGATCACTTTGATTTCCAATTTGGGCTCAGAGTTCAATAGATTTTATACCGTCCATGTTGAATATTTGAATGGCTTTGAAATCTCCGGTACAACATTAGTAGAGTCCTGCTAGCTTTCGTACCTTCCCCCTGGCCTCAAGTTTTATACCCTCCATATTGAATATTTGGATGGCTTTGAAACTTGTGCAGTCCAAATGTTCTAGGTTTGTTCATGATACATTTCGATCAAACTCATGGCGGTCAAGGCCATGTTGATTCCATTTTCATTTTCTTCCCTAATGGATTATCATGTCACACCACTGTAATTAGATGGTCCGAGGTTACTTTTTCATACTTTTTCAGGCCGAAAGAAATTTGGTCCACGCACAGTTTTGCATTGTGTTTTGGTGGTTAAACGGTTAAACAAACACCAGCTTTTTGGCGCATTTGTGGTGGGTCAAATTCAATTGTGGGTTGTTGAAGGAAGTGTCGAACCTCGGTTTTCCCGGCTAAACCATCATTTTTGTTTGTTAAGAAATGTTAAACCTCCACTTTTTGCTGGTGAAACATGGTGAAACCATGATTTCCGTCATTTTTGTTGGCCCTCAGTTGGGATCGTTTGGACTTTGAGGTTTGAGTGATCAGCTGGTGGCCCTGAATGCCGTGTCCAGCACCAACAACGCGCCGGAGCCCAAGATGTTGGAGTTCGGCCCCGCGACGGTGGTGACCCCGGAGGAGGCCATGGATATGGATCCCAGTCGCTGGGCCAAGGTCAAGATGCCACATATCAAGGAGAGGGGGATGGGTGGATGGGATGGAGACGGGGATGGCAATGGCAACAGATGGCCAAAGTCAAAGTGTATTTTAAAGCGGGCCATGGCTGGCCCAGTAAGCCCTGCAAAAAAATCCTGTTGTGAGAAGGGATTCCTTAATGCTCTGCTAGCTGCATGTTTAGAAGGCTATTAAGACGCGATCCGTCCCTGTCGGTCCAAGTCCTCGTTAAACTAAGCCCTTAGGACTGAGGTTTTCTATGGTTTTCTCTATGTGATTCTTATTGAGATCGTATTTTTGTGAGACTTAGCCGAGCAAGGTCCCACCCCCAAAAATATCCCATGCTTGAAAAATCGAGGGCGCGCCTTCGAGATTTGAGAAAATAGTGACACTGTTAAAAACCGTGAAAAGGCAATGAAAAACAGTGAAAACCCTGTGAAAAGGCCGTTAAAAGACCGCAAAATCAGGTTTGTGCAAACCGGACCAAAAAAACAGGTTTTTGCGATTTTGCTACAACATTGAGTGTTCCCGCTGTATGTGACTACTGTTGGTCTTACGGTGCGAAATTTCGCATCTTTTTAAGGTATGAGTTTTTGAGGCCTTTAGTCATTTAGGTCCTTATTCAAACGGCCGCGTTAAACTCGTCCTTTGGACTGACTGGGCGTGATATTTTGGCGTAATTTGGCAGGTGACAAATGAATCTTCATAAGAGATATAAGAGGCATTGCTGCCCAACACATGGGTTCCGTGAAGTTTGCGAAAGTTCCGCGAAAGTAACATTTTTATTCGCGAATAATGGCCATTCCTGGATAAAGGAATTTTGATCAACAACCATACAGTATACAAACATATATTATATATTATGTATAATATAATATTACAGCAACATCAAAAATACAATAATATAGTATATGTATTATATATAGAATGGGCTAGCGCCCTGGTGCCGCCGACCCTCTATTTGGGGGGTCCTGTAGAGAGAGGGAGAGAGAGAGGGAGAGAGAGAGAGAGAGGGAGAAAGAAAGAAAGAAAGAAAGAAAGAAAGAAAGAAAGAAAGAAAGAAAGAAAGACAGAAAGAAAGAAAGACAGAAAGAAAGAAAGACAGAAAGAAAGAAAGACAGAAAGAAAGAAAGACAGAAAGAAAGACAGAAAGAAAGAAAGAAAGAAAGAAAGATAGATAGATAGATAGATAGATCGATACATAGAGAGATAGATAGATACAGAGAGAGAGAGATAGATAGATAGATAGATAGATAGATAGACAGATAGACAGATAGACAGACAGACAGACAGACAGATAGACAGATAGACAGATAGACAGACAGACAGACAGACAGATAGACAGATAGACAGATAGACAGACAGACAGAGAGACAGACAGACAGACAGACAGACAGACAGACAGACAGACAGACAGATAGATAGATCGATGGATAGATAGATAGATAGATAGATAAATAGATAGACAGACAGATAGATAGATAGATAGAATACACCCATGTTACACCCATCGGAGCACCGTAGATCCATCGGAGCACCGTAGATTTTGGCGCTTCTTTAGGGATCGACCCAGACCATGTTAGATATCTGATAATGATATGTGTAGATTCTGTTTTCGAGACTCACAGATCTAAATTCTCCATTCCTTCGCACATTGGAGAACTGCTCGGGCGGAGAACCACCTCAAGGTCTGAGGCAAACCTACGAGGACCACACAGATGAAGAGAGGTCAGAATACATTGTATATAGTAACCCCCAGAAAAATAGAGAAATATATGAATTCCGGTGGCACATTGTTTTTCTATTTGCTTTGAAGGTTTATACTCATACTTTTAAGGTTTTTAAGGGTTTGGAGGGTTTGGAGGGTTTGGAGGGTTTTAAGGGTTTAAGGGCTGGCAAACGGCAGGCTTGGACGCCCATAAGAAGCCATTGATGTGTGGCCTTGGGGTGCCTGTTGGCTGCAGGAGGAAGCATGCCAAGGGATTGTTTAAGCGGCCCATAAGAAGCCATTGATGTGTGGCCTTGGGGTGGCTGTTGGCTGCAGGATGAAGCATGCCAAGTAAGCGTTTTAAGGGTTTTAATGTTTTTAAGGGTTTTAAGCGTTTGAAGGGTTTTAAGGGTTTAAGGGTTTAAGGGCTGGCAAACGGCAAGGTTGGACGCCCATAAGAAGCCATTGATGTGTAGCCTTGGGGTGCCTGTTGGCTGCAGGAT